>OY856409.1:191976323-192576323 GCA_963693085.1 Alisma plantago-aquatica
AATCTGTACTACTATTTGCTGAGATAATTCTATCTCTCCTATCATTGCATTCTCTATAATTTTCCTGTTCCTATAACTCCTTCAGAGGCTCGGGATGTTGATGAATGTTCCAGTTGTTGGCAAGTTGCTTAAGTAACATCTTAGCTAGCATGTCCACTAGTGTATTGCTGCTTCTATGCTTGAATTGTATGCCACAGCTATCGATTGTTTCATCACCTCTCTGAGTCCATATCTTCCCCACTTGGTGTTTCTCACTTGAGTCAGGTTGAAAGCAACAATGGAGTTTGACTTTAGCACGACCTGTTGTATGTGGTGACGTTCAGCTAGTTCAAAACCTTTGTATGACAGCATACAGTTTAGCATTTAGAGTATCATCTCCCCTCATGATCTTGTGTGAAAAGGTTAACCATCTGCTACTGTCGCCCCTTGCTTCTTCAAGTGTTTATCCTCTGAAACATCGACATTGATCGCCGTCTTCCCTTCACCAGGAGGTTCCCATTCTTTTTGGCTTGTAACCCGCTCCCATACATGACTGTCGTTCAGAAGAGCTTTGAGGCTGTCCTTCAGTGATTGAGTAATCGCAATGGCCACTTGTGTAATTGCCCGTTTCCCTTCTTGACTTCCAAATATGCCAGATCGTCCAAAGAACTCCTCAACTCAGCCTCCTTTGTTTTTCCTCATGTCAGTGACCTGATCGAACCAGGATTTGAGATCAGGAGCATTGTAGAATGTGTTATCTATCTGCAGGTGCAGCGCGTCCCACAGTTGCCTAGCTTGGTTACAATAGCTCACTGTGTGGATGACCGTTTCCACCCGTTCATACACACTACAGCTTGGATCATCCACCATGCCCATGCGGTGTCTTCTATTATTTTCAAATTTTAGTTTGATCTTTCTAGTAATAGTAAGGATTTGGATAGTAGTCGACCATGTCAAGGGAACTATTTAGATTTACGAATAAGATTATTAATAAATGACTTGTAGGAGGCTTCAACTCCTGTTTCGTTGCTATGTTTTAAATAGAGCTGTCCAAAGGCTGATCAACATATTTATTGACTAATAATTGATAGAAAGCTAGATTGTTGTTTATTGAGGCTGCTGATAAACTAATATAATGTTTTCTTTTTTCGAAAATACTCCTTTTATGGCATTGTAAACATTGTATATTGTTATATATATGAGCTCTATTAACATGTCTTTTATTATGTGTTATTTATTTGTTATGTTATTCTCTTGTTTCTGCTGTACCTATCTGTAATTTACCCATATCTATAATAGACATGAGACGACTGTTTACCCTCTCAAGCATGCTGCTCACGCAGCTGCCAATTCTCTTGTGCGACCGACTTCTCCTCTCCTCCGCTTCTCCGCTCACATGGTATCAGAGCAGCGCACGACCTAGGCGCCTCTCCCTCTTCTTCTTCCGTCGCCAATCTTCCCCTTCATCTTCTCCTTCTTCCCTTCCGCCCACCGACAGCGCTGTGGCGCAGCGGCAGCGGCAGGTGCCGCCGCCCGGCCTGCAGCCATCGTCCGCCTCTTGGCGTGAGACGTAGGGCTAGCAGGCCCTCTCCGTCACCAAGATGGGCCTTTGGTAGCCCTTCAACGCTGCCGTAGGCTCCGTCGCGAAGTCCCAGAGGCGTTCTTTCTTCCCCGACGATTTTCACAACAGCTACCGGTCAATTTTTCGGAAGTTGCTGTTGCTGTTTGGGGATCTTCGGCTGATCAGACGACCGTCTAAAGCCTAAACCGGAGGACTTGTCTCTCTACGATTGTACTCCTAGTCACACCTCCTCCATGTGTGATTAGGAAAATCATTTGGAGGCTGTGAATGCGTCAGTAACACATTTATTTCATTTTTCAGTTGTGACGTGTATCTCTCCGTCACTTCAACCTTCATTGTGACGTGTATCAGACCGTCACAAAGACCCGTTATATCATGGGGGACACCAAGATGTCTACGATCTACAGTGAGATGTCGCCTATCCCTTCCATCAAGCTAAACGGGAAGAATGATCTCCTATGGATGAATGCTGTCCATACTGTTTTGGAGTCTCGCGACAAGGCGAGATATGTTGACTCTGCTCCCCTGGCTGCTACTGATGAAGGACACACTGAGTGGAAGCGTCATGACAGTCTTGTGAAGACCTGGTTGTGGGGTAGTATGGAACCGGCGATTGCTGCAAGGTTCATGTTTTATTCTACAGCCAAGGAGATATGGGACGCAGTGAAGAAGCATTACTCTCAGGAGAAGAATGCTCTTCGCCAGTTCATGATCTATGATCGTCTTTTTGCAGAGAGACAGGGTGACAGGTCACTAGAGGAGTATTTTGGAGCGATTCAGGCCATTGCTCAAGAGCTGAGTTACTATCATCCTGTGACAGTTGCTGAACAGGTCAAAGACAGAGATGACTTGATTACTGCCAAGTTCTTATTTGGACTCAATTCTTCTTGCAGTTCTGCCCGGAGTGTCATCCTTGCTTCTGATAAACTGCCTAGTTTTGAGGAAGCCTACTCGAGAATTTAGCAATCCAATTTTGAGTCTGCTGATCCTATTTTTGTTGTATCTTCTGGGGAGTCTCATGCATCTATAGCTGCTGCAGTGAGAGGAGGACGACCTGGTCTGGGCAGAGGACGCGGGACCCGTCCTAAGTGCACCTTCTGTGACAAACCAGGACATACAGTGGATAAATGTTGGAAGAAACATGGGAGACCTGCTGCACCACCAGTGGGGGCAACACATTATGCCACTACTACTGAGCCCTCTTCGTTTTCTGTTGTGGGCTCTAGCTCTTCAGGCATCGCTCTTACTCAGGAGGAGTATGATCGGTTCATTCAGGCCCTCGTACCAGTCACGTCTTGTCCTCACACCCCTCAGCAAAATGGGGTGGCTGAGAGAAAAAATCGCCATCTCCTTGATGTTGCTCGGTCTATCATGTTTCAGTCTAATGTGCCTAAGAAATTCTGATCTGAAGCCCTTTTAACTGCATGCTTCTTAATTAATAGACAACCATCCTCTGTTCTTAAAGGGCAGACCCCTTTCTCTGTGCTACGTCCTACGGATCAACCCTTCTCTGTCCCTCTTAGAGTGTTTGGTTACACTTCTTTTGTCTATAATTTTGACCTTAAGGCCGACAAACTTTCTCCTATGTCTATTAAAACCTTGTTCCTTGGGTACTCCAGTACTAGCAAAGGATACAAGTGTTACTGTCCTAGTCTTCGTCGCATGTTTGTGTCTAGGGATGTTACCTTCCTTGAGACCACTCCATATTTTTCCGATACTATGAGTAAGGGGGAGCAATTGAGAGAGGGAGTGCCACCAGCTTTTCATAGTGAGAGAGTGGCACCATCTGTGTAGAGTGAGGGAGCGCCACCCATCATTCCTGATTATACTTTTATTCAGGAAGAGCAGGAAGCAGATGGGCCTGTTATTGAGCACTACCCACATGTTTATAGTAGGCGAGGCAGACAAGATCCAGAAGAGGTAGCTATACCAGTCTCTGAGTCTTCCTCATCGTCTTCTACTCACGAGATTCCTACAGAAGCATCAGATCTTGATATTCCATTTGCTGTCCAGAAATGTACTCGTTCTTGTACTATTAGACATCATATTGCAAATGTGTGTTGTCTATCCCACTTATCTAAACAGGCTCGCGCATTTGCTCTTGGGATTGATTCTGTGGTTATACCGAGAAATCACTATGATGCTATGAAGGACAATGGCTGGAAACAGGCAATGCAGGTTGAAATGTCGGCTTTATTGAATAATGGCACATGGGATCTTGTTGACTTACCTGCAGAGAAGAAAGCAGTGGGTTGCAGATGGGTTTTTACCACCAAACACAATCCGGATGGGTCAGTTGAAAGGTTGAAGGCCAGATTGGTAGCAAAAGGCTACATACAGACTTACGGTGTTGATTTCTTTGAGACTTTTTCTCCAGTTGCTCGTCTGAATTCTGTGTGGATTATTATTTCTCTGGCTACTACTTTTGATTGGCCTCTCTTTCAGCTTGATGTTAAGAATGCATTTCTTCATGGTGACCTACATGATGAGGTATATATGGAGCAACCTCCTAGTTTTGTTGCTCAGGGGGAGTGTCAGAAGGTGTGTAAACTGAAGAAAGCCATATATGGACTGAAACAGTCTCCTCGAGCTTGGTTTGACAAGTTCAGTGATGTTGTACTTCAGATGGGCTTCTCCCGTTCCATGACTGATCACTCCTTATTCTATTCTAACTCTTCTTGTGGTTCAATCATTATTGCTGTATATGTTGATGACATGGTGATTACTGGCAGTGATTCTACAGGCATATAACGTGTGAAGGAAGGATTGCAGAGACACTTCCAAACGAAGGATCTGGGTAAACTGAGATACTTTCTTGGCATTGAGGTGCTTAGATCTCATCCAGGTATCAATCTATCTCAGAGGAAATATGTGCTTGACTTATTACAGGAGACAAGCATGACTGAGTCTAAACCGGTATCCACTCCTATGGATTATCACATCAAGGAGACGGTTGATGATGTTGAGTACTCAGATCCAGGATATTACAGGAGGATAGTTGGTAAGCTGATATATCTGACTGTTACACAGCCTGACATTTCTTTTGCTGTAGGCGTAGTGAGTCAGCACATGAACTCACCACGACAGTCACACTGGACATCAATTTGCCGGATTCTGAGATATCTGAAAAGTGCTCCTGGAAAGGGGATCACATATTATAGACCTAAGATGTCCCCATCTACTTTGGCTCTTACAGGTTATGCAGATGCAAACTGGACTGGTAATCATATTGATAGAAGGTCTACATCAGGCTACTGCACTTTCGTAGGTGATCATTTGATTACTTGGAAAAGCAAAAAGCAGCATGTGGTAGCAAGATCCAGCACTGAGGTCAAATATCGTGCTATGGCTCATGCATGTTGTGAGCTACAATGGGTTAAATCTATTCTTTTTGAGTTAAAGATTCCTATTTTATCTTCCATGAAGCTCAAGTGTGATAACCAATCAGTCGTACACATTCCCAGGAATCCTGTCTTTCATGAGCACACAAAGCATATAGAAATTGATTGCCATTTTATTCGAGATCAGATCAAGAATGGTACTATTGTGACGCCATATGTCAAGTCTGAAGAACAACTGACAGATATCTTGACAAAGCCATTTGGTCCAACAGCTTTTCAAAATCTATGTGGCAAGCTGGGCATACACGACGTGTACTCTTCAGCTTGAGGGGGAGTGTTAACATGTCTTTTATTATGTGTTATTTATTTGTTATGTTATTCTCTTATTTCTGCTGTACCTATCTGTAATTTACCCATATCTATAATAGACATGAGACGGCTGTTTGCCCTCTCAAGCACGCTGTTCACGCAGCCGCCAATTCTCTTGTGCGATCGGCTTCTCCTCTCCTCCGCTTCTCCGCTCACAAGCTCTTTTATATTTCCCTTTAATGGCATAACACTGCGAACAGCTTGCTTACAGATTGCCTTGTTACTCCTAAAACCCGAATAATTTCTTCTTTGCATGAAATAAATTTGCAGAAATGACAACATAGAAAGGTCGATCAAGACCTACAGTGATGCATTTGATGTGGTATACGTGGTGAGCTTTCTGATAGCTGTTGTCAGTTTGGGCTTTATAATGCTGCCTTTCTGATTATTATATCTGAAGGGTACATATTTGTTTGCAGAATGACGGACCCATGCATGGAGTCTTACAGCTCGTATCTCAGCTATGTTCCCCTAGTAAATAACTCCTCATTGGTTCTTCATTATTCGGTGGATTACTTGGATATAGAACTGCCTCTATTAATATTCATCATATTGCGACTCCCACCTTCCGGGTGCAAGCTGCAAAGAAATTTGTGGTTAGAACGGTCTGGGTACTGGCGGTGATTTTAATGGTGCCACCCTGGCAATCGTTTTCTAACATGTACGGATGCAGTTTTGTCCGTCTGATTTGCCACTAAGTATTTAACAAGTACGGAGACAGTTTTGCTGCAAGTGTATTAATCTGTTATCAAGATTGTGGAATTAGTTGTAATATATTTATTTAAGACCAAGAGACCAAATTTGTGGAACAAAGACAATGTAGCGCGCAACAGTGATTGTCTTTTTCGTTGTGCCAGCATGAGGGGCAACAGTGATTGTCTTTTTCGTTGTGCCTGCATAAGGGTGCGGGATGAATATGAATGACCCCTTGTGGAACCAAAGACTATGTAGCGCGCAACAGTGATTGTCTTTTTCGTTGTGCCTGCATGAGGGTGCGGGATGAATATAAATGACCCCTCTTACTAAAAAAAATTTAGCGCGCAACAAAGGCAAGCTTAAATCTGTTGATTCAAGTGGCTATAACTAAGATATCGCCCGTCAGTGCCTGACGTCACGTGCGAAGTTGAACAACCCGTGGATGGCTCACTACATGTCGGGGGCAGTATCTATGTGGGATTTTTTTGATAGTAATCTCTATGGTATTTAAGATGACCATTATTATTATTATTATCAACATATGATATACACAATGTGACCAATGGTAGAAAGCCTTTGTGGAAGGGTAAAAGCAGTAGTTGTGTCGGGAATTGTGACAGAACAGATTACGAGATCTTTGTCATCATCCCATCCTTGGTTACTCGATGAAAGGCGTAAATCTAAAGAGTAATTCTAGTCGTAGCCGGCTGTCCACCCGGCTGGGGTTGCTGCAAAGTCCAATGTGGACTAACTTTATTTATTTTTAAATAGGAGGGAAGTAGAAATAAAGTGAAAATTTGTATTGATCATAACTTTCAAGCCACAATAAATTTTTCAATGAAACAAAAAGCAATAGATTTATAATAAAAATACTTTTCAATAAGACCAATGTTGACATTTTGAAAAAATAATAATATGAGAAAATAAGGCTGAGAGAAATAGAAGAGAGAAAATATTTTTGTCCATAACTTTCACACTGGAGCATATTTTTAATGAAATAAATTGTATTAGAATCCTTGTAAAAAATATTTTTCAACAAGACTAGTGTTGACATACTTTAAAATAATGATAATATGAGAGAAATATAGTATCCGTATTTTAGGATACCATAAACATGCTTTGGGTATAGACGTACAATACTTGTGAGTATAGTACATCACATTCATATTTCTCTCAAATCATATACAATATTTACTTGTTCATCTATGGATTCGATTGAACTAACATTAGCAATGAGTTTAATACTGTACTTTTGGATGAATAAGATCAAGGATTAGTTGTTCTTAAACATAGGTGAAAGTATTGCAGTTTAGTAAAATGTGTATGTTTTTAATGAAATGTGAATTAGTTTATATATGTACGGTATGTGATTATTGACAATCTTTTATACATGATATGTCTCGTACTGTACTAACAAGATCATCAAATCATGTATTGTTGTTATGTCTCGTACGGTACCTCTGGTACTGTACGTCTAGTACAATACTTTGTATTACAAAATGTGGCTGTTAGTACAGTACTTCTTGTACCAACAAGATCATCAAATCATGTATTGTTCTTGTGTCTCGTACGGTACCTCTAGTACTGTACGTCTAATACTATACTTTGTATTACAAAATGTGACTGTTAGTACTGTACTTCTAGTAACAACAAGATCATCAAATCATGTATTGTTGGTATATCTCGTACAATACCTCTAGTACTGTACGTCTAGTACTATACTTTATATTACAAAATGTGGCTGTTAGTACTATACTTCTTGTACCAACAAGATCATCAAATTATTACTGTATATCTCGTACAGTACCTCTAGTGCTGTACGTCTAGTACTATACTTTGTATTACAAAATGTAGTTGTTAGTACTGTACTTCTTGTACCAACAAGATCAGCAAATCATGCACTGTATGTCTCGTAAAGTACCTCTAGTACTGTACGTCTAGTACTATACTTTGTATTACAAAATGTGATTGTTAGTACTGTACTTCTTGTACCAATAAGATCATCAAATCATGTATTGTTGTTTTGTCTCGTTCAGTACCTCTAGTATTGTACGTTTAATACTATATTTTATATTACAAAATGTGGCTGTTAGTACTGTACTTCTAGTAACAAGATCATCAAATTATATATTGTTGTTGTGTCTTGTACGGTACCTTGAGTATCCTTGTATATGATTATTGTCAAACGTTACATTTGAATGTATGCAAAAATTAATATAAATGATAACATGTACGGTACTTATGGATTTATGACATAATATGGAATATGAAGAAATAAAGAGGCAATAAGTACTGTACCTGAATGGTCAATCTGAGTACAATATCTAAAAACGTATTGTACTTTTGTATACTTCTCTCCTCTCTTAATATACTTCTAATATTATTTTTTCCAAAGTATGTCAATATTGGTCTTGATAGAAAATATTTTTCATTAGGAATTTGATGTTTTTTATTTCGAAAAAAAATTCATTTGGAATTGATAGCTATGAGCAAAACCGGGTTCTCTCTCTTCTTTTTATTCTCTTTTTAACTTTCCAGTAACTTTTTGCTACATCAGCAATGCCACATTTCCAACTACTGGGTAGGCTCCCGGGGATGTGGATGGGTGCCTGTAGCGTTACTCAATCGAAACTTCACGGTATCATGGGCTTTTGGTGCCCACGCCTAGAGGAAATGCGTGGTTTTCTGTGGCTTTAGGTGGAGGAAGGAAGTTCTTGTTCTGTGATTATTTGCATTACTTCTGTTTACTTGCTCGCTGATTTCCATGCTCCTTTACTAACCTTTACGCAAGTTAATCTAGTATATGAAACCCTAACTACTTGACTATGCCCTTCCGAGACAACCTTATGTAGCACTACATGAGAAATCTTAAGATTTTATGTGAGTTGCTGGTGAATGTCTCTTGAAATAAACCCGAACTAGTTGGCTATCTGGGATGTGAAATCCCATTTATTAAAAAGGTAGTGGTTGTTGCCATTAATGTTAGCAATGTGACCACATTTTCTTGTGTTAAATGGTACTAGGTTCAAAATGTGGTCCTATCCTTTATCTAGTTGATTTTGGACTAAGTTTTCCAACATGATTTTTATCTATAGGGAATCGTGTTAAGGGACAAAGCAAGATATATTTCAGTTATTTTGAAGATAAAATATAGACTTCTTTTGTAAAATATAATGGGCTATATGACAAAGGAGAAGTAGTAGAATATATTCAACTATTAGGTAACAAGTGTCAAGAACTATTCCAATGCAAATTGAACCTTTTGCCATGGTTTTTAACGCTGTACATATTAAGTTCTAATTGAAGCTCACATTTTTTTGGGTACTCGAAGCTCACATTTTACTATATACATCGATTTAGTTGGGCAATATTTGCTGTACATATTAAGTTCTAATTGAAGCTCACATTTTTTTGGGTACTCGAAGCTCACATTTTACTATATACATCGATTTAGTTGGGCAATATTTTATAGATGGGAACGAGTCCCAACCCTAACCATGGACAAAAACGAAAGTTCCTTTTAAGTTCATGATAGGTACCTTCATTACAAGAAAATAACAACAGAAATGCACGCCACAAGAGTGCCCGCACACACACATTGTAGAACTTAGAGGGCATGTCGTGAGGTTGTATGCTCAATTGGGGTTGTTTTTGGGCCAAGTTCCTACACATGACTAAGTTTGCTTATAATAATAGTTTCTAGGCCAGCATCAACATGCTCCCTATGTGGCACTCGATCGACAAGAAAAAGGATGAAGCAAACCCATGACAGGAAAACATGTAGACGCCCACAGATTTTACAGAGAGTTCAGAGTTAGGGACCATGCGACTCTAAAATTTAAGCCTATAAAATCCATTGCCAGGTTAAAAGTGAAACAAAATACGAGTCCTGGTATATTGGCCCCTTTGATATTCTAAAAAGGCTCAGAGACAACGCTTACATTCTATCCTCACTTGCGACACATGATTAAGTACATGACAATTTCCATGTTTCACTAAGATAAATACATGAAGGACCTCTCCCACGTCCTTGCGCACCGGCCCATAGAGATCCAAAATGACTTATGCCTAATTTGGCCGACACATTAGAAATCCCAAAAAATTATGTTGTAAATGTCAGTTAAGATCACCACATCAGGGTGGCTAGAGCTTGCAGAACACATTGTTGGAGGTGAGATGGCCGCAGCTTGCGGGAGTCTCCAATTACTTCTATTTTGTGTGAATTTCAGATTACAAGCTACCTTGGCCCTCCCTACTTTAAATAGTATTTGTTGCATCTACTCATTCCGCACACCATTTGTAGTGATTGTCAATATCAATTTATTACTAAAAGTTGTGATATTTAGTAGTGTCCACCCAAACAGTCCCTTATGTTTTGTTGAGAATCTTAGACTCTCAGACCATGAGGTTGGAGAGCAAGGATGTTGAACTCCAAACAGATTTGGAGGAACCACAACCTCGAGGAAGCTACATGGAGAGGTGTCATCATCTTAGGAGCTTAGGTGACACTTGTCCGCGAGAAAAGAGGCACATGAAACAACATGCAAGGCATGGTGATAAGATTAAGGCTAGATCTTGTCCTCTAGGTCTCCTTCTAAGATCATGGCTGATATTCCCAAGCTCTACACCCTTCACAAACCGATATGGCAAAATCCAACATATTCACAAATCGATAGAGCATACTCCACACACTCCCAAACCGATAGGCACAACCCCACACACTCACAAAACGATAGAGAACAACCCTACACACTTCACAAAATTATAGGGCACAACCCTACACACCCACAAATCGATAGGCAACCTCTCCAAGGTTCTCTAACCCGAGATAATCCATCTAAGTGCAAGGCACACCTTATACATGTGTTCAAACATCACCAAGGATGTTACCACACCACCAAGATCCAAACAAGGTTTCCACCTCTTCCTCTCTCCTCTATATGATTCCAAGATAGGGAAGGAACACTCTAGAGATGGTAAATTGCATAGTAACCCTTCACATTAGGTAATTTGCAATTTATACCAAAACTAGCACATAAAACACAAGCATCAACCATACAAGCTCAACTTGGAACTTAGGCTTTCCACAAGGTGTCCATAGAATCATTCTCTATCTTATGATGCTAAATCACTAAGGGCGTAGTCATCATGTGACATATTGCAAGATAACCCCTCATCTTGGGTAAATTGCACTTTGGTCCAAAACAGGCAAACATTGCTTAAACATCATCCAAACTTGAAACATAAGAGTGTAACATGATTACAAAGCACCTCAAAGGATTAGATTAAAGTTCTAAGCAAATTACTTAAGCAAAACAAATAGGGTTAGCCCGAAACCCAGGTCTGGGTCCTTACAAGTCATAAGCCCCTAACGAGGATTTCACCTCAGAAATCCCAAGCGAACGAAGATGGGCACTACTCATACATCACACTTTCAAACTTACACATAGTTCCTTGATGCCAGGGTGATGTCACAAAAACTTGACCAACATACTGTTCTTTCATCCAAGGTCAACACAGAATCTGTTGCACAAGATGCATACTCAACTTATCCTATCCATAATTGGTTATAGAGTCAACCCTATGCCAGGTTATAATTTCTTGGACATAAAGGCACTTATACATACTTATCCAACTCAGATGTCACTCTTTATTATGTATCACCTCCTCAACTCATAACATCGTATGATAAGATTCTTAAACTTGGAGATTTACCATACCCTTCTCAAACCTCAGCATGTCTCTTCCAAAGAAAACTAGAGATGCATTCTGTCATCCACTTGGAGCTACAAAACCTATCATGCTTCCGCTGCGCTACTCTGGTCTGCTGATTCAACACTAGTGTTACTTTCACCAACTATCCTGCCAACATATTCATTCTCAACTGTACTTTCTCTTATCATAAGAAACGACCACTTATCCAAGAAAAACTATCTCAGAGGTAACTCAAGATGTTATATGTTACCTTAACTAACCTAGATGGGGATTGGAAACCTACTTATCCATCTATAGCCAAAACACAATCTTCTTGGAACCTTTCTTACTTGCAAGCCTGATAGGAGTACTCCAAGGGATTATACTCAGCTTGATGAACTTTACCCAAGCAGATCTTGCAACTATCTCTTCAACTTATGCATCCTTGTCAATATTACATTTATGCGGAGCATAAACCCCTAACACGTGATATCCATATTATAGGTTAGGTACTTGTAACCACATTGATCCAATGTCAACCTCTCTAGGTAGCCACAAACCTAATCATCCTATCAAGAGACATGTTCTCACTCTCCCATACGACTGGAACTATTTGGATACTAGGATTCCTTACCTTAGTATTCATCACTCATGCCAAAAACTCATCACATCTTCAACACATCCATCCTCTGCTGCTACTACCAAACCCAAACATATCAGAAGGATCCTTCTTTCACCTCGAGACATCTCCTATCACAGATATCCCTATCTTGAAACAAAAACCCAAGACCAACTGATACTCACCAGAGTATCCATATTAAGATCACTTCTAAACTACGCACATCAAGTGTCATAAGACCCACTTGACTGCTACATCCTTGCAAGGACAGAACCCAATGGAACATATTCCTCTTATCACTGCACCATTACCTAGAGTTTGCTTATCAAGGTGAAGGGATTATCACTTTCTTTGATTATTTCATGAGTTTTCAACTGTTCATGTGTCATTTTAACTTATCTCATCTTGGTTTCCTTTTCATTGGCATAGGAATTGTAAGGATGATTACATGCCATTACCCTTTCTTTGATTATTGCTCTCCATGTTCATGAACATTTCTTTGTTTTACCATATTTTTCATCTTTACTTCATGAAAAGGATCATTATTCATTACATATTCTTTATTGAGAATGGGTCATGTCCCTTGTTTTCTTTCACATTTCATAATGATTACACTTTATGCTTTCTTATACTCATGGGTTGGTCTGGGATTAACTCAGGTTCCAACTTATTTATTTATCATTCGTTCTTTTTTGTCTTCTCACTTCATCCTTGTTTCAGGAATTCACTTCATCTTATGTAAATTTTATACCTTGACTTGCTTTATTAACACAAGTTCATCTGTCCTTTTTTTCATACATTTCTTAAAATTACAGCTTCAAGAACTTTTCTATATATATTGACACTTAGATTTAGGTTTCATGGAGCTGTATTTTTATCTTGTAATCACTAAACATTCAAGTTTTAATGAATTATGGTGCATTTATGACCTCTTTTCATAGTATGATGGAGGTATTAGCATCATGATTCCTGATTGTTATGCTCTTTAGATCATTCCAAAATGATTACTTGATCAGAGTAATCAAAGAGAAATCAATCTAAGAGTTCCATACTTACCATTTCTTCAACATTTGAGTACCTGGACGGGGTACTCAAGTACTGAGATTAGGTAGTATGCACCATATTTTATATCATGTTCTTATCTTAGACACCATCATAATCCTAGTCCTAGTGTCCCTGTAGACTCAGCAAACCTAGAGCTCTGATACCAACCAAATGTGACACCATTTGACACATAAAGCGAGATTACTCAAAACTTGAACCATGATTAACCATAAACAACAGATTATCGAAATCACATGAAATTAAAATTGATTTGCAACAAGCATCATGAGCTGAGAATTATTACACCAGAGCCAATACTTGCATTCCATAACATATATTCAATGTGCTACATCATCATATTCCGATCAACCTATTACATAAAATAAAAGTTCCATATGTATATACATACCACCACAGACACACAAGCTAGAAACCACATATCGAACATCACATCTATAGAACACATCAAGAATACCCCCAAGTACCTGAGTGTACAAGGACAACACATACGACTCTATTACTAGACACTATCCATATATCATGATCCACCATGTATAGTTTCTCCTCGTATTATCCTCAGCCACATGATCATTAACTCGGCATGCACGTCCACCTAAAAAGTTATGTAACCAACAAGGTGAGACAATAGACCTAGCGAGAGATATAACTCTCTACCAACTCTATTATAAACATAGTTAATTAAGGAGATAGATTAACATACTGAGTAGTTTGAATAGAATTAACCAAAGGACATATATCTCATGGATGAAGTAAATAGAGCAGTAATATACACTTGCCAATGAATAATAGAAAAACTAGTTATTTAAAAAGGAATATGAAGAACATGTATAACTATTACAAACTAAATCGTTAAGAGCAAGGCAAGGCTTCACCCAATGTTTCTGTGTTTGATCCTAGGCATGTACACTACACGGCTGATTACATATTTATTATGCCCTGTGTACCACCCAAATCCAATCGACCACTGCTAAGTCGAAATTGGTGCCACACAAGGTCAATGGAAGAGCCGGAATCCACAACCTTCCCACACTTTGTCGTCAGTACATGAGAACACTGCAGAGACATATCAGTCAACTACAAAGTGACATACAGTCACATCAAAGGGTTGGCTCACACATGGCCACCCATATAACATCTAGCCCACCTTGGTACATGTAATGGCGCTCGGAGAATAGGCCCACACATGGCCGTTCTTAAAAAGGAGGACTAGATCACCTATGACCATCCTTATCACACCGAGACCAGCTCACACATGGCTATCTCATATCAAAATGAGATCGACTCACACATGGCCGTCTCACAAATCCCTAAAGTTAAGGATGCAAGGAAATACTCGACTTGCACCCGCATATTAAAAAATATGCGCTCTGAGTTAAAACTCGTTTCACCATCTAGCAATAAAACCGACACTGGGATGGATCTATGTCACATGGCAAACTACATGATTAGGTTCCTCTTGATTAATTAGAAAAATTAAAGTGTCTTTTAGCATCAATAAAGTTACAAAATACAAACCACAAACAATTCCTTCAAAAGAAAAAGGGGCATAGTATAACATCAACATATACCATTATTTATCTACAACTGATACCCATCATCTCATACCAATGTATCAATGCCAGCCACAAGGCTATTATCATCAACATACTATCATGGGATATCAATCCCTCATTCCAATACCAGAGGATATCACCTCAACCAGGCACTAAGCCCTTATTGGGTCATAAGACCCATCACATCACACTTGTGATTCATGGTTATCTCATCATGCCTCACTGAGCATATATGTAAGGACCCTGACCCATGTTTTGGGCTAACCCTATTTGTTTTTCTTAAGTGTGTTGCTTAGCTCCTTGCTCTAATTATCTAAGATGTAATTAGGACATGCTGGAGGTTTGTGCTCCTTGTTTGAGCTTGTTGCTTGATGTTTGTGCTTTGTGGTGACGTCTTGGTGCAACTTGCAATTTAGCCAGAGTAGGGGTTGATGTGCAAGTTTGCCACATCTAGAGTGTTTCTTCTCTATCTTGGCATCATCTATAGGAGAGAGGAAGTATTGGGAGCCTTATTTTAGCCTTTGTTGAGTGGTGACATCCTTGGTGATGTTTTGGGCACATGTTTGAGGTGTGCTTTTCTCATGAGAGTGTTGTCTCGGGCTTGAGAGCCTTGGTGAGACCCTGTATCGGTTTGTGGTTGCCTTGAGGAGGCTTGATATTGGTTCGTGGAATCTTGAGGATCACAATATCAGGTTGTGGTAACTCTAGAGGAGTGCCATATCAGTTTGTGAAGGGGTGGATGGGTGTATCAACCTTGACCTTCCTTAGTGACCAAGTGGGCAAGACATAGATCCTATCACCTTGTTGCATGGTGTTACACGTGTCCTTCCCTCTTGGACATGTTTCTTCTAGGGTTTTAAGGTGGTGACACCTTCCCCTCACACACACTCTCTCTCATCGGCCATGTATATTGACCCCTTCCTTCTCATGCAAGAGAACCCTTTTAGTGATCTTTTCTTTCTCTCCTTGGTGGTTGACCTTGAGCTTGAAGAGTACTCTCCCTTGGAGATTGGTGGGCGAGCCAAAGCTAGTGGTGCTCTCTTTCATCTTCTTCCTTGGTAAGCCATGGTTTTCTAGCTTTCTTTCTCTCCTTCTTTCTTCTTCTCGACCATGGACCTTGGTGCCTTGTTTTCTTCTCTTTTGCTCTCCCTTACCCTCGGTTCTATCTTCCTTCTTGGAGGTGTTATGGAGATCGAGCTAGGAGGATCTTCTTATCCCTTGAGCTTGGGAAGCTTGGAGCTTGACCTTGGAGCTTAGAGCTTGGTGGTTGTTCTTGAGGCGGGTTATATAACTCTAAACCTACTTTGTTATTATCACCTTTCCACTTGTTACCTTGCTAGTTATATTTAGCTCGTTATCTCTTGCTTGCTGGTAGATTTACTTGGTAGCCTTGTGTTCGATTTTGAAGATAGAACTTTGTCAAGTTGCAGCCATAAACTACTCTTCTCTTTTGCCTTGTTAGTATCGTCATCTTGAGCTAGAAGATGACTAGACTGACATGACATGCTAAACCCATATGATGTGCTAAACCGATATGTATGCAGTTCGACATGTAAACCGACATGCCTTGTCTAGACCGATATACCTACCATGATGTTGGCTTGTTATGATCTAGTGATGTCTAGTGAGGAAGAGTGTTGAACTTTGATGCTTTTACTTGAGTATGGGCCCCAACATGGGTAACCCTAATTCGATACATGTTCAACCCAAAACACCTTGAAATCTGATACTCCTTAGCCCGACACATCTTATTTAGAGGTGAGAAACACCTACCTTGAGGATCAACTGATACAACCAAACCCTATGGCCGATATCTTATGGAGATCTATGTGTCCGATGCACAAAAGGAGCACATAGGCCGATACACTAGTTGAGTGGGTAGGCCAATACCCTAATTGAAAGTGAGGCCGATACCCTAATGGATGGTGAGGCCGGTACCTTATGAGGTGGTATGACCGATACACTTTCCCATACACCTCTAGACCGATACCCTTTGTTGTTCTTTGGCCTACACCCTCTCATTAAGGTGTTGAGCCTGGTACAAAATGATGATAAACTGATATTTTTTGTGATAAATCGATACCCTACCTTAGTGTGGTGGTCGATACCCTATCTTAGTGTGGTGGTCGATACCCTATCTTAGTGTGGTGGCCGATACCCTAACCCTAATCGATACCCCTATGTGATGTGTAGTGATGCATCTTGTTGATGCTGGGGTCACATGGTGTGATGTGATACTCTATGGTGATGGTTGAGAGATACCAAGTTGATGTTGGTGTCTCATAGTGATGGTGTGGTATCCTATGGAGTAGTTGTATGTATGATGTGAGGGTTATGCCTCTAAACCACATAACATGCTTTATAATGATAATAAGAATCATGCTTCTATGTCTTATAACATATCTCCTAATGATGAGGAAAGTGATAACCTAAGGGTGGTTGGTAATCGAACCTTGTAAACCCTAATTGGGAGGAATGAAACCCTAACTGTTATGATGTGAAATGTATGATGTTAATGTATAGGATGAGTTCAATGAAATGATGATGCTTTGCCTTCTTGTTATCAATTTCTAACCATGCAACTAATACTGGTTGATGTACATAGCCATGTATGAGCTGTGGTAGTTATGATGTAATGGACATTGGTCCTTGACATGGTCATATAATGAATAACAGGCATAAGGTGATGATGTGATTCAATCTTCTCTAGTGATGTGTTATACCCTATTTATATAGATCTTGTTTAGAGGTTATATGTTGTAACTTGATTGATATTTAAAGATGTTTGAGTTTATCTAATTAATCAAGTGAAATCTAATAGTGTAGTTTGCCCTATGCCATAGATCCATTCAGTGTCAGTACTTGCTGAATGGTGAAATGAGTTTAACTCAGAATGCATATTGTTGAATATGCGGGATGCAAGTTGAAATACCACCTTGTATCTTGAATGTATTTGTATCACATGATTGATTGTAAGTCATACCTGGAATTAATATCACATGATTGACTATAAGTGACACCTAGAATTTGTGTCACACGATTGACTGTAAGTCATACCTGGAAGAGCATTGCTGTAAGATGTAGCTCAATCTCACTAGCGCCATAACCTGTGCCCAAGGTGGGCTAAATATGCACAACTAGACTAAAATGTCTCTGGAAGCAGGTGACTCATGATGTCACTACATGTTTACTCGTACTAACCGAGGAAGGCGAGGTTGTGGATTTTGACTCTTTCATTATACCTTGTATGGCACTAATTTTGACTATATATATAGCGGTCGGTTGGATTTGGATGGTACGATTCAAATTCTCAGGTCGTATTGAATACATAATCAATCGTATAGTAGAATTGTATAGGATTAAATACGAAAACATTGGTTGAGGCCTTGCTTGATCTTTATACAATGTTGTTGATAGGAAATATACATGTTCTCCATATTCTTTTTTAATTATTAAGATGTTTCACAATGCAACAATAATTTTCCTTCCTTTTAATAGTCATTACCTACTTCTTCTTAGTTATGTTTATACTGTTGCTCAATTTATATTATCTGTGATAATAATAGAGTTGGAAGAGAGTTATATCTCTCACTGGGACTGTGTGTCTCACCCCGTTGGTTAACAAACTTTTTAGGTGGACGAGCACGAGGAAGTAGAGATCGTGCATAGGAGGTTCAGTAGCAGCCAGAGGAGCAATAGATGATAAGGTTGGAAGTGCTTCTGGATGTCTTTTTTTGGTAGAGTTCTAGAGTCGCCCCTATACAGTCGGGTCTTTGGGAACGTTTTGTAGATGTTTTGCGAACATGCTATCTTTATGTGCTCTTTGTATATCAGACATGATGGAATTATGTGTATATGTTCTGGAACAATGCTTTCATTACAGGTTGACAAGATACCTTGTGAATGTTTTGAGGCATGAAAGTACTTATGTGTAAAGGTTCTTGCTTTGTGGCTGTTCTATGAAAAAGGTTTTAAATTTTTAGTGTTTTCTGCTAATAAGTTCATTAATCTCTCTTCTGTGGTTTTGTTTTGAGTAATCTCATTTTGCTGTGGCATGGAGCATCACAATATAGGTATTACTCATGTCACATCACTCATGCCACATCACATGTACTTGCCATAGTAACCATTAGCCATTATGTTTAGAGAGAGAATATGTTGAAACATATTAAACACCTTTAACTAAATCAAGAAATGCATCATAAGATCTCTAATTTAGGGATAGGCTTCATGCTAATTTCACATAAGGTTCTCAAGCATCATTCCAACTCAAATCTTAGACATTCACTACCTCCAATAATTTGGAGTGTATGAGGTTAATAACTAGACACTTTAACCAAGTATGCACATTTACATATTTACACTTCCTGTATCCCCTTATCTAGATTCATAGCCAAAGCTTAATATTATTTAACCACCTTAATAAGTTATAAGACCCAATCAACCCACTAGGTTAAAGCCATGTGATTAAGAGAGAGAGAACAATATCATGCTTTCTATTCACACACATTCAATAATATGACCTATTCTTAGAATTTGGGTAAATGCACTTCACATATAACCAATTAGAGTTTTACCCTATGGTTACACCACTAAACCTTAATTACACTAATTCCCACTTTCTTGAGACTGATATAGGTTCAAACAACATTAGTTAGATATGAATCAATCATCATACCATCAGTACCAAGTATCACCCTTTCATAAATGCATATGTGTATCATCTTCATTAAGTTATGCGTGGGTTACAACAGTGCATTATAATAACATATTGACCATTTCACCAATTTGACAATTCATCATTAGGTGACCCATATATTATTACTTCTTATAAAACATTAAACACATATCATACTAAGGAGAGTCAAACCACATGCAACATAACTAGAGGGTTTCACTTCAAACTATCTATAAGGCACCTATAAAGTCATTAGACTTGTTGATACAATTTCTATACAAAGGTTGTCACCATGCATTTTAACAAGGCTTATCATCACCCTCATGTATATTAACATAGTTGTATCTATAACCTTACTCCACAAGTTAAGATTATATGAAAAGGAAATATAGAAGACATTTTCCATGGATTATAATCTTTTATTAAGATGAGCATATGGGTCATATTATTCCATGATTAAGGTTTTCATATGGATACTCAACTATGGAATCCTACATCCATTACTTCCGATATTGTTGGAGAGTTTAGGGCTAGGTTCTTTAGGTAAGGATGGACCACTCATAGTAACATCATCTTATGGTGAACTAGCTTTAGGAGAAGCAATTAAGATTAATAATACATTATACAAAACAACATCCTTGTATATCATATGTGTACATCATTGAGTATCCAAGCATACCCTTCAACCTTCATCAAGTGATATGGTTTCACCTCATCCACTTGTGTTGGATTGACTACATCATGGTGTGTCAGGCTAGCTCATCCAAGGTATCAGTTTGGAGCCTCTTGGGGTGTATCGATTTAACCTACCTTATAGTGTATCAATGACCCTTCTTGAAAGTGTGACGGTCATCACCTCG
Organism: Alisma plantago-aquatica; assembly: GCA_963693085.1. NCBI lineage: Eukaryota > Viridiplantae > Streptophyta > Magnoliopsida > Alismatales > Alismataceae > Alisma > Alisma plantago-aquatica. The sequence continues at coordinate 191,996,760 of OY856409.1, forward strand.
TGAAGGTGTGTCGGGCATCAACTCTTGAAGGGGGTGTTGGGCATTACCTCTTAAGCGTGTGACGGGCATCACCGCCATAAGGTGTGATAGGCAACACATGGTGTGTCAGGAATCACATAGTGTGACGGGTTACTTAGGGTTAGGGTTAGGTCATGATGACCATTTGATCAATCATGGGCGTCACAACTAGCACTCAAGCAGACCGGTTCACGCAAGATGTCCTCATGGTCATGACGGGCTAACAAGGCATATTGGCTTAACCCCATCTAGGGCATGTCGGGTAACAACCATCAAGCGTATTGGATTGGCAACACATAGATCTAAACACTCTAGAGCATGATGGGTTAACTCCTCATCAAGGCATGTTGGCCTAACCCCTCATATTGGTTTGGGAACCTTCTAGAGCATGACGGTGTAGCATCCTTCCAAATCTATGAGCCTAAGCACTCCCAAGTCATGACGACTTGCTCCATGTTGTGTCGGTTTAAGTATCATGAGTCATGGAGACCATTCACCTCCTAAGTGTCAACTTAGTCATCTTCAACCTTAGGAACTCGATCACTAGTCCATCTAAAAATCAATGAAAGAAATAGAAAAACATGGGCATCAACTTAAATGGAGTTGTTTCATCAAAACATTCCTCAAAACAATCACTAACTACTAACATATAAGAGGTGCACAATTTAGAGATGAAGAACAACTTAGGCATATAAAGAGTGATAATAACAAAGTATGTTAAGAGTTATATAACCTGCCTCAAGAAGGTCTCCATCAAGAGTTCACACTTCCATGATCAAAGCTTCAAAGCACACGTTCCTCCACTTGAAGATAGCCCATCAAGAATCCGAACTCAACCTCAACATCACCTCAAGAAAGAAGAAGAGGCTATGGTTATGGTATCTCAAGAAGAAAGGAAATAAGGAGAGAGAACCACGTCCTAATCAACCTTCATCCAAGGTATGATCCATGGCTGGGAGAGGAGGACGAAGATGAAGAAAGCTCAAAGGAATGTCCATCAAAGAAACATAACTCACCAAGATGGAAGTTGAACAAGAAATCTCCATGAACAAGGAACTCGACCTCCCAAGCTCCATGGGGCTTCCTATAGCTCCTTAAGCTCCCAAATTCGTCCACCAAGAGGATAGGAACAATGGATGAAAACTTGTGTGAAGGAGGATGGGGTTATATACTTGAGGGAAGGAAGAGAGATCAAAGGAGAGGTTTCATCATCTTAGCATCTTACGTGACACTTTTCCATGAGAAAAGAGGCACATGCAAAAACATGCAAGGCATGGTGATAAGATCTAGGCTAGGTCTCATCCTCTAGGTCTCCTTCCAAGATCATGGCCGACATGCCAAAGCTCTACACCATTCACAAACCGACATGGCAAAACCCAACATGTTCACAAACCGACAGAGCATACTCCACACACTCACAAATTGATAGAAACAACCCCACACACTCACAAACTGATAGAGCACAACCCTACACACTTCACAAAATTATAGGGAAAAACCCTACACACCCACAAACTGATAGGCAACCTCTCCAAGGTTCTCTAACCTGAGATAACCCATCTAAGTGCAAGGCACACCTTATACATGTGTTCAAACATCACCAAGGATGTTACCACACCACTAAGATACAAACAAGGTGTCCACCTATTCCTATCTCCTCTACATGATTGCAAGAGAGGGAAGGAACACTCTAGAGATGGTAAATTTCATAGTAACCCTCACTTTGGGTAATTTGCAATTTACACCAAAACTAGAACATAAAACACAAGCATCAACCACACAAGCTCAACTTGGAACTTAGACTTTCCATAAGGATCCACATAACATCCCTCTCTCTTATTGTAATATAACCCCTCCTCTTGGGTAAATTGCACTTTGGTCCAAAATAGGCAATTATTGCTCAAACATCATCCAAACTTGAAACATAAGCATGCCACATGATTACAAAGCACCTAAAATGGTCATATTAAAGTTCTAAGCAACTTATTTAAGCAAAAAAATAAATAGGGTTAGCCCAAAACCCAGGTCAGGGTCCTTATAGTTATTTGACAGTTTGACATTGTATCAATGTCATGCATGTTGAGAAAAATATATGTGATAGCATTATTGGTAGTTTGTTGAAAATACCCGGTAAGACTAAATATGGCATCAAATCCAATATGAACCTATGTGAAGTGGTTATAAGGAAAGAATAAAAAAAAGGTTAGCAAGGGATGCCACACATATTTACCCTATAAGAATTGGGACCTGAGTGGGGATCTACTCCCTACTAAATCAAATAAAAAGGAACATCGCATATGTCAAACACCACTATAATTATTTTTTGCAAAAGGGATGATAATCAATTTATTCAAAATGTATGTATCAAGATACCAAAAGTTGCTACGAAATATAAAATATCTTACTATTGCAATATTTGATAGTGTCACTATTCTTTACCACACATGGAGACACATATAAAAACTAAACTAAACATAGGATCAATAGAGGGTCATCTAACCACCTCAAAACTATCTCCCAAAGAGGTTCAGATACACTTGATGAGGTCCTGGTCCAACTTGGTTAACTTCTCCTTAACCTACACCTAGGGTTGGAAGTGTACCCCAACAAGAGGTGAAAAAGTAGATACATCTACACAAATGCTGGTATGAGCATACTAAATTGGAATTGATCAATATAAGGATTAAAGGATGTCAAATAACTAAGGATTCTACTAGAAAAGGAAAGGACCACTCAATCGAGTATTAAAAGAATATGAATTTAATAAGACAATAAACAAGAGGAAACATAAGAGTTGTTCCACACAAGCACATATAGAATTTTGGCACACAATCCATCACAACAATATCAACCTGCATGCATGTGAGATAAACATATCACTGGAATATTATAAATCACAATGGAGGCCAAGGTCCACAACCTTGAATCTTAAATTAAAAATGACTTACTGCCAAACTCCCCATATATAAAAGTAGGCACACAACCCGGGTATGGGGCACACAACATCCATCCAAAAAATATAACATGGGTACACAACCCAAAAACTAAAGAACTTACACTACTCTTGGGATACTAAATCAAAGAGCATGCTAAATGTAGAGGCAAGTTTAAAGTTCCATTTTTATAAAATAAATAAGACCCCGATAAAAAAATGGAACATATAAAACATCCACCACAAAGTTGGCAAAATTAGGGTTCCATATCACAATAAGGAACAACATAGTTTAAATTTCAAATAAAGGGTTTCATCAAGAAGCAAATCATAATGTAAAAGTCCAATATAGATCAAGAGTTTAAAGTCATAAAGATTAGACCCAAATAGGTCATCAATTCAAGAAAGATAATATCCATCACCAAATCACCTTAAAGAGGCTCAAGAGAGAGGTAAGAAATAAATTGCTCAATATATGCGACATAGATTAAAAAAGGATAGGATTAGGTTAAATGCTCAATATAGAATAACAGGGATGCAATCACCGCAATAAGTGTACATATGTCCAAAGTCAAAACACTTATTCCATCTCTATCCACATGCACCCTATTAAAGACATATATAAGAATAGGGTTACATTTGTATTAATTATATAAACTCTAAAAATTGTCCTTTTATTATTAGTGAATTAGGTCTTCAAAACCATATTATTTTGTGGATCAATTTTTTTACTAAGTTCATAACATATTTTTCTTTATTTTTTTGACTTATAGATTATTAGTTATGAATTTTTAAAAATTCCAACCAATTAGACAAATCAATAAAAATTGCATATTTATTAGATTGGAGAAAGTCCAACCAATTAGATATATCCATAGAGATTGCATATTTATTTGATTGGAGAAAGTCCAACCATTAAATGAATCCATAAAAATTGCATATTTATTAGATTGGAGTTAGGCGATTAAATCCATATCATTGGATGTATTAAAATTTTATAAATCAAAAAAATATTTGTTTTGATTTATAGATTGATATATATGGATTTTGAAAATTCCAACCAACTATAAAATCCCTTTAAAATTACATTTCTATATTGAAATTAAGTGTGAAACTGATACCATTGGGTGGAGGAAAAATCCATAATGCTAAAAATATGTTATCTTTATTTTTTGACATATACATTAATATAATGAATTATCTAAGATGGTAAAGTTTCCTGCTTAAATAATAAAATTACTTTGAGAAATTTCTCATATGATTTCGCATATGATTTATAATCATGTAGCATGACATGCACATATCACTAACTTGCTAGCGCCAAATTCACATGTTTAAATCATAATGATAAGGAAATAAGACAGAGATGCCCACCCATAGTGTGACATAGTAAAAATCAAAATAGGGGGCAAAAGAGAGAAACTTTTCAAAATATATTTATTGCTTAATTTCCTTTATGTGTAAAATAAGATGCATGCACTAGGCTTGATGGAGGAAATTGGACTCATCAACCTCACATACAACATTCTGAAAAACATGAATATCATACTCTACATGTCCTTATTCTTCCGGAGAACCAGGATGGGTATAGAGAAAACAAGAAACTCTTGGGAAACCTTTTGCGAATACAACCAAGAAAGACAAATACGAACCACATCATGTAGACTACTATAGTGAAAATCAGAATTGAAACACAAGCAACAGAGCATATAGCAATCACTTATTATTTTAGAATATCATCTGGAAGTCTGGTAAATAAATCAACTAGATAATATTCAGGGCATAGACCAGAAAAAGGAAAGTATTGGAGAAGCATGTTAGTAAATAGAAAGAGTCCAATACCACATTAGAAAGGTAGATTACTTGTGATGTGATCAGGAAACTACCAGATCCTATCACGATGACTTTATGGGGTGAGAGGGTTTGAGACTCACCATTGTGAAGAGTTGATGGCCGATGATAACCAAGTATTTATGAGTGCATCAGAGACAAAACATGTGATCAAATAAGTCCTTGGATGGATATTATATAGGTTAACATGCATGGGTTTCTTTTGGGGAGAGGCATGGAGGAGGCGAGTAATCACTATCTTTGATCCAAAGAGTGCATATCTTGGGTTGTATATATTACTATCACCAACTAGTCAAATAGGATATTGCAAATGCAAAAAGATAATGAAGAAAAATAAATGAATCAAAATGTGAATATCATTGGAGGTATGCGAGAGAAAGAAAGGAAGTTTAATAAAGAAAAAAGAGAAAGGGAGAGAAAGAGCATGAATCAGAAGAAAAGAGAGTACCACATGTTGTAAAAAAAGAACAATTGAAGCCAGCCATTCTGGAGGAGCAGTTGATTTAGAAAATTTTAGTCTTCATCTAGAAAAGGAAAAGGAAAATAAAGTGTGATAGGAATAAAATTAGAAACCATATCAAATAGAATGTATCAAATTAAACAATTAAGAATTAAAAATTCCAAATATGTATTATCTTTCTAAATTTATTTGAGGGTCCAACAAAATTCAAATAAAGTAAATTTTGACACGTAGGTTTACTAAGACGTAGAATTTGAGATTTACATTAGTTTTCATTTTTGAAATGTTCAATATGTCATTTACTTTATTTGAATCCTTTTAGCATTGTCTTGTTAATTTATTTTATAATTTGTTTTTAGATACTAGTATTATCCAGCTAAGATGGAATTTGGAAACTAGACCAATTAATACATGAGATATAAATTTGACATTAATTTCTTGTTTAAAAATTGTATAGTTGATTATTTCATATACATGAAAGTTTTAGCAATATTAAAATGAATATTTATAAAGTGTTTATTGAGTTACTATATTGGGTATCTATGATCCTTTCAAAATTATCCACTCATGGGAGAAGTAAAGAGTACCTTATATATACTTAAATTCCTCAATCATTCTTAAATCATCCTCAACTATGTTTATTTCTAATTTCTTTTGGATAATAGTAACTTAATTTTCCAATTCATGTTAATCATTTCCATAATATTAGTAACATCCTCTAAAGATAATATAAGAGGGGAAATTTGTATTCTCTTACTAATTTTCACTACTGTCATTTTACATCTAATTATTCAGTACATACGAGTGTGATACTATTATTTACATATGTATCAATTAATGTGTTTATAAAATAAATTTAGGATTTTATTTCTTTTACAATAATATTTCCATAGTTTTAATATGCATGTACAACATTGTTTCCCTGTATATTACACCACATTATTATAACTTCACATAAATTATATACATATAATCTATACAAGTTGGTTTACATTATTCATTTAATATATTAGATGTTTTATTTTTAATAATAAATTCAATATTTTTGGACTTATCTTTCATTTTATTTTCTTAAGGAATTTGAGGCATATAAGTGTTGGATCTAGGGCTCTAGAGGGGGCGGGTGAATAGAGCTTCAAAATTCTCACAATCCACTTCCTGGAGAGGTCAACCTCTAGGACTTTGCAATCTGTGTATACTTATATTAATTCATAAGAGATACAAGGAGACCACCATGCATCCAAGGACTTACCTACTCAAGACAAGAGTCTTCCACCTACATAAGGACTTACCCACTTGATCAAGATGTCTTCAGCCTTCAACAAGGACTTACCCACACTTGCATTGTGATGACCCTAGATTTTAGGGTTTTGATAACTAGCATAGTCTTGGAGGACCATGTATGATATGTATACGATGAATACCAAATTGAGGAATTAGTAATCGAATTGTGGATTCCTTCACCCAAATTTGGAGTTTTGAGATACAATAGAGGACTATGATACCTAATTGTTTAGTGAATGGCTTTTGTTAATCAAACTAAGTATTCATGTGGTTAAACATTCTTTAATGATATATATGAATAGGAATGGTTGAATTATGAACATATCAGGATTCTTGAAGTTGAGTGGTTATGGTTGGAAAGCACATGATAATTATATAAGACCCTACACCACCTTGGATATGATGCTTATTGGAGAAATTATTTGATAGAACAAACATAAAAATTTTTAGTATGACATTTATCTAGAAGATAGATAACATTATAAGGAACTAATGTCTAAAATTTTGTATCATTTGAACTATCCGTCTAAGAGATATGGAGGTTTGAATTATTGGTATAAATATGATCAGCCTATAGTGTTCTGATTATTTAGTATTTAGGCCCGTGACATATATTGTTACACAACTGGCCCACTCAAACCAAGGTGCGTGACTTAGGTAGGGCGAGGTCCCTAAATGGGAGGCGTGGATTTATCTCAGTCGTTCGCTGTGATCTGACGGTGGTGACCTTGTCACTCACCTCCGAACCCCACGGGAGGAGAGCTGTTCATAGTTGGGCACCTGACTCTCCACGAACTCAGGGGGTGATAAAGCATACTTGTATGACCCCAACGCACCGCGAGGTCAGGACTTGCCCAATGACCTCTCTCTAGATATGTTTTGTGCATTAGAGAGAGAGATCGACCTCTCATTCCCCACTCCTATCTCCATCTCTGTAAACAACAAATGACGCAAAAGAGAGGATGGCATGTAGGCACCTCGGAGACGACTAAGGATGGACTAGGAAGCTTCCCCGAGACCCATGGTGGGTATATTGAAACCAGTGGATGTGCCTGTGAATAACACTATACGACCATGAGCCTTTGAGCTTGTCATCAGCGGCTAGGGGAGATGATTGGAGAGCTCGAGATGTGGGAAACTCACCCCAGGGAAGACTTTGAAGCAGTTCGGAGAATGATAGTGGAGCCTCGTGACTCCTCGGAGGGGCGACACGAGTGCTGGAGAAGAAAACCCCCTTCACGCCCACCTGCTCCACCGCACCCTCACGGCTATGATGTATCTGGAGCCTTGGGTCTCTGTCAGATTTAGGACCTATTGTAGGAGTACCCCTACCCACCAAGAATCTGTGAAGAGCTTCAGTAGGTGATGGCTGGACCAGACGTGGATGAGGCAACCCGCCGGAGCCCAACTGCACGGCGGTGGCTTCACGCCAAGACCGGAGCCGAGCCACAGAGAGAAACCACCTCTGCAAAGCTCTCCACCAGCACCTCGGGGTAGAAGCGACTTCCATGCCTTCGCTTGGGGGTCTGTTCCCCACCTTATGGCTCACCGTTGAGTCCGTCCAAGGCGGCGACATCGTCTGGGCACGAAGGGGAAGTCCGCGCGTGGAGTTTGGAAGAGAGACGGGTCAGTAGCTGGCCCAGCGGCTACCTTAGCAGCTGGTTCACCCGATTTAGGGTGAAGCAAGTAGCTGAGGGTCCCAAGCCCCGTGGCAGAGATCAAAGCCCCAAAGAGAGAGAGATCCAACGGCTCACAAAAGCTCAGATAGGTAATTGTCGAGCTAATATTCAGTTAATGTACAAATCTCAAAAATATGATTAAAAATAGCTCCCTTGTCCTAAAAATTCCTGGAAAATACCACTAGACTCAAAAAACTACCCTCTTTATTGTGAAACCCTTATATCAGACTTATGAGACACTAATATTGATGGTATTTATTTTAGATGAGAATGCTTCTTTTAAATGGTATAATTAGAAATGGTTGAGATTAAATATGATAAAAATAAGTTTGAACCCTGATATCATCTAGAAACTAAATGTGGTCTCCTATGTTGATATTATTGAGCAATTTTAGGCCTTTTCTCAATTATTTCCTAGTTATAAGTTTTAACCTCATATTAATTCTAGAAAATAGTTCAAGCATAAGAAAAATATGAAATTTGTACCAGATCTGACTTATGACATACAGATCAGTATAAAAATATCAGAAACATATTTAAGATCAGTTGAACCTAGGTTTGGTGTAAAACCCTAATTTTGGACCTAAAATACCAAGAATATGGTGTACATATATTAATGATGATTAATTTCTTTAAATCAGGTGTTGACCAGATTATCTAGATGATCATGGATATGTGAGGAATATCTGAACTCAGGTATATGGATATAATTATATGACTAGATTTGCTGGATGTTAAATATATGTACTTGCTTGCTTGTATTTGAATATCTTATTGGATGTACATCTATATGTATTGTCATTTCCGCCTTGAACAATAAGAATACTAAGGAAAGAAAATGGAATGTAGTTACTGATGGTTCATTAATCTCCCTATTAGAGAGGGAAAGTATTAATATTGACTAGTACCTCCCTAATGGTACAAGGTATGCGGGGAGATCCCTAATGGTACAAGGTACGCAGGGATAGGGCCCAATATTTATGTTTGTGCTAAGTCCACCATAGTAATACATGTCCATTGAAATATGATTAATAACTTGGGATTACCTGATTTTCTACCTTTAAATAATGTTTCCTTTCTCTTTCTTCAATTTTGAGTATTTTATATGCCAGCATAGTATAGCTTTTAATTCCACATACCAACTTTTGTTGATGTTTTTGTTTCTCGTATTTTCTAGGTCCAGAGCTAGAATGGGGTAAAAAGAATAGGATGTGAGCAAGTTGTACAGGTTGTACCTTTTGTCTAAGATCCTGTTAGCATACATGTTCAGACTGTGTAAAATTCCCTTTCAATACACAAATGTAAATCATGTTGTAATAATGTACATGTTGAATGCTAAGATGTGTTATGGTGTATGGTTGTATGTTCATGTATGCATATTATGCTTCTGCATCGCTCTCTGAAATGATTGTCTAACGTTTTCGGATTTTGTCTTCTCATCTCCATGGGGTTTTGAGAAGGTGAAAATCCGGGGATGTTACATGCATCAAGTCTTTGGCCTTGAAGGATTTACCCACTCTTCTTAAATCTTGGCCTTGCACTTCTCCTTCCCCTGGAGAAGATCTTCACCTCTTCTTCAACCTTGATGAAGACCAACTACAACTTCACCTTCACTCAGAGTAGCTTGATTCAACCTTTTCTCTTTGAGAAAGGGGGTAGGGAAGATGGAAGGAATGAGAGCTTTACAAGCACATAGAGGTAGCTATCGTACAACTTGCCTAACTCACTCATAACCACAAAATGTTTTGTAAATGAGAGAGAGAGAAAGGGGCTCAAAGGGTTGCAACACACTCAACTATAGCAAGGACTTAGAATAGAATGAATGAGAAAACTTGGAATGAACCTCAAAGGTATCCTATTTATAGATGGGGGTGTTCCTTTGAGTGTGGAAACACTTAAGGATGAAATATAGTCATTTCACAAGTTACATAGATCTTTTTTTGCTCACAACAACTGTCCAATAGTTATAATCACTTTTTCTGCATTTTCCATATAGTACATTTGGTCGAGTTTCAATAAAGGTAACTCGACCGATCCACTAAGTGACAAAGCCAATTTTCAAGCTATCGGTTGAGTTTGTTCTAGGAACCTCGACCGATGAGTCAAAATTAGTTTTTCTTAGTTGATCGATCGGTCGAGTTCTGTGATTGTGCAACTCGACTGATTGGTCTCTTCAAAAAATCCATCATTGGATCGGTCGAGTTTCTAACTCGACCAATAAATAACCTGTGACAAATTTTATAATTTGACTTTTGAGTGACCAAACATTGGAATTAAGTGTTCCTAATTTTTTCTCATCTTATTTACAAGTCACATCATCAATACACGTGATTAAAAAATTAATCTAAGGTCATTTGGAGTGATTTCCCAAAATGCACACTTGCATTACTTTTGACTTGAACTTGGACAAGCTAGGGCTTGTGTAATTTGATCCTTTTCTTGTACCTAAAGCCTGAAATAAATCTTGAACAAACATATTACATACACAATAATGGAATGGTTAAGTCATTATCGAAATATGGACAATGTATAACTCTCAAGTCAACATTCTCCCCATTTTTGAAAATGACAAACCATTCCTCAATCATATTGAAAAGGATATGGGAAGTTATACCTTTGCCTTGTGAATTGTTGGGGGATTCATAATTTGAACAATGTGAATTGCTCCCCCTCAATCTATGCTTACTCTTACCTACATAGTTAGTCTTTCTACACAAAACAATATAACATGTATACTATATGGTCCTTTAGCAAGTAACATGATAAAGCAAATAATGAACAAGAAAAGGATCACATAGACAATAAAAGCAATATAGTTGAGCTTTAAAACATTGAACTTCTCTCCCCCTTTTGAAATTATCAAAAAGGAAAGGGGGTAGAAGCGCACATAAAGAGGTCTTCTCCAAGCATAACCAAACATACATCCACAACATAAAACATGCAATATCAAAGCATACACCAAATAGAGATGTGAGAGAAACAAGCAATATAAGTCATTATCAAAATATGGTAAACATGTAATCAACTCATGAGATATAGTAAATCAATGAGTAAGTGTACATATGATTAAGATTACAACCCAGAGAGCATGTCCTCAAAAGAAACTACAAACCAAAATGATGAAACCAACATGATGATAAATTGTACAACTCAGATAATGTACCTAGATGTTTGTAGTACAAAATAGTCTAGAAAGATATATCTGATCACCATCTACAAACTACAAACTAAAACATCTAGGTTATCTATTTACACAACATCATCATCATCAACGTCATTAGCAGAGGCTTCCTACTCATAGTCGTCATCTCCTTCTGAAGGTGTAGTAGAGACAACAACATCACCTTCATCACCAGAACCACCAGTAGAGACAAAAAAACCATCATCACCATCATCCTCAGAGGCCTCCTCATCAACAACAACAACTTCCTCATAAGCCCAATTTGGCATCTCCTCATTGACAAAGGAACCGAAACCACAACCGGGCCACCTGGCATTCTGCTCAGCCCAAGACATACTAAGTTCATGGAGTTCTTAAGCTTGTGGAAAGGTAGGAGCAGAGGTGCCAAGTCTAGCAAGAAGGGTAGATATAGGACCAACAAGGAGAGGTACACAGTAGGGGTAGATCCACCAACAGAAGAGTGTGTAGAAATTGAAGTAGTAAGTGGATGGGTAGGGTAAAAGTGATCATATGCATAGGATGCATAGTCACCTCCATTGTAGGAGTGGTAGGTAGAATAAGGATGTGCATAGGAGAGGTTCATGGTAGACATGATGGCACATAGATCCTGATGCATAGGCTCCTGAACCTGAAGGTTATACACCTGCTGATGCATCAAGTAACCCATGATGGTTTCATTTGATACATGAAAAGAGGCATAGGAAGGTCGGGATGGATGAGGTGGTGGAGCTGCACATGTGGAGGTAGAGGATCTAGGTGTGGTAGAGGAAGGGATAGGAATAGACTTCTGAAGTGTGGTCTCACTGATGCAAACTCCTTTTTGGGTAGGTTTGTAGTGAAGGTCATGGAAAAGAGATTTGCTAGTGGAAGTCTAAAAAAGACCACAAATCAGGGCAGGGTAGGGTGGCTGTGCACCATGGGTGTTCTTACCAGAGTCAAAATAGGTCATGTGGTGAAGGACATATCTAGCCCATTTGACTCCAATGTTCTTCAAGACACAGATAATAATCACCGTAGTGTTTCTACAATTTCAATCTAATTTTTTATTGGATGAATATTGTAGTTGACAACTAGGGACAATATGCAGTTCTTGAGGTCTAAGACTGAGGAGGGAAGGGTACACTTCTTCCTATAGGGAAACTGAGGCTTCTTCAAATATTTATGAATATTAGGAAAAGTGAGATCATATTGCTTGTAGAAGACCTCATGTCAACAAGGTCAAAATACTCAAGGTAATCCTTCCTCCAATTATCAGTCACCTCAATACCCAGGAAAAAGATATTCAGGCTATCCTCGGAGACTTGGAATTTCTTCCCGACTATCATGGACGTAAGGACTACTTAAGCATTAAGAAGGGGTACGAGAGTGTCATAATTCCATTGCAAATTAGCATAGAATTCGTGAATAGCTTTGGTGCTTGTGATGGAATTGTGGTAGCACACACGTTCAACACTCAAGGCAGAGAGGTGGTGGTCGTATAACAACTCGACTACTTGATCGATAACCCTTTTTCGATGTGGGGTCGGATAAAAAAGAGCACAAAAAGGAAAGGGGTTCCTAAGAAGGATCTCCTTGTACATATTTAGAGCATCATTGGAGAGAAAGAAGGTATCGTTAAAGGGTATAAGGCGCAAGTTGGAGGAGGATGGTGCTCCAGCTGGGGCGGATCTTTTTCTCCTAATTGACGCCATGGAGACAAAATGAGAAGGATTGAGAGAACAAAAATGATGGAAACACCACCACAAACCATCCACACACCTAGGGTTGATGGGAAAGAGGTTAAAGGAGGTCGATCTAGGTCAAACTAGGGCTAGGGAGAGGAAGGTCGAGGTTAGGGTTGAGAGCTTGAGGGATCTAGAGGTTGGATCGATCGATTTTTCTCTAGTTGAGAGGGAGAAAGTCGTCCGAACCCAACTTAAGTTTTCTGATCCCGGCCATCGGTCGAGTTCTGTTACTTAGAAACTCGACTGAATGGCTCTTTAAAAAAGCTCTAAGTCATTGATGGTCGAGTTGGCAACTCGACCGATGGTCCATCTAAACCAACTTTAGAAATTTTAATTTCTAGCCATTAGAGTGCTAATTAAATTTTTTTATAGTCCATTTTACATTTTAAACATGCTTAGGCACATATCACTCGTCATTGGGTACTATTTTGCAAAATAAAAAGAGCTTTTGCAAAAATCATCCAAAAATAGGCGAAAATCAAGCCAAAAAGAACATAAAAAACTAATTTTAGCATATTAGCAAGCAAGGGTAATCAAAACACAAGCAGAGCATATAGGATAGATGACAACTAGCTAGAAGTCATATCATATTCATTCAAAGCAATATGAGCAGTTTAGATCTAATAAAATTAAATTGCTCTCTAGCTAGAGGTTTAGTGAAAATGTCCACCAACTGATTTTCTGTGTCCACATGCATAATATAAATATCCTTTTTGGCAATAAGATCATGAAGAAAATGATGACTAACCTCTATATGCTTAGCTCTCCTATGCAATATAGGATTGTAATACAGATTAATTGCACTAGTATTATCAAAATAGATAGGAGAAGCATCAAAATGAATGTTAAAGTCTTAAAATATGTGCTTCATCCATAGGACCTGGGCACAAAAAATCCAAGCTACAATGTATTCATCCTCGATAGTTGATAATGCCACTGTTCTATGTTTCTTAGAGAACCAAGACATCTAGCATAGTCCTAGGAGAAAGAAAGTGCCACTTGTGCACTTTCTACCAACCAATCATCTTGTATAATCCAAATCACTATAAGCCGTAAGAGTAAAGTCCCTTGACTTGGGATACCATAGTCCAAAATTTTGAGTTTTGGCTAAGTACCTTAAAATCCACTTAACAACTATAAGATGTGATTTCTTGGGATTTGATTGAAAGTGAGCGCACAAGCCAACACTAAATATTATATCAAGTCTAGATGCAGTTAAGTAAAGTAAACTTCCAATCATACCTCTATATAGCTTCTCATCTACCTTTTAACCTTCTTAATCTTTATCAAGTTTGGTGGTGTTAGACATGGGTGTGTCCATGGGCTTGGTGTTCTCCATCCAAAAGAGCTTAAGTAGCTCACTTGTGTACTTGTCTTGGTTGATGAAGTTCCCATCTTTAGTTTTCTTGACTTGAAAGCCGAGGAAGAATGTAAGCTCACCCATCATGCTCATCTCGAACTCACTCTACATAAGATCCCTAAATTCCTTGCAAAGATCAAGATTAGTTCCTCCAAAAATGATATCGTCAACATATATTTGAATAATAAGAAAATTGTCAGAAGTGTGCTTTAGAAACAAGGTAGAATCTACTTTGCCCATGATATACCCATGATCTAACAAAAAGTTCTTTAATTTCTCATACCAAGCTCAAGGTGCATGTTTGAGTCCATAGAGAGATTTTTGCAACAAATAAACATGGTCATGTAAACGATTATGTTCAAAACCTGGGGATTGTGCAACATACACTTCCTCCTCAATTGTACCATTCAAAAATGCACTTTTGACATCCATTTGATAAAGAAGAAAGTTTTTATAACTATCAAAAACAAGCAACATACAAATGGACTCAAGTATATCTACATGTGCATATGTGTCATCAAAATCTATACTTGCATATGTTTCATCAAAATCTATACCTTCCTACTGATTGTAGCCTTGAGTCACTAACCTTGCTTTGTTCCTTGCCACTTTGCCACTTTCATCTTGCTTGTTGCGGTAGGCCACTTGGTGCCAATGATCTTTATATCACTTGGTCTTGGCACTAGGGTCCATACTTTGTTCTTTTCAATTTGTTCCAACTCTTCTTGCATGGCTAGGATCCATTCATCATCCCAAGAGCTTGTTTGATGTTCTTTGGCTCAAGTTGTGAGATGAAAGTGCTGTTGGCTTGTTCTTTGTTGAAGGAAGCCCGCATATTCACTCTTTCAAATGGGTCACCTAAGATCATCTCTTTTGGATGATTCTTTGCGAAGCGGGAGGTTGGATCATTCTTCTCTTCATCTTTCTCTTCTTCTTGAATGACCACCTCTTTTCCCTTTTGGGTGATGTTGAGTTCTTTTAATATGGGAATCACCTCTCTTGTAACATCATCATTTGGAACAATATCTTTGGGAATAGAGGGGTTAGTCTCAATAAACTTAACATTAATAGTTTCTTCTACTTTAGCAAGGTCAACATTAAACACTCTATAAGCCTTGTTAGTAGTGTTATAGCCAAGAAAGAAAGCATTGTAAGATTTCAGATCAAACTTGTCAAGAGAATCTTTCACATTCAAAACAAGACAAGGACATACAAAACATGGAAATACTTTATAGAAGGCTTCCTACCATGCCATAGCTCATAGGGGGGTTTCTTCAGAGAAGAATGTGTAAAAACCAAGTTTTGCACAAAATATGAGGTACTAATAGCTTCGGCCCAAAACTTCTTTGGAGTGTCATACTCTAATAGCATGGTCCTAGCCATCTCCTATAGTGATCTATTATTCCTCTCTACAAACCCATTTTGTTGAGGTGTTCAAGGTGAAGAGAAGTTATGTGCATACCCATATTCTTCACAAAAGCGTTCAAAAAGATAATTTTCAAATTATCCCCCATGATCACTATAGATGGAAACAATTCGAAAAGAAGCTTCATTCTCAACTGGTTTACAAAAACTAGAGAAAACATCAAGCGTATCACTCTTAGAAACAAGAAAAAAGGTCCAAGTATATCTAGAGAAATCATCGACAATAATAAGGAAATACTTGGAACCACAAGGCGATTGAGTTCTCATTGGTCCAAATAGATCAATGTGAAGAAGCTCAAGAGATCTCTTAGTACTAAGGACTCCTTTGGATTTGAAGGAGGACTTGGTTTGCTTTCCTTGGGTACACGATTGAAATTCCTCATCCTTTTCAAAATACAATTTGGTAAGTCCCTTGACCAAGTCCTTTTTGCTCAACTTCTTCAACGGATTCATATTTACATGACCAATCTGATGACGCCAAAGAGAAATATCATTTGACTTGACTACTAGACATCTACCAATAATAGGCTTAATAGAGTCAAGCACAATTACATAAAGATTACCATTTTTAGTTCCCTTATATATGACTTGACAGACGAGGTAATCTAGAATCAAGCATTCAAAAGAAGTAAATAGCACAAGTTAACCATGATCACATAATTTATATACACTTGTTAAGTTGTGATGTAGGTCATCCATAAAGAAAACATTCTTGATACATAAGTATTTACCTACATCACCCTCACCTTTCACCTTACCTTTCTTGTTGTACCCAAAGGTAATCGAACCTCCTTTCTTCTTAGTGAAGTTGTTGAAATGGCTTATATCACTTGTCATATGTTTAGTGCAACCACTATCAACAATCCATCTTGCTTTTCTTGCAAGAAAGGAGAATGTCGATTCCCAACTCAAACTTTGGGATCCAGAGTTAGCTTGGGGACCCATTTCATCTTGGGTATGGTCCCCTTATGCTTGTAAGGACAATAAGTAGAGTAATGATCATCAAATTAACATAAAAAAATCATAGGGTTCTCAGTGCCAGAAGAATTACAATGAAAAAGGAGTTTTCCTTGCTCATTTTCTTACCTTTGGTTTTTTTTCTTTCCCTTAGGTGCTCCCCCTACAAATCCCAAACCACTAGTACCACTTTGTTTGGTAGAATAGTTAATGATTTCATTTAGGGAGATGAGGAATTTTTACAGAGAGGCTCTAAGTCTATGATTGTAATCATTAAGAGATACAACAATATAAGACAAACTAGCAAGATCATATATAACATGAACAAGGTCTGCCTCTAAACAGAGGGCTTTAGTCAAATAAGAATATTTCTCAAGAGAAATAGAAGCAACATCATTACTAGGAAAAATAGGTCTAGAAGATAAGTCATTAACTTGACCAAGCAATCTAGCATTTTCAGATCTAATCACTTGAATTTCTTTGAGATAAACATCCCTCTCATCCCTACGAGCATCAATAATGGGCTTAAATATAATATTTTCAATTTTAAGGATTTCAATCTCATTTAGGCACTTTTGGTTATCTTCCTTAAGAGTTTCAATGTTCTTAAGGTAAATACCATTTTCTACCTCAACTCCATTGTATTGGAGCTCAAGATCAAGAAATTGGCCTTGCAAGTTATCAATGCTCTCAAGTCGAGTTTTCTAATTTTTCTCAAGAATCTCAAGTTTAGCATACAAATCATCAATAATTTTTCCTAACCTTTTCCTTTTTGATTTACATTTAGCAAAAGAAGAACGGGTAGAAACAAGCATATCAATAAAAGTTTCTTTAGATAACTCATGCAATCTTACCTCACTTACCTCACTTAACTCACCAATTTCTTCACTTGTAGAGACCATGAGTTCAAGGTGACACTCTCCATCTTCTTCAGAGCTAGAGCCACTTGAGGATGATTCTTCCCAAGCTACATGAGCTGCATTCTTGTGTCTTTACTCTTTCTTTTCCTTCCTCTTGTACTTGCTCTCCTTCTTGTACTCTTCTTCCTTCTTAGAACTTCCCTTGTGGTGTGGTTTTCTTGATTTAGGACATTCACTCATGTAGTGTACCTTTTGGACACACTTGTAGCATCTAGGAGTAGAGGAGGAGGATCACTTTCCATTAAAGTTCTTGCCTTGGGTGTAGTTGGCTTCATGCTTACTAGGGCCATAATCTTCACTAGAGGAGGAGGGAGAGGTCTGACAAGCAAGTTGTTGTTGAAGGATGACAACCTCCACTTGAGCTTTGAAGGCACTATCTTCAATCTTCTTTGCTTCCTTCTCTTCTTGCTTGGCTTCTTCTTCTTGCTTGTCAAGCCTTGGCTCATGAGCATGTAGATTGCCAATGATCTCTTCTGTTGGAATGTCACCAAGGCTTATCAATTCTTCAATGGAGGTAACCTTAGACTCCCATATCTTTGGTAGAGTCCTCGAGATCTTGGAGTTCATTACACCTCTATCCAAAGTGTTTCCCAAAGTAGCTAGGCCATTGATGATGATAGTGAGCCTAGAGTACATCTCAAAAATCCCTTCTTTCTTTCCCATCTTGAAGTTCTCTTGAAGGCTATTCAACATGTAGATCCTAGCCTCCTTGACTTGCTTTGTTCCCTCATAGGTAATGCACAACTTATCCCAAATATCATAGGCTGTATCCCATGAGGAGATGCAGTTGAACTTCGTTGGGTTAAGGGCTGCATAGAGGATGCTTATGGCTTTGGCATTGAGCCGGGCTTCTTAGTTTAGCTTCATTCCATGTTGACACAACTCTGGTTGGATCCTTGTATGGTGTGACCATCACCTTCCACATATCAAAGTTCATGCCTTGAATGTAGAATTGCATACACCTCTTCCAACAGAGGAAGTTGGTTCCGTCAAAGACCGAAGGACGCATGGAGAGGCCTCCCTCTAGGTTGAGTGAACCAAGTAGGTTGTCGCCCATCTTCTCGTCTAGTGGGATATTGTTGGAGAAGATCCTAGGCTCTAATACAACTTGTTGGATCTAGGGATATAGAGGGGGGGGTGGTGAATAGAGATTCAAAATTATCACAAGATAAGTTAGACCTTCAAATTATATCAATAAAAACTAATAGCTTAAGAGAAATTTTAAGTCCTAAATAAGCAAGCATAGAAAAGATGATAGAAATTAAAACATGCACTTGGACAAGGTGGTTTAGAGTGGTTCCAATCTCCAAACTAGAAGATGGTCAATCCACTACCTAGAGAGGTCAACCTCTAGGACTTTGCAATCTATGTATTATTATATTCATTCATAAGAGATACAAGGAGAACACCATACATCCAAAGACTTACCTACTCAAGGAAAGAGTCTTCCACCTACACAAGGACTTACCCACTTGATCAAGATGTCTTCATCCTTCAACAAGGAGTTACCCACACTTGCATAAATTCTTTGGCCTTGAAGGATTTACCCACTCTTCTTGAATCTTGGCCTTTACCTTCTCCTTCACTTTGAGAAGATCTTCACCTCTTTTTCAACCGTGAAGAAGACCAACAACAGCTTCACCTTCACCTGGAGTAGCTTGCTTCAGCCTTTGCTCTTTGAGAAAGGGGGTAGGGAAGATGGAAGGAATGAGAGCTTTACAAGAACATGGAGTTATCTATCTTGCAACTTGCCTAACTCACTCATAATCACAAAATTCCTTATAAATGAGAGAGATAAAGGGGCTCAAAGGGTTGCAACACACTCAACTATAGAAAGGACTTAGAATAATATGAATGAGCAAACTTGGAATGAACTCCAAGGGTTCCTATTTATAGCTGGGGGTGTTCCTTTGAGTGTGGGAACACTTAAGGACAAAATATAGCCATTTCACAAGTTACAACAGATCTATTTTTTCTCACAAAAATACTTTAATGGTTATAATCATTTTTTTCGCATTTTTTGTAAAGCACATTTGGTTGAGTTTCAATAAAGATAACTCGACCAATCCACTCAGTAACAAAGCCAATTTTCAAACTATCAGTCGAGTTTGTTCTGGGAAGCTCAATCGATGAGTCAAAATAAGTTTTGCTTAGTTGATTGATCGATTGAGTGTGAAACTCGAGCGATTGGTCTCTTCAAAAAATCCATCACTGGATCGCTCGACTTCCCAACTCGATCGATAAACATCCAGTGACAAATTTTCTAATTTGACTTTTGAGTGACCAAACGTTGGAATTAAGTGTCCCTAATTTTTTATCATCTTATTTACAAGTCATATCATCAATACAAGTGATTAAAAAATAATCTAAGGTCATTTGGAGTGATTTTTCAAAATGCACACTTGCATTGCTCTTGAACTTGGACAAGCTAGGGCTTGTGTAATTTTATCATTTTCATGTACCTAAAGTCTAAAATCAATCTTGAACAAATGTATTAGATACACATCAATGGAATGGTTAAGTCATTATCAACATATGGGCAATGTATAACTCTCAAGTCAACAATAGGAACACTCAAAAGATGTGAAACTTGACTTACAAGCAAACTAAAATGTGAGGAGTGTGACTTTGTCATTAATTTTCCATTTTGGAATGTTTACTATTTTATTTAATATTTTGGACTTTAAGTTATATTCTCTCTCCTAAATAAAATTAGGATAAATAAGATTATTCAATTAATGTGGAAATATACACATATACTAATTTTGGTGTGTGGAATTTGAGTTTGGGATTTATTTCTACTTTTGAAGTCATTAAGCATATTATTTAATATTTTGGATCAAAACTCATATTTTATTTTCTAAAAAATTAGGATAGTAATAATTTTTCAAATAATGTAAAACTTGACAACCAAGCTAATTGGTATCTAAGGAAATCATTTTTACCATTATATTTCATTTTTGAAATTAAATTTTGTGAGTTATATCACCATTATGGTTTCAGAAAATTATCTAAATATTTTTTGAAAAATCTTTAATTAGAGTGCCTTGAATTTCATAATGTCACCAAAAGTTATATATTATAATTATTATGTACACAATTCCACATTTTACACATTTAACATATTTAATCCATTAATTTCATATGTATTTAGATAATAGAACATTATTAATATTTATGGACATGAAATTATCAATTGTTAATCCAAAACATATAATATATTTTTATTTACCATTATGTGAATATTAGTTATCAAAGGAAATATATGTAACATATTAGCACATATTTAAGCTATTATGTAAATGTGTGAGGTTGTTTAATTTTATCCTTGTTTGGTCAAACCTAACAAACCAATTTCAAAATCTTACTAGTTATAAAATATGATAAGATTCTAAGTTTTGGTTTGTTACATACCTCCTGCTTGTTAAACCTTGTCTACACAGAAGAAGAGATTTTTTTGTCAATTCTTGCGTAATGTTAAGGTATCACATGGATGCTTAGCCAATATCCATAGATTGGTATCAATGAAGGATCTGAAGCCGATATGTCTTAAATCTCATGATTGTCACACTCTAATGCAACATATATTTCTTGTGGCTATTCAATATATCCTTCATAAGAATGTAAGGTTTGCAATCACTAGGCTTGCTTCTTCTTCAACACTCTATGCAACAAAGTCATTGATTCTGAGATTCTAGATAAGTTATAAAGAGAAGTGGTTGTGACCCTATGCCAACTGGAGTAGTATTTGTGCCCTTCATTCTTTGATATCATGGCACATCTGATTTTCCATTTGACTAGGGAAGTGAATACGTTAAGTCCAATTTTCTTGCATTGCGTGTATCCTTTTGAGGTGACGTTCAGAAATATTGTTGCCCCAAAGGGAGTATCATTGAGGATTATGTTTCTAGGGAGGTCATGGACTTTTGTAATGACTTTTTTAGTTGCAATGAAACTCCTAATATTGTGAATCTTGATGTTTATTCCAGAAACACTAGTACAGAAACAACGTTCAATGACGCTTTTCTAGGCGTCAGTTATTTAGATAAACCGACGCCTATGACATTCAGCGTCGGTGCTGTAGGTCATCCGACGTCTGTAGTCAAGACACGAGTACCACTTTGTATTCAGCGTCGGCTGGATAACAAACAACCGACGCCTAAAATCGCCCGCGAAATCCAATTTTCGAGCGAAATTTTTTTTGGCACATACAACGTCGGCATTTTACCAAAACACCGACGCCGATATGAGATGAAAATTTGCACGAAAGTTTCCAGCTTAGGTGTCGGTTATCCTTTGATAACCGACGCCGATAATGGTTCCCGCCAAATTATTTAGGGCAAAATTTGACTAATTGGGCATCGGTTGTTTAAGTAGAACCGACGCCGAAGACGTTAGGTGGTGGTTTGATGTTAGAACTGACGCCTAATACCCACTTAATAAACCCTCGAACGACGGCCACTATTCGGGTACCCTTTCTTCTGTTTCATCGCGAAGCAACAGTTCCGCCCCTCTGCTCTTGCTGCGTCGCCCCGCCCCTCTGCTCTTGCTGCGTCGCCACCCGCCCGCCCGGTGCTGCTCGCCGTCGATGCCCACCTGGTGCTGTCTCGCCGCCGACGCCCACCGCCACTGCTTGCTGCTCTGTGTCGCCTTCGCCATCCTCTTTGCCGCCGGCCGCCGTATTCTTCTTTGCCGGTGCCCGCCGTCCTTCCTTGCCGTCGCCGCTGTCCTCGTTGGCGTCACCGCCGCCTGCTCCGTGCTCGCCGCCATCCTCCCTGCCGTGTCACCTGCCTGCCTGCTGCCCGTCGTAGCCTCCAGGTAGTAGCCGTAGCCTTTGTTCTTCCTTCTCCCTAGCTCTTTACCAACGGTAAACACAGCCGTGGGTGTTGGCCTAGCACGGCCGTGCTGCCTAGCACGGCCGTGGTAGGCCAACACCCACGGCTGTGTTTGTTGTTGGTAAGGATATGAACAAATCTATATGTAATGCTTTATGTAAATTCTAGGATACGAACAAATCTTTTTGTTTGCATATATTTGTGCTTCTAATCCAAATGCTTGACCTAATTCAGTAAATTTTGATGCATGTTGAAATAAGATTTAAACTTGTCCATTCTAGCATCCTAATTTGATTTGATTAAACCCTAACATTGATGAAACCCTAACATTAATTGTGATGAAACCCTAACATGTACATATCTATTATTGTGTTTGTTGGCCTAGAAAACCCGTCCAAGATTTACTCATTAGGAGTAAATCTTGGATAGTCCCCGATTTGGGACTGTTCTTGAACACCTAATTTCATTAGGATGTAAGTGTATAATGTGTATTGGGTTTTCGAGAAAATTTCGGCAGCATTTCCCCGTTTGTTCTTTAAGTACATATGTACTTAGAGAACAGCGGGGAAATGCTGCCGAAATTTTCTCGAAAACCCAATACACATTATACACTTACTAGTGAGATTAGGTGTTATGGATGGGATAGGTGGTACACATTTATTATATATAAGAATGACATCACATGTGTTTGTTGGCCTAGAAAGTGAACAATCATTGTTATTTATATTACTTGTACATTGGTATAAATTAGAATGAACAATCACTAAATTATATACTGTTTGTATGGAGTCCGACTTCATTGTAGATATCTATTATTGTGTTTGTTGGCCTAGAAACCCGTCCAAGATTGACTCATTAGGAGTAAATCTTAGATAGTCCCCGGTTTTGGACTGTTCTTGAACACCTAATCTCACTTAGGATGTAAGTGTATAATGTGTATTGGGTTTTCGAGAAAATTTCGGTAGCATTTCCCCGTTTTTTCTCTAAGTACATATGTACTTAGAGAACAGCGGGGAAATGCTGCCGAAATTTTCTCGAAAACCCAATACACATTATACACTTACTAGTGAGATTAGGTGTTCAAGGATGGGATAGGTGGTACACATTTATTATATATAAGAATGACATCACATGTGTTTGTTGGCCTAGAAAGTGAACAATCATTGTTCTTTATATTACTTGTACATTGGTATAAATTAGAATGAACAATCACTAAATTATATACTGTTTGTATGGAGTCCGACTTCATTGTAGATATCTATTATTGTGTTTGTTGGCCTAGAAACCTGTCCAAGATTGACTCATTAGGAGTAAATCTTGGATAGTCCCCGGTTTGGGACTGTTCTTGAACACCTAATCTCACTTAGGATGTAAGTGTATACCCTAATCTTTTCCTAATATATACTTGTTTCCTAATATATACTTGTTTTCTCTTTGATCATAGAATGGATAGATCATGGATGTCCATTCGTAATCGTTGCACCCCAGAGTTTATATCTGGTCTTGATCAGTTTATTAGATTTGCCGAGGAACATAGGAAAAAACCTACAGATAGGTTCTACTGTCCATGTAGGCATTGCGGTAACAACTTGAAAGTCAACACTGGTGAGGAAATCACAACTCATGTCATGTGCAACGGAATTGTACAAGGCTATACAGAATGGCACTGGCATAGAGAGATTTCAAAATCGAAACCAGTAGATGTCGATAGCAGTGCTTGGGTGGAAGAAGAAATTGCCTCCGATGACGTAAATGTGAACGAACGAGTTCCAGCAGACATCGTTGATGTGATGCTGGATAGTTGTAGGGTAGAGCACACCGATCCACCTCCTATCTTTAGAAACATTGTGCATGATGCTGAGATACCGTTATACACAGGCTGTGTTAAGTTTACGAAGCTTAGCACTGTGTTGAGATTGTATAAGTTGAAAGCTAACAATAGATGGAGTGACAAAAGCTTCACTTCATTGTTGACTTTGTTGAAAGAAATGCTTCCTGAAGGAAACGAGCTGCCAATCTCAACATACCAGGTAAAGAAAATGTTGTGCCCAATGGGAATGGAGGCCAAGAAGATACACGCATGCCCGAATTATTGTGTATTATTTCAAAAGGACTATGTAGATTTGAAAGATTGTCCAAAATGTGGTGCGTCACGGTATAAATTGACGACTTCGGGGGAGTCCAAAACTGGTTCTCCTGCCAAGGTGTTGTGGTATCTACCTATAATATCATGGTTTCAACGCTTGTTTGCAAATCCGAAAGATGCGAAGAATTTGAGGTGGCATGCAGATGTTAAGAAAAATAATGATGGGATCCTACGACATGCGTCTGATTCCCCACAGTGGAAGAAGATTGATCTATTGTACCCCAAATTTGGTGAAGAAGATAGGAATCTAAGACTTGGGCTTTGTACAGATGGGATGAATCCGTACGGGACATTGAGCAGCCAACATAGCACTTGGCCAGTCATGCTTGTTATATACAATCTTCCTCCCTGGATGTGTATGAAAAATAAGTACGTTATGTTGTCGTTGTTGATATCGGGCCATAAACAACCCATAAATGATATCGATGTTTATCTTGAACCTTTGATTGATGACTTAAAGAAACTTGGGCTGAAGGTGTGATGACCTATGATGCTTCAGCAAGAGAGACATTTCGTTTGCATACTATGTTGTTTTGCACTATTAATGACTTTCCAGCATATGGGAATTTGTCTGGATATAGTGTCAAAGGAGCTAAAGCGTGTCCTATATGTGAAGAAAAGACTGATTCAATAAGACTAAAACATGGCGGCAAGACTGTATATCTTGGTCATCGAAGGTTTCTTTCAAAATTCCATCCATATCGTAGGAAGCGCAAAGCATTCAATGGATGGAATGATGAACGGAGTGCACCTAAACCTATACCAGGGGATGTTGTTTATGAAAGAGTAAAAAACATTGTCAATGAATTTGGTAAGAAATCACAATGTAGTATGGCCACACGGAGTGACAATTCTTCATTCAAGAAGAAGTCAATATTTTGGGATCTTCCTTATTGGAGTTCTTTGACAGTCAGGCATTGTATCGATGTAATGCACGTTGAGAAAAATGTCTGTGATAGCATCATTGGTACTCTGTTAAATATACTAGGTAAGACTAAAGATGGGATAAAATCCAGACTGGACCTACGTGAAATGGGAATAAGGTCAGAAGTAACAGATTTACGTGAAATTGGTAATAAAAGAACATACTTACCTCCCGCTTGTTACACGTTGTCTAGAAAGGAGAAGAAAACCTTTTGTGAATGCTTGGTAAATGTTAAGGTGCCACATGGTTACTCTGAAAAACACTAGAGGGGGGGTGAATAGAGTTTTTAAAACAATTTTAACAATTATTTAACTCAAACAACCACAATTGAGATTAGAAGAAGGAGACAGGTGTTTAGAGTGGTTCCAACTTTAGCAAATACTAAAGTTGTCAGTCCACTACCCAGTTGCTTACCCAACCGGGATTTGGAAAGAATTTAATTTTATTACCTCGCAAGGACTTTACATAAAATTACAATTCTCTCCCTAAACCCTTCAAGCAGCCTTCACCTAGAAGTAATCGCACCAACCTTGAAGCAGCCTTCACCTAGAAGTAATTGCACCAACCTTGAAGCAGCCTTCCTCCTGAAGTAGCTTCCCGTTGCAATAGCCTTCTTGAAGTAGCTTCCCGTTGCGATAGCCTTCTTGAAGTAGCTTGAAGTCCACCTTCTCCTCCGAGAAGAACCTTCTCCAATCGGCAGCCTCCAACCCTAGGAGTAGCAAGGAGAATACAAAGAATAAAAGGAACAAGAAGGAAAACAGAAATTACAACTTATCCTTTTAAGCACAAGGCTTGATTTGCCTATATCAAGCGTATTGATCTCCTAACCAATGAGTGTAGAAGTGTAAGTGCTGTGGAAAGGAGATGCTAGCCTATAGGATACGAAAATGGAACAATGGGAATGAATAGCCAATGTTGGAATTGCTCTATTGCTCAAAACAGATTGCCAATGAGTATTCAAGCTCAAGTATAGCACAAGTGTAGCTTAGGTGTCTTTAGGTGTCCTAAGGCATGTCCTATTTATAGAAATGACCTACAAGTGTTTAAGGACGTTCTAGACAGTTTCTAGGGGGTTCTAAGTGCTTAACTAGCCGTTAGGTACGAGTTAGTTGCTTTAGCAACGACTAGTTAATTAATTCTGCAGTTGCTGTCAGAGTCCATCTCGGTCGAGGAATTGTCGACCGAGACACCTACTCGGTCAAAGTTTTGTCGACCGACAGGCTCTCTAGATCAAGTGTTAGCAACGTTCATCTCCAACTGCCAACTACTTTCTCAGCTATGTCTAACGGCTACTTGGGTCATTCTCGGTCGAGAAGTTTGTCGACCGAGAGTGTCTCGGTCGAGGAGTTTGTCGACTGAGATTGATCCTGTTTCAATCTTTCAATTAAGGCACTAAGTGTGTGTACGAGTGTGCATATGTGACACTATTGAAGGGGATGACATGACTAAGTGTGGTGTTTAGCTAGGAAAGATCTAACGCTTGATTTACATGAAGTCTAAGTACTTGTACATTATATATTTGTACAAGTTTACAATTGATTACATTTCATGATATTTACAATCATTCAAGCATATAGATTCCCTAGAGCTTTGTCATCCACCTTATTCATGCAACACTCAAGTAGCGCGTTAGATTAACAAGAATGAAATGTTTGTCATCATCGAAACAAATGGATTTATCATAATGTCAATTTAGCCAACAATCTCCCCCTTTTTGAAGATGACAAACATTTCCTAAATATGAAATAAGGAAATATAAAGCATGTGAGTTTCATACCTGAGGATTACCTTTTGTAGTCATTCTTGTTTTGCAAGTGAGTGCCGGCTAAGATGTTATGAAACTCATTGACTCATTTATATTTTTGATTTTATATTCTTTCTCCCCCTTTGTCATTTCAAAAAGATATCCAAGTTTGAATATTTTATATTTCTTCTCCCCCTTAATTTTATACTATGCTCCCCCTTAGATAGATATTTTATTAGGAACATGGATTTGATATCATTTTTGTCTAATTTAGCCACAATTTGTTTCTCAATCATTTGCAAAGGATGTTAAGCCTTGAAATGATATGAGATCCTGTTACATTCATGGCATATGTATTGATTTCTCACTTATTTTACAAGGGATGTTAAACCCTGAAAATGAAATGAGAATCCTTTAATCTTTCAGTACATAAAGATGTCTCTAACCAAATGCACGGGATGTTAAGCCCTAATTTGTTTAGAGAATTCCTTTAAGAACAGGATATATCATTTTTATGAAATTTGTAGATTTCTTCATAACCAAGAGTCAAAATACTAAGGTCATAACTAGCTTCAAGTGATGTTTACAATGTTTTTGTAAGCTTCTTAATCAAATAATCAAATTTGTTTTATGAGCTCCCCCTTAATCTTACAATTAAAGCAATTTAAAGCTTCTAAGGTCACAAATGATTTTAAATTTTGATTTTGACCTTTATCAAAAGTATACTAAGATTAAATACAATAAAATGATGTCCAAATAAGCATTTTGTCAAAGCTTATTTTAGGTCGCCCTTGACTACGACCATAGCGCCCCTTGGTCAAATTTTATTTCAACTAAGAGGCAGAAATTGCAGATTTCCAATTTAAGCATTCATATGTGAAGTACTTGATTAGATATCAATTTTGAAGCATGTTTAGTGAAAACATCCTCTTAAAAATGAAAGCATGATTAATATCTCAAGTCTTTTAAAGAGGCCAATGATAATTCCATGATTGTAATCACATGATTTCTATATGGGTAGACCATAAAATACTTTAGGAAACATCATGTGAATAATGATAAAACAGAAATTTCCTTTTTATTAAGCTAAGCATAATTTCAGTTTTAACTTAAATCAAACCAAATTAATCTCATATAAGTTTTCAGGGATGATTTCCAATATATACAGTCATTAATCACAAATAGATAGCAATTTGATCAATTTCAAAAAGAATTCAGCAATTTTATAGCAGACTGGAAATCAGTGACATGCTCGGTCGACAATTTCTCGACCGAGGTTCACTTGGTCGACAGATTCTCGACCGACAAAGTTTCTGGAATATTTTCAGAACTGTTAATTTATTCCAAGCAGAATAAGATTATGCAAGTTAGAGCTCGATTGTGTTGAGATATGACATTTGTATATCAAGAATCAGTTTAGGTCAAATCTCAACTAGTTAATTTTAAGCTACTAAGTTTTAGGAATCCAAGCTAAATCATCATTCTTTTTCTTATATAGGCATGAAAATGAATAATGTCCAAGACGCATGCAATAATGACAACTAATAGAGTCAACTTCATTTCTCTTTCTAGGAATTGTGTTCCTAGGTACAAACATAATCTTAGTCTTGGATGCTTTAACTCTTTTGGTTTTATTTCTCCTTGGATCATATCCTAATCCTTTTCTTCCATTATAACTAGAGGAAAATTTCAGAATATTTTTAAGCATGTCATTTCCTCTTAACTCATTTACATTTCTTTGTAACTTAGCAATATCATCCATCTTCTTGTTTATATCTTTCTTTGCTTGATCTAAATCAGATACTAGAGAGTTTCTTTCTTTGACAACCTCATCATAATCTAAATGTGAACATAGAACAGGTTGTTTCTGAAGATCATTCACTTGAGTTTGCAAGTTTAACTTTTCTAAGGAAAGAAGATTGCAATTAGCTTCTACCGATTTTAACTTAAGATCATAATCTTCATTTTCCTTTTTGAGATTTTCATTTTTGGATACAAGAGCAAGAAGTTTAACATTTAAATCATCATTTACTTTATTTGATTTCTTAAGTTTCTTCTTGCACTCAATATATTTCTCATGAGTATCTTGAAGACTAGCAATTAGATCTTCTTTTGGTAGATCATAAAGACTTACCTCTTCTTCGTCTTCATTTGTTGTAGCAATGAGGCATTCTACTTCTTCTTTTCCATCATCACTATCATCACTTGAATCATCCCATGCAACTTTATATGCTCTTTCTTTCTTTTTGTGAGATGATTTCTTCCCTTTCTTGAGTTTTGGACAATCACCTTTCATGTGTCCCTTTTTGCCACATTCAAAGCACCTGGAAGAAGAAACACTAGAAGTTTTATTAGTTTTAAAACTTTTATATTGCTTACCATTTACAATGAGAGTTTCTTCTTCACTATCATCTTCACTTGTGTCATGAGTGTCCTTGGTTGATGCTTTGAATGCAATGTCCTTCTTTTTGCCTTGTTGACGTTCACGTTCTCTTCTTTCTTCCTCTTCTAACGTTGCCTCATGAGCTTCTAGGTTGCCAATGAGTTGTTCCATCTTTAGTCGGGTGAGGTCATTTGCTTCTTCAATGGCCGTCACTTTGGGCTTGTATTTGGGAGGAAGTGATCTAAGAATCTTTGATACCTGATCTTCCTCAAGAACAACTTTACCTAAGGCATTTAAACCATTTACAATAGAAGAGAATTTTGCATACATTTCACTAATAGATTCATTTGGATCCATACGGAAATGTTCAAACTTTTGTTTAAGCATACTAACTTTGGAATTCTTAACTTGAACTGTCCCTTCATAAGTTATAGAAAGTCTATGCCATATTTCATAGGCTGTTTCATAGTTTGATATTCTATTAAATTCACCTACTGAAATTGAACAATAAAGAATACTTACAGCCTTTGCATTCATTTGAGCCAATTTTACCGTATTGGTGTCCCAAGCTGCATATTCCATTTGAGGTAGCTCATAAGGGGTTGACACCATTCTCCATAGATCCCAAATTATGCCTTGAAAGTAGAACTGCATCCTTCTCTTCCAATATGTGTAGTTTGTTCCATCAAACATTGGAGGCCTAGCAACAAATGTCCCTTCAAGGTTAAGGTTGTTGAGCACCCCGTCACCCATTCTTCAAGACCTTGTTAGGGTTCCTTGAAGCCTGCTCTGATACCAATTGAAAAACACTAGAGGGGGGGTGAATAGAGTTTTTAAAACAATTTTAACAATTATTTAACTCAAACAACCACAATTGAGATTAGAAGAAGGAGACAGGTGTTTAGAGTGGTTCCAACTTTAGCAAATACTAAAGTTGTCAGTCCACTACCCGGTTGCTTACCCAACCGGGATTTGGAAAGAATTTAATTTTATTACCTCGCAAGGACTTTACATAAAATTACAATTCTCTCCCTAAACCCTTCAAGCAGCCTTCACCTAGAAGTAATCGCACCAACCTTGAAGCAGCCTTCACCTAGAAGTAATTGCACCAACCTTGAAGCAACCTTCCTCCTGAAGTAGCTTCCCGTTGCAATAGCCTTCTTGAAGTAGCTTCCCGTTGCGATAGCCTTCTTGAAGTAGCTTGAAGTCCACCTTCTCCTCCGAGAAGAACCTTCTCCAATACCCTAGGAGTAGCAAGGAGAATACAAAGAATAAAAGGAACAAGAAGGAAAACAGAAATTACAACTTATCCTTTTAAGCACAAGGCTTGATTTGCCTATATCAAGCGTATTGATCTCCTAACCAATGAGTGTAGAAGTGTAAGTGCTGTGGAAAGGAGATGCTAGCCTATAGGATACGAAAATGGAACAATGGGAATGAATAGCCAATGTTGGAATTGCTCTATTGCTCAAAACAGATTGCCAATGAGTATTCAAGCTCAAGTATAGCACAAGTGTAGCTTAGGTGTCTTTAGGTGTCCTAAGGCATGTCCTATTTATAGAAATGACCTACAAGTGTTTAAGGACGTTCTAGATAGTTTGTAGGGGGTTCTAAGTACATAACTAGCCGTTAGGTACGAGTTAGTTGCTTTAGCAACGACTAGTTAATTAATTCTGCAGTTGCTGTCAGAGTCCATCTTGGTCGAGGAATTGTCGACCGAGACACCTACTGGGTCAAAGTTTTGTCGACCGACAGGCTCTCTGGATCAAGTGTTAGCAACGTTCATCTCCAACTGCCAACTACTTTCTCAGCTATGTCTAACGGCTACTTGGGTCATTCTCGGTCGAGAAGTTTGTCGACCGAGAGTGTCTCGGTCGAGGAGTTTGTCGACTGAGATTGATCCTATTTCAATCTTTCAATTAAGGCACTAAGTGTGTGTACGAGTGTGCATATGTGACACTATTGAAGGGGATGACATGACTAAGTGTGGTGTTTAGCTAGGAAAGATCTAACGCTTGATTTACATGAAGTCTAAGTACTTGTACATTATATATTTGTACAAGTTTACAATTGATTACATTTCATGATATTTACAATCATTCAAGCATATAGATTCCCTAGAGCTTTGTCATCCACCTTATTCCTGCAACACTCAAGTAGCGCGTTAGATTAACAAGAATGAAATGTTTGTCATCATCAAAACAAAGGGATTTATCATAATGTCAATTTAGCCAACATACTCATCCAACATCTGTAGATTGGTATCAATGAAAGATCTAAAGTTGATAGGTCTTAAATCTCATGATTGTCACACTCTAATGCAACAAATATTGCCCGTGGCAATTTGATCTATATTGCTGAAGCATGTAAGGTTTGCAATTACCAGACTTTGTTTCTTTTTCAACAGTCTATGCAGCAAAATTATTGACCATGATACTCTCGATAATTTGCAAAGAGAAGTGGTTGTTACCCTATGTCAGCTTGAGATGTATTTCCCTCCTTCGTTCTTTGATATCATGGTACATCTTGTTGTCCACTTGACTAGGGAAGTGAAAATGTTGGGACCAATTTTCTTGCATTGGATGTATCCCTTTGAACGATACATGAGCGTTTTTAAAGGTGATGTTCGAAACCGTTATCGGCCTGAAGGGAGTATTATTGAAGGTTATGTGGCGAGAGAGGTTATGGATTTTTGCAATGACTTTCTCAGTG
This sequence comes from Alisma plantago-aquatica, assembly GCA_963693085.1. Taxonomy (NCBI): domain Eukaryota; kingdom Viridiplantae; phylum Streptophyta; class Magnoliopsida; order Alismatales; family Alismataceae; genus Alisma; species Alisma plantago-aquatica. The sequence goes on from OY856409.1 coordinate 192,029,296, forward strand.
GTAATGACACTCCTGATAATGACAAGAATATTGAGGAGGGCAAAGGAATTTTGGGATCACGGGTGAAAGTAATCAGCCGCGAGCAGTTGGAACAAGCTCACTTGTATATTTTACACAATATGGACGAAGTGAGTGTTTATATCGAGAAACATACCAATTTCATAAAGATACAACATCCTCGAGCAAGTTCAATGTGGCTTGCTAGAGAGCATAATAAGACTTTTACTAAGTGGTTTGAAGATAAAGTCTTACATCAACTATCTCAAACACCAAATGATATTACAGAAACTATCAAATGCCTCGCCTTTAAACCAAAACCGAATGTTATGTCTTATGAAGGGTTTGACATTAATGGATTCACATATTACACAAAGCGCCAAGATGATAAGAGTGTCGTCCAAAATAGTGGGGTCACTCTTCAAGCGTCGACTATGTACTTTGCAAGTGCAAAGGATAAGAGTCCACGTGAAGCTAAAATGTCATATTACGGTGTCATTGAAGACATTTGGGAGTTTGACTACATAGATTTCAAAATTCCGCTCTTTAAATGTAATTGGGTTGATAACACCAAAGGAGTTATAGTGGATGAATTGGGTTTCACTTTGGTGAACTTTGAAAAGATTGGCGAGAAGGGTGAACCATTCATATTGGCATCACAGGAGAAACGGCCATATAGCGTCACCATTCATATTGAAATCACATGTTTCACTCATGTGGCCATGGCCGTGCTGGAAATGCCATATAGCGTCGGTTGTTTAGTTGATCACCGATGCCAAAAGGGTTCACGCCACAGAAAATGGCATCATCTAGGACACTTTCTGCGTCGGTTACCAATTAAACACCGACGCAGAATGTGTCCTAGATGACGCCGTTTTCTGTGGCACGAACCCTTTTGGTGTCGGTGATCAACTAAACAACTGACGCCTGTACGCTAAATAGGCGTCGGTTAAAAAACCGACGCCGAAGTGTTTGACCTTTAGCGGCGCCCACATAGGCGTCGCTCGGAAACCAACGCCAAAGGGGGTTAAACAACCGACGCTAAAAGGCATTTCTGTAGTAGTGAAAAGGTATATCAAGAGAAAAATAGATAAATATCAGTCATGAGCAGTAGGAACAAGAAGAGTTGTTTGTTTTTCACAACATTGACAATGTGGGTATATATATCACCGAATGAACCAACGAGCTCAAGACAAGTTATCCCCGATCCAGTTTAATATGGCTTGCTACAGAGCATAGTTGGACATTTAGTAGGTGCTTTGAAGAGAAAATGAAAATATTCAATCAACTATTTCAAATACCAAACAATTTTATGAAAACAATTACATGTCTCGGGTATAAGCCAAAGATGCATGTTACATCTTACGAAGGGTTTGACATGAATGGATTTTAATGCTACACAAAACATCAAGATGGTAAGAATTTCATACAAAATAGTGGGGTCACCCTTTAGGAATATTCATTGTATTTTTCTAGTTTCAAGGATAAGAGTCCACATGAAGGAAATATGTCTTATTATAGTGACATCGAAGACATATGGGAAAATGACTACACAAATTTTAGAGTTGCATTATTTAGGTGTAAATGGGTTGATAACAACAAAGGAGTTGTTGTTGACAAAATCGATTTCACAATAGTGAATTTTGAGTGGACACACGAGAAGGATGAACCCTTCATCATGGCATTACAAGCAATATTATATTGACAATCCTACAAAAGAAAATTGGTCTGTCGTTCTTCATAGGAAAAAATAGTTCATTTCAGATCCTATAATGAAAAGAGTACTATTACAAGTATGATGACTCTAGTCCATTCTTTGTTGTCTTACCAAGTGGAAATTTTGAATCTAATACTGATGACTATACATATGAAGATCACACAAAAGGGATACTAGTTTAAGGTATAATACATGTAATATTTCATAAGTTATATGCATTATATAACATGTATTTTTTCATATGTGATTTGACTTTTTAAATATGTGATTTGACTTTTTCGTATGTGATATGATTTTTTTCAAATGTGATCTGAATTTTTATACATGATGTGACTTTTTCATATGTTTACTTTTGATTTTCTAGATGACATCTGACTAGGAATAGTCAATTGTTCCAAACAATACATTACAATTTATCATTCATTACTAACATGATTAGTCAATCATTCCAAACAACACTGTGTCGACCATATAAGAACACAAAGCATAGCGACCATTCTCCATACCACACATGTATAGCCATGTAAACCATGCAAACGTGTCAACCAAACAAAGATGAATAGATGTAGCAGACATAGGTGGGTAACACCTTGTTGTGACTGCAACATCAGGTGTAGTGACCATGCATACATGGGTGTGTGTCAACCCAACCAACCAGGACAAGTCTTGTGACCGCAACAAAACCCAAAGTTCTTTTACCGCAACAACACCAACATAGATAACGTCCAAAACCAACTAAAGCAAGTGTGTCGACCCCTCAACTTGGTGTTACGGGCACAACAATAAGAACAAAAACATTGATCGACACAAGAGGTGAAACGATCAAGAAAAACATGGTATTGACCAAGAAAACCAAATGTCACCATGTTGAAATTCATGGAAACATCAACATCAAACACTAGAAATGATCACCATCATAATCAACAAGGAAACCAAACTAAGAGAGAGAAGACCAAGCTTCAACCTTATGAAAAACCAATCCAAAACCTCACCTAAGACATGATGGCTGAACCACAATTCAAGATGATGAATCACCACTAGGATACACACAAGAACCACAACATGGTGATGGAACTAAAAGATCAAGATGCATGCAAAGATCATCAACACACCATATCTTAGAAATCAGGTGTATGGAATTAGGGTTTTAGGGTAAAGAAAAATCCATATAAGAATGCTTCAAAAGAATAAACCCTAGATCATAATAACATCATATAGCATCTTAATATCATGTTTTAGATGCGAAATTAGTAGCATGAAAGCAAGATTATGCTGTAATAATAGAAGAGGGGAAAGTCATATAACCCACCTTAGGTTGAAGATCAAGCTCCAAAGCCTCAAGCTCTAAGAGAGAGAAAGAAGCTCTGACTAGAAATGACTCCTCGACCATAAGATCACCCCAAGAAGATAAGAAAAACACCAATGCCAAAGGATAGCTCAAGGTGAAGAAAACTTAGCCCTAGGTCAAACAAGAGAGAAGGAAGAAGAGAGCATAGGTACCACCATGGTCAAACCTAGTTTTTGACCCTTGTGAAGAGAAGATCCCAAAGAAAGCCACCATGGTAGATCCATAGTCTCACACCCAAGAAAGGAAGAAGGAAGAAGACATGTAAGGTGCAAAAGAAATGAGATCATGGTGATAGAGCCACTTACCAAGAAAAGAAGATCTCCAACAATCACCACAAAGACGATCAAGCTCAAGATCACCACAAGCAAGGATGATCAGCCACAAAAGCACCAAGATCAACACCCTCTCATGCTCCACCAAGCTCAAAGGTTGGATCAAACAAGAAAGAGAAAGAAGAGAGAGATAAAAGGATATCTTACATTTTGAAGAGAGAGATTATATACACATGGGGTATGAGGGAGGTAAAGAGATGAGGTGTCAAGACATAAGGGCATCAAAAGGACACTTGTCCACCTGAGGATCGACCATGAATGCACACACAAATGACATGTAACAAAGGTGATAAAAAAGGATGTGTAGCGATCACTAAGATCCACTACACTCCCATCGGTCGAAGCAAACACGAAGGGTATTGGTCGCAACACAAACAACTAAGGTGGGTCGCAACACTGGTTGACACACCACCAAGGTCGAGACACATCTCAAAACATCAAACCCTAGTGATCAAAACACTTGCCCCAAGGCACTAGGTCAAAGCAAACCATCCAAAACATGGTGTAGTGGTCTAAGCATACCTAAGGTACAAAGACCATTAGTCACAACACTCGAGGAACATCACAAGGTCAACACCACCACTAAAGGGAAGCTATGCGAACCCTACTGACATCTCGTGATGCCACCCCATCATCCATTCTCCAACAAGGTGCCCCTCAACACCATATTCTCTCTCATGATGTTAAGGTACAAGAAACACACCCTACATGTGGCAAATTACAAGATAACCCCTCAACATGGGTAAATTGCAACTTGGTCTAAAATAAGCAAACATAGCTCAAACATCAACCAAACTGGACCAAACTGAAAACACAGACATGTCACATGTTATTATAGAATCCTAAGAGATTAGAATAAGGTTTAAGCATCTTATTAAGCAAATAAAGCACACCTAAGAACTAAGCTAGGTGAGCTACAAGTCAAGTACTTTTATGGTAAATGAATAAAAGATGAATATCCGTGTAGAATATTAGCTCAATGTTCATTATATTCATTTTGCTTCTAGTTGATAAATCTACCATTGAATATGCTTCTTGTTGTAGAAATTGATCATTCTTTTATAAAGATAATCTTTGACTTAATATATGTCTAGCATGGAATCTAATATTAAAGATTTCCAACTAATTAATGTTGAGATTTAACATCTACTCTTTTTTTATGATTTGGATCTAGTTGTCATTTGAATAGTTATGTTGGGTAGATATGTATTATGTGGACTTATGCTTCAAGACTACAAGATATGCTCTCTAACTGATAAGGTGTCACAAAGATGATGTTATTGTTATATCTTGACTCTAGATAGTTAGATCTTGATATGCTTTGTTTGCGATAGGATTGTAATTATGTATTAATTAGTATTTTTTAATATGTTGATTGATATGCTCTCAAAATGGTTAAAAAGTTGAGCTTTGACTAAAATGAACAGATTTATGATGCATATACATAGAAGGTTCGTAAACATGGCACTGCATGTGAAGCAAATAACTACCATTTTCTACAATTTACTTTTACTTTTTTTTGGAGTGCTAGCTATTAATTCAGTTTGTCTCTTATGAGACATTCAAAATATCATAAACATAAATGTTATGATGCCATCATCAACATCTTTAGATATTGTCTTTTGATCTTTGGGGTTTGCCATCCAAAAGGGTTTGACGACCCAGTTTGTAGCTTGCGCCTCTACAAAGGCACTTATTTAGTAGTCCTTGATGTAATGATGTATTAAATATGATTTTTCATCCATCCATAAATAAACACATACTAAACTTTTAATATTAATAAGTTTATTTATTGTTTAATATACTTAACCTGATGCTAACTTAGCTTGAGTGGGAGGTATGAACTCACTAGGGCTCTATATGAGTCTCATGAGGTTGTTTCAAATATATTTAGGTATAATGGCATTCTAAGGAGAGATCGTGACAAAAAATATGTATATTTAATAATCTAGATTAGAATATTCATGTTCTCTCACTTTCCCAATATGGGTTGTAGTTCAAATTTGTTTCTTTCATATATATGCATCTTTTGTATATCAAAGTACATGTGAGTAAGAAGTCTTGAATTGGATTTAATGATGTGAATGGGATTTGTAATAATTGAACATGTCAATGTTTTGATGATAATTTTGTTTCTTTGGTTTTATGAAGAAAATGAAAATTTATTTGCATTTCTTATATAATGTGCTAATCATGTTCGTCAACTATAAGGTGTTTTGTCTATTAATTTTGGTAGGGTTTCTCTCAAATGGTTGACATTTATGCTAATCAAAAGTAAGTCCCAACAGATATGATCCACCCTAGACATTAGTTGTGTGGTTTAAATACAAAGCTAAGACTAGAATAATCCACCACTAGTGGTGATGGAAATACAACAATGTTGGTTTCTATGTAGGTTTGTATGCCATGAGAGAAATCATGTGATGATTGTAACAAGGATAAATTGTATATGATTTGATTATTAGTAAAAAGAATTTCATCTATTATGTTTTCTTCAGTAGTGAATAATGAATAAATGTAGTAATTTCCTAAGAATGTTTTGAATCAGTGACATATAGTTTAGGTTGAGGGCTTAACATGAGATCATATGTATACTCAAGAGTATTAGTTCTTATTATGTCCATACTCAGTTATTATTGTGGATATCATAGGACAATAGTAATACATATGACTAAATTTGTATGACTATATAAATGTGACAGTGATGATTGTGATCGTTGGACCTAAAGTCACTATAGTGATCACATATTATTCTGCATACTTCAACACTACCCAATGTGACTCTATATAAGGGTTTCCATACAAGTGGTGATTGGGTGCACTGTGACACATGTATTTTTGATAGATAGAATTTGTCCCTTTATTGGAATGATATCCTGAACACTTGATAAGTGAGATGATGGAATACGTAGCCATGATCATGTAGTCAATATATGATATTGGGCTCACACAATCTCAATAATAGGATATGGTTCAAGAAACATGGATGGAATGTTAAGAGAACAAAAAATACATGCCTTGCTTTGAGTCAGGACATTTGTGCCAAAGGGATTATACGGTCATGGTCACATTTCTTACTTGTCAGGTTGAAACTATTATCCAACTTATTTCTATTACTTGGGTAGAAATGATATGTTTCTAGATTCCAATCTTTGCTTGTGATGTTTTGAAAATCACCACCAACATTACAAGGAACCTACGAGGTCATAGACATAAGGACACATAAGGGAATCAAAGTTCTCAATTAAACACATGATTAGAATGATTCTAAATCATGTAAAAGTTGATTTCATGCCCAATTGGTCTATTAGGTAAGCCAATAGGTCAAATGGATGATTTAGATCAACTAGTAGATTGATTTTCAATATATTAACAAATAACTAATTTAGGAGATTGTCCAGTCTCTTGACTAGTTTCAAATCAGGAAATGATAAGGAATAAGAGACCCGTCTGATTTGGGATCAAAGGTGATGGTTGTAATAAGACAAGGACTAGAGAAAAAGTTTACTTGGCAAGCCAACTAGTCAACTCTGTGACCCAACCAAACCCAACTAGTAGACTGGATAAAGAAACCAATCAACTGGGAGCTCTAGAATCATTCCTATATTGATTTTGTTCTGAGTTGCAATCAAGAACATGATCAAAATTTGGGAAATCCAATCCCATCACTATCCTATATAAAGGGATGGATGTTTAAATAGAGAACACACATGTTGAGACAAGTTTTGTAGGAGTTATTCCTCTTAGAAAGAGAAAAACTCATATAAGGACAACAACCCTCAATAGGAGGAGAATGAGGGCATGCAATGGTATAACATGTTGACAAATACAAGGTCTGGCTTCCTCTTGGAGACCATTTTGGTGCATCATGAGTTCCCACATGTGCGTGGATGACATAGAGGCCAAGACCTTTGGGCAGAGGCTTGAGGACAAACAATTTATCCAAGGAGAAGAAAATGTGTTACTATAAGGACAAGACATAAATTACAACAATATTGACTTAAGATCTAGATCTAGAAGTGTGATTTCCACACTGATATAACACACTTCTAGTTGTCGACAACTAGTATGCACTAAGTATATTCAATATCTCTTATATGTGTTTAATATACTGATATTTTGTGGTTACAATAGATCTATTATTTAAGAGTTTGTTGGTTTTTTTTTGTATTTCTCTACACCTCTTCCCCTAAAACCTAACAATGGTATCGGTATTGACATATATGCATCTAAATGTCTCTTTGGGTTTTGAAACACATATAATTGATAAATGTAAATTTGTGCAATGGTTATCTACATTAATTACTAACTATCAGAAATGATATGCTATATCTATACTACATAAACCAATGTGATGCCTTTGAAATGTTTTTGTTCATTGGATGTGCATATGAAAACTAGGACCTTGTGGTGCTTGCGATTTGAAACATGTAAATCAATGTTTTTGATTTTGATCAAAATATGTAACATGTATATGTCTTGCATTTCATGCCTCTTCTCTCTACATTCTCCATGTAATATTTACTTCCTACAATTAGATTAAAATGATGTATTGACTTCATTGGTCGAACATGGTGGAAAGAAGGAAATGATAATAAGACCAAACCAACAGGAAAGGTCCTTGGAGTGTTCATGAGGAATACAAAGTGACAAATCCATCAACAACCGAAGAACTGTCCAAGCAGGAATCCAACCGAGTGATTGATTTTCTGATTGGCTAACTGGAAAATGTTGTAAGGGCAGATTTAGGATTACATGAGATGTGAATTTGTTGGTTATTTTTCTATAAATCTTATTGGATCAAGATGCTTTTTAATATTAAATTGGGAATCTATTCATACACCCCTTCAGTTTTGAACTAGAGACTTGTAGGAAAATATGGGCACAAAGTAGGAAGCAAAAAAAAAATCTATCAATATTCCCTAGAACAACAAGATCATGCCAATAACTATGTAATGGGAATGATGGTTTAATGAGTGCATACCTAGTCCTAGAGAAAGTCCAATGACTATTCCTTGTTGTAGTAGTGCAACTCTCCTGGTTGCACTGGGATGGTGTCTACATCAGCTCCTAGTCTCACCACAAATAGTAGGATGCTGTTGTCCTGCTAGAAGAAGACAACAACCTCCACAACTCTATGGAAGTCCACAAGAACTACCTAGAACTCCTATCATTCCAGTAGACTATACAGGAAGGAGTTGTCCCTTCTTTTGAGGGTATTAGTCACCAACTTGCTCTCCCACAATTGTTCTCCCTTGATATCCCTCCCTTTATCAGGTAATACTTACTCGGGGCTCTCTATTGGTTACTACAACTAGAGAGGACAACAATTGTCAGAGGCAATTGAGTTGTGTCTCAGAAAAGCCCCCAACACCCCTCTATTTATAAGAGGGTAAGGGTTAGGGTTCCCAATCTGTGTGGGAGTGCAAGGAACTGAAATCTCATGAATTTTTACAACTTGTGATAGGGGAAACGATTGGTTCACCAATGAATAGATCGGTTGGCATGTGAGATGACCAGTTCACCCAATGAACTGGTCGTTTCATCATGTTTCCCAACCACAATTATATTGGAAATTAATATCCAATTTAATGCACAACATGACGCCAACACAAATCCTTGAATCAATCAAATTGATCGACCAACCGCCCGATTCACAACCTGAGTTGATCGGTTCATGGACCTGAGCTAATCGGTTCACTTCCCGAAATAGTTAGTTCAATGTCCAGAATTGCCATACTTAGTTTTATTGACCTGACACACTTAAATGATTGGTTCAACACTTGAACCGATTGGTTCAACTATCCAGTCAATCATTTCAACCAATGTTGATTAAATTGAAAACCTAAACACTTTAATAATCAAGTTAATTGCCTATCATGATTAAACTCCTGTTCTAGGTGTATCCTTTGTGTGTGACCCCATAGGTTACAAGTTATGTTGACAATGAATGTCCATAACTGATTATGATATCACAAGAAAATAGAGGTCCCTAGTCACGCATCATTGCTACTCAAATAATTGGGAAAGTTGGAGAATAACTTCAACCTACGATATGTGTTAGGTGTTACAGTGATTGTCTAATTACTTTATCTCAGATATCCACAACGAACTCAAGGTGTGGAATCATCATCCTCTCAATGTTCAATCCATGTTTCTTGATCCAGAGCAGTCTGCCTGAGATATACGTGACCTCAATATCATATATTAATTTACATGTGCATGCGTATGATTTTCTCCATCTATCTTATCAAGTGGCTTGGAATCAAACTCCTGTAAGAGGGATAAATCCCATCTACATCACTCATAGTCATTCCATGTGTCACATTGCATCCAATCATCGCCTTTATGGCAACCCTTATTCAGGATCATAGTGGATGATGTCAAAACACATCGAACAACAAGTGATGGCTATAGTAACTTCAAGTCTAAGAACCACAATCACCACCTTCATTATGAAAGATGATTATGACCACCATTTATGGTTTCCATGTTTCACTCTCAAGGTGGGTCTGTCCAATACACTATTCCCTAACAAGTATCTATGTGCTTGGTTTGATATAACATATCATGAAAAGATTCTGTCATCAACCAACACACACTCTAGTCTTTAGTGTTACTGCTGTCTATCTTCCGTCCACAATAACATCAGACCAGGGACATTATAAGAATGTACATACTCTTAACATATTTATGATCTCATTGTTCAAGTCATGTACTTGAAGACATACACCATTGAGTAATTGTCATTCTTTAGACATTCATTATGTTTCCTCATTATCTCATAACCGAGTAAAATAAAATGAATTGGAAGCTTACCTTTATCATTAACCAAATATTTTATGTAATACGCCATTGCAGTCATTGTATGATTGGATTTCTAGGCATACATACCAACAAGATGGACTCTTACAAATCCATTCTCTTAACCACACAAATGCCACTACATTGGCTTGTTAGAACAATATGTTGTCCTAGTTGACATATCTTGTTTTATTACTTGTGGTGATTGTTGTAGTATATGATATATATAATATAGTATATGTAATGGTGATTGAGTACATATGATTAACATATAAAATACCTCAATATAATATCAAAGTTTGAGATGCCTTCCATTGTGCAATACACATGAAAACCTTTATTGGCTACATGTGGGTATGCTTAGCATGGGACACTGTCTATGTTGGGGAAGTGTGATAGTAAGTACGTGGGTCTGCTCAACATGGTGCAGAGCTTATAATATTTCCCTTTAGTTTGGACATGACTAGGTGATCTTCGTTGGACTGATAATCTACATGCATAAATTGGCATATACATCTTAAGATGATGTTTGACAAGGAGTTGTGTAATGACCTATCCAAGAGTTGTATTGGATACAATTTGTGATTGATACCTATCTAAACAGTTAAGTTGTGAGCGATCAACTAGTGTTGATATATAACTTGATGTATTATGGATCTAAGCTCACTGGAAGATTTCTTGTTGTGATCTTTTGAACTAATAATGATGGATATTAGTTTGATCAAAATAGTGGGAGTGTTATAAACTAAATACCAAGTTAATATCATAAAATCAAATCATTTTCAAATCGAATTGTTTGATGCATGCATATATTTATTTGGTAGATCTAATGGAAAAAAACATAATTTCTCCTAATTATAACTGGTTCCTGAGAAAGAAATATTGAAGGGGAATAACTTGCATGTATTGTATAGGACATTGAGAATAATACTCACTCACGAGCTTAATCTATATGTCATGGAAACAATAGAATGAGAATAACCAGCTCCAAATGTGCCTAGAGTGGAAGGGAAAGCTTATAGTAAGTATACTGATGATGTCATATACATCGAGTGTCTCACTCTATGCTCCATGAATTGTGAGATTCAGAAGCAACTTGAGAACATGGGAATTCTAGAGATGGCGACACATCTCATCAATATGTTCCATGAACAAGAAATGAAAGAGAACGATGATGTTTCCAAGGCCTTTTTTAAGTGAAACATGTCTGAAGGTGATCCAATTGGCCCCATGCACTCAAGTTGATTAGGTATGTAGAAATCATGAGAGAGTGGGATTCTCCGTAGGTCAACAGTTGGCCATTGACGTAATCTTGCAATCATTTCCAGAATCTCACAACTAGTTTGTCATGAACTACAACATGAACAAATTTGTTTGACTGTTATTAGAGTGATTAGTAAGTTGAGTAAACTGAGAATCAAATATAGAAAGACAAGTCAAAGTTTGTGCTTATGGTAACAAAAAGGAAATAGAAAGTTAAAGGGAAAAATAAAATCTAAGAAGAGTTCTAAACCTAACCAAAATCCCAAGTCTTCTACACTTAATGTTGACAGAGGAGTAGGAAAGGAAGGAAATTATCACCATTAAGGAAATTTCCCTCTTTACCTTGATGAAATAAAGAAGAAGGAGGGTATAGAGACATGCACTTTAGGTATATACGTTAAAGAGATAAACTTATATAGTTCTTCATCCTAGGTATAGGATATTGAATGTGAATCTCACATATGCTCTAGTATGCAAGATCTAAAAAGAAGTGAACCCTTATAGAAGGGAGAGATGGATCTATGAGTTGGTATTGGATCATGAGTTACTAGCACAGTTGTAGGCACATGTAGTTTATCTCTTCCTAGTAGACTTGTAGTAGAGTTACATAACTACTATAATGTACCTATAATAAATAGAAACATTAGTTTTTTCCTCATTTGGAAAAGAACATCTTTTAACTTCTTTAAAGAATGGTCCAGTTTCTATTTCAAGATATGATATATTATATGACCGTGCTCCAAATCTTATGGTCTTTATTTATTGGATCTTGAGACAAGTGTGTATGACATAAATTACAAGAAGTTACTTCTCAATGAATCAAACAAAACTTACCTTTGGTATGTCATCTAGGGAACATAAATGAGAAACACATTTCTAGACTCCATAAAAATGACCATCTAGGTCAATTCATTTTGAATAAATAGAGAGATGTGAATATTGTTTATTGGGCAAGATGACAAAAAATATTTCACTAGTGACATTTATAGGACAAGTGACATATTATGTCCCATACATATCAATGTATGTTCACCTTTCAACACAAGTGACAAAGGTAGATAATTAGTACTTCACTACATATGCTTATGAATTCAATAGATATAGATATGTGTATCTTATGAAATACGAATTTGAAGCTCTTTATAAGTTAATGGAATTCTTGGATGAAGGAAAAAATGAACTTTGCAAGAATACTAAAGCGCTATTGTTTGGTCATAGTGAAAACTATATAAGGTAAGAGTTTGAGGGCCTTCTAAGAGAGTGTGGTATTGTATCATGGTTTACTCCACCTGGAACACCACAACATAATATTGTGTTAGAAATAAGGAATCACACCTTATTGTACATGGTATGATCTATGATTCTGACTTCCATATGGGGATATGCTCTTAAAACTACCACTTTCTTGTTCACCACTTAGCTTCTAAATCAGTTATAGTAAGGAGACATCTTAATGTTTCTTTAATAGAGATTTGGGGCTGTGAATTTTTTTATTATCAAGAACCAGTTATAGTAAGGAGACATCTTAATGTTTCTTTAATAGAGATTTGGGGCTATGAAGTTTTTTTTTATCAAGAAACACTTCTTTGAAAATCTTGGAACCAAAACATATAAATTTCTTTTTTGGATATCCTAAAGAAATAAGTGTTATTACTTCTATATGCCATCTATCTACAAAGTGTTTGTTGCTAGATCTAGTGTATTCCTAGAAACAGAATTCATTTCTAAAGGAATCAATGGGAGGAAAATAGATGTCAAACAAGTTTGTGACAAAATAGATAGCAATGAACCTATGTAGATAGATGAGGAACAAAGAGAATCACAAGATGTTGGGAAATCTCAAATTCCTAGTGTAGCAAAAGAACCTCAAAGGTGTAGTAGGACACATATGGATCTATAGAGATTTGGTACCTGGTGACTCAACAAGATGTCTTGTTGGTCATGAATGATGATGAGGCAACAACATACAATGAGGCTATAAAGGGACTAGATTCTTAGAAATGGATTAAGGCAATGAGTACCAAGATGTATACCATGTATGCCAACAAAGTATGGACTTTGGTGTGTGTACATGAAGGGTTAAAACCCATAGGGTGCAAGTATTTTTTAAAACCCATAGGGTGCAAATGCGTCTTTGTTATGGATCTGTTTATTACCCAAATCCTAACCGCCCTAACTAGAGAGTCAGCGGAAGGAAACATGCATCCATCTACAGAATGGAATAATAAACTCACTATATATATATATATATATATATATATATATATATATATATATATATATATATATATATATATATATGGCCCATCTTTAATACCCGTACGGGTAGCTACCCGCCCCCTATTTTGGTTACTTTTAATTAAGTTTCTTACTTTACACATGTAGAGGGTTACTTTACCTTGCAAACTGCTACTTTTCATGCATAGATAGTTACATTTACAACAACATATTCAAATATACAATTACATATATATGTTGTGTATTATGTCCAGATTTACTTTTTTAGTCGTATAGTTACTTTTTTATATACAACGGGTTACTTTTTTAACCGTATAGTTACTTTTTTGGCTTACATCATAGCAAAAATCCAGGCTACCCGTTGGGTATTGAATGAATATACATATATATATATATATATATATATATATATATATATATATATATATATATATATATATATATATATATATATATATATATATAGTCAGGCTAAAATACACTCGAGTGTATAGATCACGCCGTACACCTCAATGGTGTTTGCATATCTAGACCATGTTTTTCCAAAATCTAATCCATTGATCTTAATGGTTACAATAATAATAGGCCAAATACAAAATTTGAGCTCATTTGGATGAGTGTAAGTCACTCATCCAAGGGCTACAAAATCGACGCACAAAACTAATTTGAAATGCTTGATTTTTGCATCCTTTATATGCACGACCTATAAGTGTCCAAATGAGCTAAAATTTATTATATGGTATGTTCTTAAGATATTTAAGAAGATCAAAGGTTTAGATTTTTCATAAAATCATTACATCTTCAAAAATGACTGAGGTGTACGGTGCCTCCGGTACACTCGAGTGTACACTAGCCTGACTCTCTCTCTCTCTCTCTCTCTCTCTATATATATATATATATATAATACATACATGCATACATACATACATATGGCGTTCGGCCTTCACCACGGGCATGAGAGAGGGGGGGAAAATCTTTCTCTCTTAATCCCATATATATATATATATATATATATATATATATGCAAAATATAATTACAACCATCATAATGAACCATAAGGTTTTAGTACATCAAAAATCTCCAAGGCAACCAAAAGAGATAAGATAAAGAGACACTAAGGTATTACATCATGAAGATAGTTCACTCCACAATCACTAGTAAATTAACACATGATATTGATGACATTGTGCAACATGAAGTCCCTCATAACATTAAGATAAGAGATCAACAATAGATCTACTTGGCAACATCTAATAAGGAAAACAAGACACAATCAATGCAATTACAAAGGTACATTTTCAAAAATATATGATCACAGTTTAAGGTTAAGCACATTTACTTGGAAAGTAAGTGCAATAGACAAGTAAGAAAACAAATAAACATTAAGTAAACAATTGTTTAAAAACATTTTTTCTATTATCATTATACTTAGACTATTCCTCGTAAGGATTTGTTTGGTGACAACTTCCTATAGGAAGAGTCCATGAGGACAGTCAAGGCACACAACCAATAATTGACCTTATTTCAACGTGAGGGACCTCAAATGACCAAGGTCACTGATCTAACTGTATTCTCAACATCTATTATGCTTCTCACTTGACATCTAAAGGAAAGAGCATCCAACCTTGTGCAAAAAATCCATCAATTAGATAAGGCATAAGGGTTATATATAAAGATCATCAAGTTTATATTTGGGGGTTTGATCAACATATAGTATAAATAATGCCAAAAAGGGTTTCATACGAGTCACTTAGTTCCATAAAGATATCATATCCAAGCCATACTCTGGTTATACATAGCAAACAATCCATGGCAAGTAATAGAGAAAGTAAGAGATAGAAGTGTACCTTTAGAGTAGCGTAATGATATGATCTTTGCAATAGAGTCCTAGATTAAGTCCACTCAAAGCTAACCTAATATGTAAAAAGGAAAGTAAGGGGGTCTTAGATCAGTAAGACTTTGACGATCTAAACATGTTTCCTATCATGTGGATGTTCTCCTAGCATCATTCAAACATAGTTGTAACATATTAACATGAATGCATCTATTCAACATAGTACAAGTATCACAATGGTACCTTAGGTCTAGATGGAACATCCACATTAGAAATTCATACGAATAACCTTATCTCTGATTTGAACTAGGTAGAGCATGAGATCTAAATATTATTATGTTTTCATCATATGAAATCAAACTAGTTCAACTAGATTTTCAATGCTCAAAGTAGTTATACAAGGTCTCATACGTCAAACATGGTATAATAGCACACGATCATAGTTCATCATGTCAAAAGTCATAATAAAGATCATTGATTTCAAAGTTAGATGATGATAGATTAGGCCAAAGTTCTATACTTATTTGAGCCATATCATGTATGCACACAAATGGATCATTTTTAGGTCAAAGGTAGCCATTTTGGGAAGACAATCATTAGGGACATTTATATGCTCCATTACACCAATCATAAAAAATTTGAGCTAAAGTTACTGATACTAGGAGATCATAGTAATGAGGACCATTAATTATACAAAGAATACATGATTGGGTGTGCTTATTATACAAAAGAACATAAAAGAACTTCTATAATACATGGAAAAGTCAAGCAAAATTGATAGTATAGAGTAGCATCAATTGAAAGGTGGTGTTTTTCTGAACAAAATGGTATATTATATTATGATATCTAGACCAAAGACCTAGGAGTTATGGTGGTTTGGAGATAATAATATCAAATTGATTTTTGGGGAGGAATTAACCTACTTGGTCTAAGATCGGGCCATTGGTTGGATGCTTGAAATCTTCCCGAGCCTACACGAGAGTGTTGGTTGGGTAGTGGGCCACGTGCATGCGTGATGGTTGGTTCTTGTAGGAGGCAGGGGTGATAGTGAGTGACTAGATTGAAAGAGTGGCTATAGTGGGTGGTGACGAGGGGGTGAGGGTGATTCACATGTGGGAGGTAGTTGGCCAATGTCTTCAATATCTTCCTAGGGCTTCCCAAACCCTAAAGAGAGTGGTGTGACTACTAGGGTGGGTTGAGGCACAACAAGGCTAGGACAAGAAGGGGAGATGAAAGGTGGGTAATTGGTAAGGTTAAGGGTGGGTTTTATAGGCCGTATGGAGGTGAGGTGGCATGGATGGGATTTAGGATTGAATATTGCCATTGGAGAGAGAAAAGGAGGTGGGACATCACTAATTCTTCCCTACCCAAGGGTCTCCTATGCCCCATCTGCTCAGGGCACTAGCTGCACCGACCAAAGGGGTTAAGGACAGTGCTAGGAGGATGCTGATTGCAGTGCAAAGTAGCCTCATGCACACCTACTATAGTGGAAGCACTAGTACATAAATCATGTATAACGTCACATTTGCTGGCGTCAGTTATAAATAAAACACCAATGCTAGTAAACTACGATGTCGGTTAAAACTATCAACCGACACCTATGTCTGAAGGTCGACCGATTTAAAAAAGACACGTGTATCACTTTTTCTTTAACGTCGACTGGTAGAAACAAGAAATGACATCCAAAATCACCCGTGAAATACAATTTTCCAGGGAAACAAGTTTGCCTCCAAAATTTTCAATTCGACATCGGTTGTGTACACACCGATGACTCATGTTCCGCACCAAGCCACGTGAATCCCCCCCATATGACATCAGTTACGTAGAACATAACGAACACCTAAATACCCATCGCGAGGAAAAATTTCTTACCTTATTCTATGTTGGGTGTTGCATGGGAATCGACGAGGATGTTTATTTACGCATTGTCCCCACGACCCCCCCCCCCAATTTACCTAATAGGCGTCTGTGTGAGGTTCCAAACCGACAACTATGATTGTAACTCAAGCCCAATTTTTTTGTCGGCGTATGTGGATAAATGTCGGTTATTATACGTTGAAACTGATGATGAACACCCCATTCCGGTATTTTTAGATGGTGTTAAGCGTCGGTTTTAAGCAACAACTAACACCGATAATTAACTGAATAGCACCAGTGTGAGCCCGTCTCTTCCCCTTCTCTATTTCATTCCTGATTCTCTGCTGCTGCTCAAGCTAGGTCTCACGATTCGATGTTGTCACTCTCTGCCGTCGTTGCTGTTGCTGTGGAGAGGAGCTTTACGCCATCACTATGGAGAGGATCTCTTCTCCGCCACTGTGGAGAGGAACTGAGGAGCTCACTGCCACCACTCCAGTTTAGTCACCGTCGCCGCCACTGCTCATTTGCTCAGTCATCTCCGCCAACGACCACAACCACAACCACAACCCGCCATCCTACCACCGCTCGCCACCTTCTTCACCGCAGATTCGGTCATCTCCGCCTCCACCTCCGGCCACAACTGCGACCACCTCCACAGCCATAGCTGCGACCACCTCCACCTCCGACCGCCGCCACCACAACCTACTCCACCAGTGCAGTGAGTTTTCTATAAGATTATTATTGATAATTAGGGGTGATTAATACTGATTAATAAGGGTTAAATGAGGAATGAATGAACTTAGTTCAATATATAATTTTTTCTCCAAAACTATGTAGTTGATTAATAATGATTAACTAGGGTTAATGATGAATGAATGAATTTAATAAATTGTTATTGCTTTCTTTCTCTCTTGTTAGTAATTGATTTAACTTATTTCAATATATAATTGTTCTTCAAAATTTTGTAGTTGATTATGATTGATTTGGGTTAATGATGAATGAATGAACTTATCTAAATGGAATAATGAATTGAATTAAATGATGTTACACAAAACCTAGGATATGAACGATGATACTATGATTGTAGGTATATGAATGAAAACATATATACATGTATTTTGTTGGCCTAGAAACCCATATGATATTTACTCATTAGGAGTAAATCTTGGATAGTCCCCGGACACTTAATCTCACTTAGGATGTAAGTGTATAATGTGTATTTGGTTTTCATGATGTTTTGTCAGCACTTCCCCATTTGTTCTCTAAGTACATATGTCGGTGGGCATTTTCCTATGTACATCGGTGTACTTGCAAAACTGTGGGGAAATTCTGCCAAAATTTCTTGAAAATCGAATACACATTATACACTTACTAATGAGATTAGGTGATCAAGAATGGGATAGGTGGTACACATTTATCATATATAACACCTTCAACCCTAATATATACTTGTTTTCTCTTTGATCATAGAATGGATAGATCATGGATGTCCATTCCAAATCACTGCACCCCAAAGTTTATTTCTGGTCTTGACCAATTTATTAGATTTGCCGAGGAACATAGGAAAAAACCTGGATATAGGTTCTACTGTCCATGTAGGCATTGTGGTAACAACTTGAAAGTCAACACTGATGAAAAAATCAAAAGTCATGTCATGTGCAATGGGATTGTACAAGGCTATACATAATGGAACTAGCATGGAGAGATTTCAAACCTGAAATCAGTGGATGTCGATAGCAGTGCTTGTATGGAAGAAGAAATTGCCTCTGATGATGTAGATGTGAACAAACCAGTTCCAGTAGACATCGTTGATGCGATGCTGGATAGTTGTGGGGTAGAGCACACCGATCCACCTCCCATGTTTAGAAACATTGTGCATGATGCTGAGATACAATTATACACAAGTTGTACTAAATTTACGAAGCTTAGCATTGTGTTGAGATTGTATAAGCTGAAAGCTAGCAATAGATGGAGCGACAAAAGCTTCATGTCATTGTTGTCTTTGTTGAAAGAAATTCTTATTGAAGGAAACGAGCTGCCAATCTCAACATACCAGTTAAAGAAATTATTGTGCCCAATGGGAATGGAGGCCAAGAAGATACACACATGCCCAAATGAATTTGTATTATTTTAAAAGGACTATACGGATTTGAAAGATTGTCCAAAATGTGGTGCGTCAAGGATGACGACTTCGGGGGAGTCCAAAATTGGTTCTCCTGCCAAGGTGATGTGGTATCTACATATAATATCACGGTTTCAATGCTTGTTTGCCAATCCGATAGATGCAAAGAATTTGAGGTGGCATGCAGATGTTAAGAAAAATAATGACGGGATCCTACGACATGCGTCTAATTCCCCACAGTGGAAGAAGATTGATTTATTGTACCCTAAATTTGGTGAAGAAGTCAGAAATCTAAGACTTAGGTTTTGTAGAGATGGGATGAATCCGTATGGGACATTTTGCAGTCAACATAACACTTGGCCAGTTATGCTTGTTATATACAATCTTCCTCCCTGGTTGTGTATGAAAAATAAGTACGTTATACTATCATTGTTGATATCGGGCCCTAAACAACATGGAAATGATATCGACGTTTATCTTGAACCTCTGATTAATGACTTAAAGAAACTCTGGGGTGAAGGTGTGATGACCTATGATGCTTCAAAAAGAGAGACATTTCATTTGCACGCTATGTTGTTTTGCACTATTAATGACTTTCCAACATATGAGAATTTGTCCAGATATAGTGTCAAAAGATCTAAAGCGTGTCCCATATGTGAAGATAACATTGATTCAATACGACTAAAACATGGCGGCAAGACTATATATCTTAGTCATTAAAGGTTTCTTTTAAAATTCCATATGTACCATAGGTTGCACTAAGCGTTCAATGGACAGAATGAGGAACAGAGTGCACCTAAACCTATACTAGGGGAGGTTGTTTATGAAAGAGTAAAAGAATTTGTTAATGAATTTGGTAAGAGATCACAATGTACCATGGCCACACAGAGTAACAAATCTTTATTCAAGAAGAAGTCAATATTTTGGGATCTTCCTTATTGGAGTTCTTTGGCAGTCAAGCATTGTATCGATGTCATGCATGTTGAGAAAAATGTCATTGATAGCGTCATTGGTACTCTGTTGAATATACCAGGTAAGACTAAAGATGGGATAAAATCAAGAATGGACCTACGTGAAATGGGAATAAGGACAAAATTAACAGAAGTAGTTAGTAGCAATCAGAGAACATACTTACCTCCTACTTGTTACACGTTGTCTAGAAAGGAGAAGAAAGCTTTTTGTGATTGCTTGGTAAATGTTCAGGTGCCACAAGGTTACTCATCCAACATCCATAGATTGGTATCAATGAAAGATATGAAGTTGATAGGTCATAAATCTCATGATTGTCACACTCTAATGCAACAAATATTTCCTGTGGCAATTCGATCTATATTGCCGAAGCATGTAAGGTTTGCAATCAGCATACTTTGTTTCTTTTTCAATAGTCTGTGCAGCAAAGTTATTGACCCTGATACTCTCGATAAATTGCAAAGAGAAGTGGTTGCTACCCTATGTAAGCTTGAGATGTATTTTCCTCCTTTGTTCTTTGATATCATGGTACATCGTATTGCCCACTTGACTAGGGAAGTGAAAATGTTGGGACCAGTTTTCTTGCATTGGATGTATCCCTTTGAACGATACATGAGCATTTTAAAGGTGATGTTCGAAACTGTTATCGACCTGAAGGGAGTATTATTGAGGGTTATGTGGCGAGAGAGGTTATGAATTTTTTCAATGACTTTCTGAGTGGTAATGACGCTCCTGTTAATGATAAGAATATTGAGGAGTATTCTGGCAAAGGAATTTTGGGATCATAGATGAAAGTAATAAACCGTGAGAAGTTGGAATAAGGTCACTTGTATATTTTATACAACATCGATGAAGTGAGTGTTTATATCGAGAAACATACCAATTTCATCAAGAAAGAATATCCTCGAGCCAATTCAATGTGGCTTACTAGAGAGCATAACAAGATATTTATTAAGTGGTTTGAAGATAAAGTCTTATATCAACTATCTCAAATACCAAATAATCTTACTGAAACTATCAAATGCTTCACCTTTAAACCAAAATTGAATGTTATGTCTTATGAAGGGTTTGACATAAATGAGTTCTCATATTACACAAAGCGTTAAGATGATAAGAGCGTCATCTAAAACAGTGGGGTCACCCTTCAAGCGTCTTCATTGTTTTTTGTAAGTGCAAAGGATAAGAGTCCATGTGAAGCTAAAATGTCATATTACGGTGTCATTGAAGACATATGGGAGTTTGACTACGTAGATTTCATAATTCCACTCTTTAAATGTAATTGGGTTGATAACACCAAAGGAGTTATAGTGGATGAATTGGGTTTCACATTAGTGAACTTTGAAAAGATTGGCAAGAAGGGTGAACCATTCATATTGGCATCATAGGAGAAATAAGTATGTTATATTGATGATCCTGCAAATGATAAATGGTCGGTTGTTCTTCATGGTAAAAGACAGTTCATTGAAGATCCTATAGATGAATAAGAGTACTATGATAAGTATGATGACTCCAATCCATTCTCAGTTGGGTTGCCAACACCAAATATTGAAGCTAACGATGACCTGTATGTGCGCGGAGATCACATCGAAGGAATGTTACTTGATAAAAGATCACAATATTAGAGGCATGTATTTATTTTTTTATATGTTTTATTTTTCTGAATGTGAACTTTACAATGTTTTATTATCGTCTAGTTATGTTAAATGTTAAATGTTTGATTTTTTAATGACACTTTCAGATGGCTGAGCATGAGTATGATGACTGTGATGATGATTACCTTGAGGGTGAGGATATGAATGCGGTGCATGCCAATGTAAGTTTTTAAAATATATCCATATTTCTATCTATATGTCCATTTATAGTTATATCCTGTAAGTGTGTTTTTTGTCAAATTTTAGGTTGATGATGTACCCCCTGAAGAACTTGGGGCACTTGATGAGCAGCAAAAAAAAAAGGAAAAAGTGAGGGGAATCACTATGATGAACAAGTTACTACAACAAAGGGGCAATGGACCCAAACTGGCTGTGGATTTTAATCATGCAGGAAATCCAGTTGGAGTGAACTGCAACTCGTTTATTTCATATCTTGGGGTTCTTACTCGTAGACATTGTAGTCTTAATATAGAATCTTGGCGTAAAGTTCCTAAGGGGAAGAAAGACTTAGTATGAAAGGAAATATACATGAGTTATTATTATTTGCAATTCTATTTTGCAGATTACTAATTTTTAGGATTCTAATTAAAAGCAATTCTATTTTGCAGAGTATATTTGAACTGGATGAAAGCATGCATCATAAATATGTGATGCAGTGTTGTGGGAGGGTCCTAAGGAACTATAGGAAAAATCTCACCCGAGATTACATACGAGATGCTGAGAAGAGGAAGAAGTCAGCCATTGAGCAATGGAACTACCTGGACCCCAATGACTGGGAGGAGTTTGTTGCCAAAAGAAAAACTGATGAATTCAAGGTATTAAGCACCACTCCCAATTTAATTAATATACATTCTTATGTATTCACCTATTCAAGATTGACCTTTAGTGTTACTAACCAAATCAATGTGCTTACTAACAAGGTTATTAATGATGCTCAAAGAGCAAGGCGTGCACTGAATGTGCATGACCACACGATGGGTCCAAAAGGCTATGCAGGCATTCGCCAAAGACTACAGGCTACTACTGCTGCCGAGTCTGTTGCTACTCAAGAGACTAGGGAGTCCTCTACTGCTACTCCTACACCTCTGCCTCGCCATGCTGTGTGGATATATGAGAGGAAAAACAAGAAAGGAGATATAACCAAACCCGCAACTACTGAGGCGACTGCAAAAATGGTAAAATTCAACTCTCAGAGCATCAATATTGATTATTATTTTTACTCACCAATTTCTATTGGCAATTAGCGGGAGCTTCACAAGCAGAGGAAGCAAGGTAAGTTCATCCCTGAGGGCACAAGGGATGAATTGGCAGTTGCTCTTAGTAACCCAGAGCATCCTGAACGTGTTAGGGGTGCATGTGCTGGTGTGGGTATAAAAACGTTCTTTGGGCCATCACAACACAAACATATCCCAAAAGCAGGATTTTTAAAAGCCGAGGTAACCTATTCTTTTTTTAGAATGTTATTGCAAAAGGGAATTCAATAATTAAAAGCTAGCGTTTCTTTTATCCATGTATAAGTAGATGAGTTAATTGATAGGAGAGTCGAGGAATCACTTAATAAGAGTCTCCATGAAGCAATGAGCAAGTGGTAGGCGTCTCAGACTGCCACTCAGACAGTACCTATGGTGTACCGCTCTTCTCCTACTGTAGAGGTGGTTGGGAGTAATCCTTTAGACCCACCATCTAGCACGTCCACTGTAAGTATTTTTATGAAATAGTAGTTAGTATTTTCAAGATGATATGTTTATGTATATATGTATATAACATACTTTACATAAATTTGTAGGGGTTAAAGCCATGCCGTCTAAATAGTAAAGAATTTATCGTTGCAGAGGCCGAGGCTTACCCACCCCTTCCAGGGGGCATGTTTCATGGCATCCAATTCTAGTTGGTGCGGTTCATGTGAACCCGAGACTTGTACTCCACCCGTGGATGCATCATCCATTGCCATATGCCCACCTAGATTCTAAAATACTTGGTGAAGCAGAAGGAAGAGTGATATTGTAGCCCGAAGAAGATGTCATCTATACTGATATTGTATGGTAAATTTACATTATATTAATTTGTTAGTGTGTATATATGAGCTAGTCAGTTGATCTGAAATTATATATACAGGTCAAAAGGAAGAAACCCGCTACAGCTCCGCCTCCACCTCAACCGCCACCTCTTCCTAAAGTACCTAGTTGGCTTCCAAGGGACCTATACGACTTGTTAGGTCCTAATTGTAAGGGTATGGCAGTATGGATAGGCGAACATGACCTAAATTCTCCTATAAATGTTTCTATTCTAGTGGATGCTGTAGGCAAATCATACAATAACCAAATATTTATACAAGATATTTTGGAGTTGTTTCGTTATGATTGACTGAATACATCTATGATAGAGCTATGGATATGGTGAGATCTTATTTATATATCCATTTACCTTGTTTTATATACGGTGATCTGGTTTCTTATATATTAATGCATACATAATATATGTTTCGCAGCCACTTACACACGATCTGTAAATATTTTTCATTTTCCCATATGGTATTTCTAGTTCCATCTTTGGTCAGTCTTGTAGATAAAGACCCTTCATTAGTTACCTCATACTGCTCTGCTGCTTTTAAATATTTTGGTAAAAAAGGAAGACAGTGATAATAACTCCATTCAATGTTGAGTAAGTTTACTTTGCTTATAATTTGGACTTAAGAAAATTAAATTTTTATTGTGGATTTTGAGTTATTAATTTTTAACTTTTTTACCTCTAGTGGTAGGCATTGGGACTTACTGGTTATTTTCCCCAAGACGTGGACTGTTTATTATCTAGATCCTTCGGGGAATGAATTAGACTCATTATATGGACACACAATGAAAATGCCACTATTCATGTGAGAAATCTTTCATATTTTTTATATCCGTTAACATATATTATTACATTATTATTTAATAATGTAATTTAATGTATTACACTAACATGTAGGGCTTTAAAAGCATTCAAAAATGCTGGAGGAAACATGGCCAAGACAAAGAAACCGTTATTTTGGGAGAATGTGAAAGTAATTTTCTGACTCTAATATATATATTATTTATGTGAACTATGCTTGTTTCTATTTTTTAACATTTTGTATGTTTCAATTTATAGTGTGCTACATAAGACAATGGCTGGGCATGTACATACTACATGATGTGATATATTGACCTAATTATCAAACATGCTACAATGGAAATTGATACCATACAACATGTATTATATATAGTCTCAATAGATAATATGAAATATATCAATCTTATTATATATTATTAATTTTATATATACGTCATTCTCTTTGTAGGTGTTTAAAACCAGTGACTTCACTACACGTGAAAAGTTATTAGATATACATACTCCCTATACGATGGAAGAATTAAATGATGTAAGAGAACAATGGACAAAAGCCTTACAAGTAGTGAGAATTTTTTATTATCATTGGAATACTGATGGCGATGATGACAACGATAATGATAATGAATGATATTTCTAAATTTTGTTGTCATAATTATTTCTGTATTTGATGACATGTTAAACTTTAAAGCTGCACACTTATATATACATGTCTGAATGAATTTTTCTAAATTGTCTTATCTGAAGATGAATGTTTAATTCTATATGTACATGTCTGAATGTGAAAAGAGATGAAATGAATGGAAATGCAGGTTGCTACATGTGTGTGCATATGAAATGGAGGAATGAAAACTACATGTTTCTACATGTGTGTGATGAAATCTAATGAAATGTGCTTATACATGTGTGTGAATCATTCCATATATTAAAAATGCTGTCCATGCTTATTAATTTTGTAGGTTTGTGGCCTGTTGTTGGCTGAAATCAATGGATACTGTAAACCTGCAGTTCATAACTGAACTGATGTGTGTGAATATGAAATGGAGGAATGAAAACTACATGTTTCTACATGTGTGTGATGAAATCTAATGAAATGTGCTTATACATGTGTGTGAATCATTCCATATATTAAAAATGCTGTCCATCCTTATTAATTTTGTAGGTTTGTGGCCTGTTGTTGGTTGAAATCAATGGATGCTGTAAACCTGCAGTTCAGAACTGAACTGCAGGTTCTACATCCTACTGACCAGTCGGACAGTAGGCCTGTAAGCTGATAAGAAAAAAAATCAAAACATAAATGTCAGTTAACAATAGAAACTGACAACAAAAGCTTAACTCATCGGTGAAAAATATTTAACCGACATCTTTATCCTTTAACGACGTAGATTTTTTGTTGCTAACAGACACCTATGGTCTAACCTGGTGTCAGTTATGGATTTTTAACTGACACATATTGTCCCCCTATTGGCACGATTTTTGGATTTACAATCGGGAGATTTAACGACGTCAATTTTTGTTGCTAACAGACACCTATGGTCTGACCTGGTGTCGGTTGTGAAACCGACGCTTAAGGCACCTACATTTAGTGTCACCCACTTGGGTGTCGCTTGGGAATCAACTTCTAAGGTCATATTTAACTGACGCTAAAGGTGATATCTGTACTAGTGTAGGGCGTGAGGAAGGAGATGACCCTCACAACTGTTGAATCAAGTCATGATATGTGACTCACGGGGATCCAACAACTCACTGAGCTGAGTAGGTGAGCCACACATGAAAGGGATGGAAGGGAAGAAGAAGTGGGGCACATGGGCTTACACAGGTATGGGCCCTAAAAGGGCGAATCCAAGACTGAAATTAGGGTAGAAAATGTAGCGAACATGGATTTTGAGATTCAAAAATTCAAATCATATCTTCTTCATCTTACCTTAGATTTGAGTAAATTAGGTGCTTTAGAAACATGAGTGCCCTCTACACTATGCACACAAGACTAGGTTAGAGAGAGATACATAGATGAGATCAAAATAGGGATGAAGATGGTGAAGTGTAATGTAGATTAAATTTAGGTTTTGATGTTAAATCGAGTGACACCATATGATATATGGAGATAAGATGATACAACCTAGCATTAAAATACACTCAATCATGTAATTGAAGTCAAGAGTAAGAAAATAGAGCAAGATAGAGATATAAGGTACATACATGAAGATAGAGAAAGGTCTAGGCTATCACAATCTTTGGCAAGAAGTCTGACATGGATGTATGTGTACAAACCTATAACGAATGATTGGTCAAAATGTTTTAGACATATTCAAGGTATTGACTATATGAAACTTTTTGACCAGTTACCTTGTTTAAATTCATTAGGATCATGCTTGCCATTGCAACTTAACATGACTATATGATTTAGTAAATAGATATTTAAAATCATTTCTTAATTGATATATTATTCAAAGTATATACTAGAAATTCTGGTTAATTTAGTTAATTAAGTTATTTGAGTCTAATTATATATGAGTCCAAGTGTGTCTTGGCCTATTAGTATTTAATCTAAATTTTGTACGCTTTCCCCTTCTCCTTTATAAAGGAGGGGGACTTCTCTTATCAAATAGACCGAATAGTCATTTTTTACTTCATCATATGGTATCAGAGCATCACATCATAAAACTTCTTTCTATTTCAGCTTTCTCCCCA
Source organism: Alisma plantago-aquatica (assembly GCA_963693085.1). Taxonomy (NCBI): domain Eukaryota; kingdom Viridiplantae; phylum Streptophyta; class Magnoliopsida; order Alismatales; family Alismataceae; genus Alisma; species Alisma plantago-aquatica. Next base: position 192,056,986 of record OY856409.1, read on the forward strand.
GTCCCCAAGATCACTTTAGTCTTTACTTTCGCATCATAAATCCATATCCCTAAACTGTCCTGTAGCCGATCTCACAACGTCTGAGCTAACTACACTGGGCTTCCATAGATCTATCTACCTTAGATTGCTAAGCCGATGCCGTACATCTCCATCGACACTAATGGCATGTTTGGTTGAATGGATTTTGCTAAGGATAGGATTGAGAATCCTGTTCATAACCGAATCCTTGTTTAGATGTAAAAAAAGAAACTGAACGATGGTAACTGAATGGGACTTAGAGTCCTAAGTCATCAAGACTCTTAGTTCTGGCTTCCCCCAAGTACTCGCTCCGGACTAACCCCTCACAAAAGTTCCCGATAGTCTGTTCATTGCCGATACCGTGCGTGTGGCGGCGCTTCCCAACTTCCGTTCCTCCCTTACAGATGACCATGCTGTCCTTCGCCTGCTCACCCAACTCCTCCACCTTCACAGCCTGTCCGTGCACAACGAAATCCTCCATATTTATGACCTCCTCGCTCCTCAGCCTCCACGTATGGCGGCCTCCTCATCCTTCATGCATGGAGAGGCCTTCTCTTTGCTTCCTCAACTGTTCTATTTCCTCATGTTATAGAAATCTCTCTGCTCTTCTCCGGACGTTTACACCTCCCTCTAGCATGGCTAACAGTCTCCTCCTCCGGGGTCATCCTCCACCTTCCTCGACCTCCACGTCAACTCCAACCTCTTCTTCTCCGTTTCTCCCTGGGCCGCCTGCAGTGACCCCCTCCTCATCATTGACCAGTATGCACTAGTACAGAAACAGCCTTCAACGTCGCTTTTAGAGGCGTCGGTTTTTTCGTAAAACCGACGCTACTCACATTAAACGTCAGTTAATAAGGACATCTGACGTCTATATTTGAAGACCAGCCAGACACGAGTATCGCTTTTCATTCAGTGTCGGTTGAAGAAAAGCAACCGACGCCTAAAGTAGCCCGCGAAATCCAATTTTTTCGAGCAAAAAAAACTGCGCCAAAGTATCAGATACAACGTCGGTGTTTTAGCTAATAACCGATGCTGAATGAAGATAAAATTTGGGCCAAAAGTTCTAATATGGGCATCAGTTGTCTTATAATAACCGACGTTATAAGTGTGCGCGCGTCGTCCCCGCCAAATTTTTTTACACCCTTATTACGTCGGTTTTTTATGGAAACCGACGCGGTTAGGCTGTAGCGTCGGTCATTTAAACAACCGACGCTTATGTTTAACTTAACAGCACCAGCGCGAGCGACTCTTCTCCTTTCTCTGTTTCATTCCCGATTCTTCTCAGTTAGGTCCGGTGATTTCTTGCTCGTCGCCGCTCGTTGCTTCCTCCGGTCGTTGCTCGGTGCTGCCGCCGGTTGTTGCTCCTCTCCTCTCCTTGCCGCCGCCCCCACCGGTATCTGCTTCAGTGCTCTCCTTGCCGCCGCCAGCTTCCCGCCGGTCTCTGCTCCTGGTGGTCGCCCACTAGATGTTCTCCTCTGCCGATCAAGGTAACCCTTCGATCGTCCGCCTTTTTTCCTCCACCGCTGGCTTTCTCTGCCGCCGTCGACCTGGACCTCACCCAGGCGGAGCCTAAGCAGGTGCCAGGGCACGCCTAGGGTCCCAAGCCCAGGTGTCCTGTCTAGCTAGGCCTCTAGGCGGATGCTTGGGCGGCGCCAGGGCACGCCTAGGCTGCTGCTGGGGTTTGGATTCATCTACTGGATTGAACGCTAGATCAACCTATACAAAGGATGCCCAAAAAATGCACTGATTTCACCAAGTCACCCCAAAAGCCATTGAAAAATATTCTGATTGTGTTTATTTATGTACTGATTTCACCAAGCTAGTGGAATTTTTTTAAAGTTATTTACTGATTGTGTTTATTTATGTACTGATTTTTTATGATTTATTCATCTACTTATTTGTATTTTTCATCTACTTGTTTGTATTTTTTTGTCTACTATTTTTTAGTTAGTTATCTACTCATTTGAATTTATTTGTGTACTGCTTTTGAAATTATATAATCATCTAGTGATGTAACTTTATCACAGACTCGTTATGAACCATTAGATCTAGATCTTAGGGTATCTCTACTGTCCTAACTATGAAATTGGTAGCTTGTTTCCTTTTTGAGTATATTGACAATGTTAATCACCTAACTTGAAGAACTAGGATATGAATGATGAAACTAGGATTGTAGGTATAAGAATGACAACACATGTATTTGTTGGCCTAGAAACCCGTCCAAGATTTACTCATTAGGAGTAAATCTTGGATAGTCCCCGGTTTGGGACTGTTCTTGAACACCTAATCTCACTTAGGATGTAAGTGTATAATGTGTATTGGGTTTTTGAGAAAATTTTGGTAGCATTTCCCCGTTTGTTCTCTAAGTACATATGTACTTAGAGAACAGCAGGGAAATGCTGCCGAAATTTTCTCGAAAACCCAATACACATTATACACTTACTAGTGAGATTAGGTGTTCAAGAATGGGATAGGTGGTACACATTTATTATATATAAGAATGACAACACATGTATTTGTTGGCCTAGAAACCCGTCCAAGATTTACTCATTAGGAGTAAATCTTGGATAGTCCCCGGTTTGGGACTGTTCTTGAACACCTAATCTCACTTAGGATGTAAGTGTATAATGTGTATTGGGTTTTCAAGAAAATTTTGGTAGCATTTCCCCGTTAGTTCTCTAAGTACATATGTACTTAGAGAACAGCAGGGAAATGCTGCCGAAATTTTCTCGAAAACCCAATACGCATTATACACTTATTAGTGAGATTAGGTGTTCATGAATGGGATAGGTGGTACACATTTATTATATATAAGAATGACAACACATGTATTTGTTGGCCGAAGTTTTAACCATGCAAAAACTCTAATCTGTTAACCCTAGACCCTAATCTTGTTGTAATATATACTTGTTTTCTCTTTGATCATAGAATGGATAGATCATGGATGTCCATTCGCAATCGCTGCACCCCAGAGTTTATTTCTGGTCTTGACCAGTTTATTAGATTTGTCGAGGAACATAGGAAACAACCTGGAGATAGGTTCTACTGTCCATGTAGGCATTGCAGTAACAACGTGAAAGTCAGCACTGATGACGAAATCAAAAGTCATGTCATGTGCAACGGGATTGTACAAGGCTATACAGAATGGCACTGGCATGGAGAGATTTCAAACTCGAAACCAGTGGATGTCGATAGTAGTGCAATGTGAGCTTTACAATTTGAATTACTTTACAATGTGAGCTTTACAATGTGAATGTGAATTTTCAGATGGCTGAGCATTCTCCTGATGACCGTGCTGATGATTACCGTGAGGGTAAGGACATCAATGCGCCGCCTCACAATGTAAGTTTTAAAAATATATCATTTATTTATATCTATATGTCCATTTATAGTTATATCTTTAAAATGTGTTTATTTTGTCAAATTTTAGGTTGATGATACACATGTACCATCTGAAGCACTTGAGGTACTTGATCAGCAACACCAAAAAGTTGACAGGAGAAGGGGCATCACTATGATGAAGAAGTTAATAGCACAAAAGGGCAATGGACCCAAACTTGTTGTGGATTTTGATGATGCAGGAAATGCATCTGGTGTGAATCGCGATTCATTTGTTTCATATCTTGGGTATGTTACTCGTAGCCATTGCGGTTGTAAGATAGATTCTTGGTATAAAGTTTCTAAGGAGAAGAAATACGTAATATGGAAGGATTTATGCGTGAGTTATTATTAATTTACAATTCTATTTTGTAGATTACTATTTTTTTAGATACTAGTTAATAGCAATTCTAATTTGCAGAGTATATTTGAATTGGATGAAAAGATGCATCGTAAATGCGTGATGCAACGCTGTGGGAGAGTCCTAAGGAACTATAGGACAAATCTCACCTGAGAATACATAAAAGAAGTTGACAAGAGGAAGAAGACAGCCACTGAACAGTGGAACTTCCTGGACAAAGAAGAATGGGACGCGTTTGTTGCTTCAAGACAAACAGATGAATTCAAGGTATTAGGCGTCAGTCTCAATCTCATTAATATATGTTGTATTCACCTATTCAAGATTAACATTTACTGTTACTAACCAAATCATTAATGTGCATACTAACTAGGCCCTCAGTGAGGCACAAAGATCAAGACGTGCACTGAATGTGCATGACCACACAATGGGTCCAAAGGGGTATGCAGGCATTCGCCAAAGACTACAATCTGAGGCTACTGCTCAGTCTGCTGCTACTCAGGAGTCCTCCACTATAGGTAGCACACCTCTGCCTCACCATGATATCTGGATAGCTGGGAGGCAAAATAAGAAGGGAGAAATAAGGAAGCCCACATCTGCAGAGGCGGCTGCAAAAATGGTAAAATACAACTTTTACAGCAATCATTCGAATATTGATTAGTTGTGGTGTTTACTTAATTACAAATTTTTATTTTGGCGATTAGCGGGAGCTGCACGAGCTGAGGAAACAAGCCAAGTTCATCCCCGAGGGCACAAGGGATGAATTGACAGTTGCTCTGGGTAACCCAGAGCATCCTGGACGTGTTAGGGCTGCGGACGCTGGTGTGGGCATCAAAGCTTTTTTTGGGCCATCCCAGCGCAAACATGTCCCAAAAGTGGGATTTTCACAAGAAGAGGTAACATATTTTTTCCTTGTAGATGTTACTGTAAAAGAGAATTCAATAATTAGAATTTGATGTTTATTTTATCAATGTATAGGTAGATAAGCTATTTGATAGGAAACTCGAAGAAGCAATGAAAAAGTGGCAGGCATCTCAGACTGCCACTTACCAGACAGTACCTATCGTGTCTCCTACTACAGGCTCTACTCCTACTGCAGAGGTTGGGAGTAATCTTGTAGACCCACCACCTAACAAATCCGCTGTAAGTATTTTTATGACATAGTAACTAGTTTTTTAATTCAAGATGATATGTTTTCAAGATTATATGTATATATGTATATAACATTCTTTACATAAAAATTTGTAGGGGTTGAAGCCATGCCGTCTAAAATTTAATGAATATTTCGTTGCAGAGGCATCGGCTTACCCATCCCTATCAGGGGAAATGTTTCACGGGTCTCCATTACCAGCTGGTTGAATTCGTGTGAGCCCGGTACATATATTCCCCAAGTGGATGGATCTTCCATTGCCATATGCCCACCCAGATTGTGAAACGCTTGGTGAGGTAGAAGGCGAAGTGATATTGTGGCTAAAAGTGGATGTCCTCTTTACTGAAATTATATGGTAAATTTATATTACGTTAAATTGTTAGTGTGTGTATATGATGTCAGTTGATCTGAAATTATTATATATATACAGGTTAAAAAGAAGACACCCACAACATCTAGGCCTCCACTTCCACCTCCTACATTACCCAGTTGGGTTCCACATGACCTAACTGTCCCGTTAGGTCCTAACTGTAGGGGTATGGCAATATGGTTAGGCGAACATGATATAAACTGCCCTATAACTGTTTCTATAGATTCAGATGTTGCAGGTCAATCATACGAAAGCAAACTATTTATACAAGATATTTTGGAGTTGTTTCGATATGATTGGCTAAATACATATGTGATAGAGCTATGGATAAGGTGAGATCTTCTTTATACATACATATACCTTGTGTAGGATCTGGTGATCTGGTTTCTTATTTATTAATGCATGCGTAACTAATACATATTTTGCAGCTACTTAGACAAGATATGTGCAGATTTTGCATTCGAACATGTAGGCTTTTTGATTCCATCTTTGATTAGTCTAGTAGCTAAAGACCTTCCGTCAGTTCAACAATACTGTTGTGAGGCTTTTTCAATTTTTGCTCAAAATAAGAAGACGATGATAATGGCTCAATTCAATGTAGAGTAAGTTTACTTTTCTTATTATAATTTGGACTTAAGAAAATTATATTTTTATTGTGGATTTTGAGTTATTAATTTTTAACTTTTTTACCTCTAGTGGTATGCATTGGGAGTTACTGGTTATTGTCCCCGAGACGTTCACTGTCTATTATCTAGATCCTAAGGGGAGTAAATTGAATACAAAACATGGACACATAATGAAAATGACATTATTCCGGTGAGAAATATTTCATTTTCATATCCGTTAACATATGTTATTACATTACTATTTAATTATGCAATGTACTGTGTTACATTAACATGTAGGGGTTTTGATGAGTTCAAAAAGGCTGGAGGAAAGGTCCCCACGAAAAAGAACCAGCCAATAATTTGGAAGAACGTGAAAGTAAGTTCCCGACTGCAATATATGTATATATTATTTATGTGAACAGTGCTTAATTAGTTGTATTTTTTAATATTTTGTATGTTTGAATTTATAGTGTGCCACACAAGACAACGGATGTACATGTGGATACTACGTGATACGATTTATGCACATGATGATCAAATATGCCGCAATGGACATCGATTGTATTGCTGAGGTATTATATAGTCTCATTAGATAATATGAAATATATCAATCTTATTTATAGCTCATTAATTATATATATACATCATTCTCTTTACAGGTGTTTACAACTGACCACACTACAGGAAATGCCTTACCAGATGTACATGCTCCCTATACGACGGGAGAATTAAATGAAGTAAGAGAAGAATGGGCAACGACCATACAAGTAGTGGGGGATTTAAGATATAATTGGGATGTTGATAGCGAATAATGACTAAAGAATGATATTTTGTAAATGAATTTCTAAATTATAATATATGTGTGAATGCTTCTACATGTCTGGATGTTTCTACATGTGCCTGAGTGAAAACGAATGAAACTGTTGGTTGCTATATGAATGTTTCTATATGTGAATGTGAAAATGAATGGAACTACATATTGCTAGCTACATGAATGTTTCTAAATGTGTGAAAATCAAATGGAACTGCAGGTTGTATTGCTAAATGTGTGAATATCTTTGTTGTTAATTTTGCAGGTTTGTGGCCTGTTGTTGGCTGATATCAATGGATGTCGTAAAACCTACAGTTCATAACTGAATTGCAGATTTCTCATCCTGCGACCAGCCATACAGCAGGTCTGCAGACTGACAGAAAAAAAAACAAAAAATAGGCGTCGGTTATTTGTATAAAACCGACGCCACATCGTTACAGTGTCGGTTTCTAATAGTAACCGATGTCTATTTCCTTAACACCACGGCCGTGCTGGCCAGCACGGCCGTGTTGGTAATGCTATGACGTCGGTTTATTATATACTACCCGACGCCTATAATGCCCAATTCTGTGGTGCGAAGGTATATGACGTCGGTTTTTATCTAATAACTGACGTCTATGTACTTAACACCACGGCCGTGCTGGCTAGCATGGCTGTGGCAGCGGACCAGACACCACGGCCGTGCTGGTCAGCACAGCCGTGACAGCGAACCAGACACCACGGTCGTGCTGGTCAGCACGGCCGTGGCAGTGGACCAGACACCACGGCCGTGCTTGCCAGCACGGCCGTGTTGGGAGTGATATGACGTCGGTTTTTATCTAATAACCGACGCTAATAGTGTCCAAGATGGCGCCCTTTCTGTGGCGCGAAGGTATATGACATCGGTTTCTTATCTAAAAACCGACGCTTATAGTATCCTGCTGGCGCGTTTTCGGTGGCGCGCGAAGGGTTGTGAACCGACGCGTAACAGCTGGACTTTTAGCATCGCCCACATAGGTGTCGCTTAGAAACCGACACTAAAGTCTTAAATAATCGACACTAAAGGTCGTTTATGTACTAGTGATGTGTGTGGTGACTAGGACAGTATCCTCTTTGATGTCGCCGTGTGCTATCTGGCCGACAAAACGTCAGCATTAACATGCCGCATCCGCTGCGCCAAGCAAATAGGGGACCGCTCCATCATGGTCACTGTCAAGGAAGAGGAGGTCACCGATGTCTATGGCGGCGTGCATATCTCGTAGTGCATACCTCGACGGATTCATGCGTCGTCGAGATTATTATCGATAAGTCGGCAAGGCATGAAACTGAACGCACTGGGAATTCTTCTCAAAATGATTTAGTTGTATCTCAAGCCGTTGCCTTTGTTTTTAACTACAGAAGCTGTATCTGTATTCAAAGCCAATCCTATCAAAGTTGCATCCAAACATGAGATTAACCAACCAAAGTCTATCCTTCTTCTCGACCTATTCGAATCCCTTCCTTTGAACCAAACATGATGTCGTAATGCCTACGTCGTGATCGCGTACCACACATTCGCCAAACACCGGGTGGCTGGTGTAGTTAGTAGACGTGGGACAGCTCGCATGGCCAGGGAGTCACTGAATCTTGACGTCATCCTTGTTATTCCGCCCAGCAGATACGTATAAAACAAAAAGGTGGATATTATGTCTGGTCTGCGAACCACTCTCGCGTGAAAAGAGTGGATAACGGAGTTGCTAAGGTTTGGGCGGCCACTTCTGAAATCCCAAAAAAGTAAACAGTAAGCGGCAGTTATAATCGCCAGTTTTGAACAAATAGATATCACAACACATGCTACCGGAGATAAATTGCGAGCATTTTGCGGGAGTCTCCAGTCCCGTCAAAACGGGTGGGTTAATGACTACAAGCTCTATGACGTATCTTCTACTTCCCGCTACATTTTTTCTGTACAACAGCTTCCGCGGCAACGAAATAAGGAAGTCATAACTGTCACTTACAACTTAATTTTTGGGGATTTTAGAAGTAACCGGCCTCCTCGCAAAGTGCCTTCTTGCCTTCTCACAATAATCATACAAATGTGATAATATCATGATCCACTCGACAGGTGCAGTATCTCCTGTGCATGCTGCTCGCAGCATATGTAAAAGGGACATGGTGGCGCCCAATAATTCGAAACTTGGAGAACGTCTATTTTCTCTGCCGTCCATAACCCTAAGGGGCCGTTTGGGTGCGGCACTGAAGAATGCATATGTTTTTCCGAATTGTAGGAGTCTAACAGTAGCGGTTCTTTCGAACAACTTGGTTTGGATCCGGTCAGTTGTCCTCTCCACGCATCAGTGCTGCTCCTACAGGACCACAACGGCCTGCTAACCTTCTATACATGTGTGGGCGGAGTGAATGTCGGAGATTGTGCTTCTGGAAAAATCACATCAGCTGGTTTTCACCGAGATCGTGCAAATCACTATCAATGGAACATGGATGGCGGGGGAGAGTAGTGCATGAATACGCGCGCAGAAGTAGGGGCAAAATATTTGGAGGACAAGGCGAGACGGAAGGAAGGTAAGGACGGGAAAAGTGGGATGGCTGTTACGGACGAGTCGAGCGTGTTGGTGACTGCGAATAATGCCGATATCGGCGTGACTGGAAAGTACCTAGTTTAACACAGCGAAGTACCGCTACCCGAATGCGGGTAATTATCAATAATTGTTGTGAAGCCCCAAACAACAACTTTATAAACGTTGGTAGTTAGACTACCACATATAAATACAATCCCGCGATGAATTACTCCATCCAAACGGCCCCTAAGGTACCCACCATTCCATGTCTCTCCCCATTGCTACCAAATAGCCTCACCTACATAATATGCAAACTGTGGATCCTATTTATAAACTGATGTATAGTCAGATTACAAAGATCCATTTAATCTCTATGAAAACTTGTGCTTGATTTTTCTTTAAAAATATTTGTGGACCTCCTGATTGGGGGTCCGCTCCCTCGAACCCCCTGTAGTGCTACGGCTTATATATATGTTTTCACCCCAACAACACTTAATATTTTCCGTGGTAGGTGTGAGGCGGAGAAATAGAGGAGAGATGATATGGAGGATATAAATATTATAGTCCGCCACCCTATATTTTTGTGGATCTTTATGCACTTCTTGAAGAACTTGTGAACTTCTATTATTGACGCTTACTGCTAGATGCTTCTTGGAGAACTTACTATTTGGACCTTTATGTCTAGTGCTTGCCTTTTCAAGCTGATCGTCTTCTATTTGACTACGTCAAATCTACATTTTACTTTTGTCTGTGCTTTATTTGCATGCTAACATTGTCCATGTTTTGTGCATGTTGACTCTTTACTTTTTCGTTCTTCTTTGCACACTGACTACTACTGTGCACATCACTCTTTGGGCTTTCCTAATGTCAACCAATACTCTCTAGGCTTTCCTACTGTGAACTAACTCTCTATGGACTTTTCTAATGTGAACCAACACTCTTTGGACTTTTCTACTGTGAACTAACACTCTCTGGGCTTTTCTATTGTGAACCAACACTCTCTGGACTTGTGAACCATTACTCTCTGGACTTTTCCACTGTGAACCAACACTCTTTGGATTGCAAAGGTAGCGACTGTGATGAAGATTCTGACACCTTGTTGTTGTTTACTACTACTCCAAATGCCACATCCTTTTGATCAAGAAGCTTCTTCTACCTGTTTGTGACCTGCACATGTGACTTGTAACATACTTCAGATTTGACCTATTTACACACATGCTTCAGGTTATTTACTTGAGGGGGAGCGTTTGATTATAATCTTGAGGGGAAGAAATTCTTGTAAGGGTTGGTTTATATTTTCATTTTGAGGGAAAGAAATTCTTGTAAGGGTTGGTTTATATTTTCATTCTGCTTCTTCATCTTTAGTTTGTCAGTCTCTTTGCAAGTTGATTTGGGATTCTCCCAACCTTCATCTTGAGGGAGAGTATCAGAGAGTCTAGTTAGTTTAGTTAATTAAGTTATGTGAGTCTAATTGTATATGGGCCCAAGTGTTTCTTGTCCTGTTAGGGTTTAGTCTAAAGTCTATATGCCCTCCTTCTCCTATATAAAGGAGGGGGATTTCTCTTATCAAATGGATCAAATGGTAACCTTTTGCTTTATCACAATATACATCACACATATCAAAGGTTTTTATCACTTATATGAAGTTGGTAAAATCTATAAGCTATAAAATTTAATCTATGGATTGAAGTGAGAATCTAGAAAATGGAATCTTCCTTTTATGAGATATTCAAAGAGTTTGTCTTTATCAAGAATAAAGATGAACCTTGTGTGTATAAAAAGGTTAGTGGGAGCATAATTTATATGTAGATGACATATTATTTATAGGAAATAACATACATAAATTATAATTGGTTAAGACTTGCTTAGGAAATACCTTCTCTGTGAAGGACTTATGTGAAGCATCCTATATTTTAGGAATCAAGGACTATAGAGATAGATCTAGAAGACTTCTTGGCCTAATATAGAACATACATTAACAAGGTGCTGAAGATGTTTAACACGCAATAGTCTAGGAGAGAAAACTTATCCATGTTTCATGGAATAACTCTCTCAAAATCTCAATGTCCTAGATATTTGGAAGAGCGGGAATGCATAGCTAATATTTTATGTGCAAATGCATTTAGATATATCATGTATGCAATATTATGTGTATACCCAAATGTATTGTATGATTTAAGCATGACGAGTAGGTACCAGTCAGATCCTGGTGAAGGTTACTGGATTGTCATGAAGAATATTCTTAAGTACTTGAGAAGAATAAAGGATCAATCTTGATATATAAAAGTGAAGAAGATATAGTTATAAAGGGTTACACTAATGCAATCTTCTAAACTGACTAGGACCTTTACATATTGCAATCAAGATTTGTCTTTTTCCTGAGAGGTACAACTGTAAGCTGGAAGAGTTCCAAGTAAGAGCCAATAGTTGATTCTACAAAAAATCTAGATATATTTCTACATCCAATACAACAAAGGAATCCGTATGGATCAAGAACGTCAATATTGAACTTAGGGTGGTTTCATCCATTGAGGAAGCAGTAGAGATTTACTATGAAAATAATGGAGCCATTGCATAAGATAATGCACCCAATTCACAACAGAGTTCCAAGAATGCACTATGCTGATATCATCTCATATCAGGGATCATACGTCAAGGAGATGTAAAGATTTTTCGATTACCAACTAAAATCAACATTGCTGATCCCTTGATAAAACTACTTTCACATGAAAATAATGAGGGTCATGTTAGATCACTTGGTATGTAATTCATGAGTGATTATTTCTAGTGCAAGTGGGACATTGTTGGTCCTATGCCCCAAGAGCCATAATGTGATGATTATAATAGGGATGAATTGCATATTATTTGATTATTCATGGAAGACATTTCCTCTTATGATGTTTGTTTCTTTTTTGAGATTATGGATATATGTAATAATGTCCTAATAATGATTTGAATTAATAAGATATGAATTGGGTTGAACATCTTAACATGAGAACATAAGTATACTCAAGAGTATTCATTCTTGGTATATCCCTAGTGAGATTATTGTGTATATTATAGGATTATAATAATACATAGGACTAGTGTGTATGCTGAATGATGAATATGTCTCTTAAGTTATAATATTAGATATCAACTCATTATATGTATCACTTGTTGATTATGGAACAAGTTATATTGGACAAATCCACTTTGAGATGACACATGGAAGCCATTTTATGTCAATTAGAGTCATATATCAATTTCATAGTTGTGATCCTTAGACCTAAATTAACTATAGTAATGGCATGTTGTTCTATGTACTTCAACGCTACAAGGATCGACTTTGGATAAGTGTTTCCATATATGTAGTGATTGGGTGCACTATGATACTTGTGGAATATTTTGAGTGATATAGGAGGAATTTGTCCCTTCATTAGAGTGATATCCTGGCCACTTGATAAGTGAGATTATGAAATGCATGACTATGCTCATGCGTGTCACTTTATGATATTGAGCCCAAACAATCTCAATAGTTTTCTCTAGTTCAAGAAATATATCTTGAATGCTAAGAGGATGATAACTCTATTCCTAACATATATGACAAAGGGATTATAAGGTCATGGTAACACGTTCATTTTATATGTTGAAGTTGTTCTCTAACGTATTTCTATTACTTGGCTAGAAATGATGTCGATCTAGATGCCAATCTTAGCTTGTGACATTTTGAACATCGTTTCAAATGTAGTAAGGGACCTACAAAGTCATACACATTAGAATGCATAAGGAAATTAATGTTCAAAATCAAACATATGATTAGAATTGTTTTGGTCATGTATAGGGTTATTTCCCACCCAATCAATTGAGTAGGAAGCATGTCATCGATTGGATGATTAAATCAACTAGTCAATTATTATAAATCAATAAAATAATCACCAATTTGGGAAACTGGTGAGTCAATTTACTAGATAGCCCAGTCAATCTAATGGATGTAAATTGACAACAAGGAGTAAGAGACCTATTTAACAAAATTCTCAATTGAATTTGGACTAGGATTGGTGAAGCGGTCAACTAGGCAAGCAAACCAATCAATTGGTTAACCCAACCAACTCCATCCGATTGACGAAAAAGTTTGACAACATTACTAGTTTTTTTTAGTTGCTAATATGAATGGGATTGGATTTTTGGGAAATCCAATCCAATCACTATCATATATAAATGGGTGGATGTCCAAAGGGATACACATATTTTTAGGCAAGTTGTCTAGGATTTCTTTCTCTTAGAGATAGAAAAAATCATCTTAAGGACAATAGCCCGCTATAGGAGAAGAAGAGCCGGGGATGCTAGCCCATCGAAAACTCTGAGTTCTGCTTCCTCTGATCGACCAAGGTGGTTCAATAAGAGTCACCACTTCTACATGGATGATAGAGGCCAAGGCTCTTGGGAGGAGGCTTGAGGATAAGAAACTTCAAGGAGATGACAAGGTGTTGATGCAAGGACAAGACGAAAACAATAACAACAACAACTTTAGATTCATATCTAGAAACAAAATTTCTATACAAATATAAGATGTGACTAGTTGTTGGACAACTAGTGCGTGCTAGTGTATATTCAATATCCCCTCCAAGTCTTCAATATATGAATATTTTATGACTACAACTGATCCTTTGGCTAATAGTATTGCTGGGAATTTTGTTTGTATTTCTCTTACGCCCCCTCTATAAAACTCTTATAGACTTTATATGGAAACTTCATTATATAAGAACCAGTTTAAGCTTACAAGAAAGTGGGTCTGAGGTAAGAGCCATATGTAGTTTACTCTTTGATGGCATATATAGGTAAAGTGAAGGAGAATGCATTGCCATTGTAACGTCCCAAAATTTGAGGCCTCGAATAAAATGGTCTTAAAAGGAATGATTAGACTATCCATATCACAAATATGTAACTCCTTTATAGGGATCCCATCGCTAAAAAACTTTGTGGTTAAGCATGCTTAGCCCAGAGTAGTACTAGGATGAATGACCAGTCAGGAAGTTTATCCCAACTTGCACATGAGTGAGGACAAAGCATGCAGTCAAGGCTAGTGGTGGTTTGTGGGGCCAGTCTTCATTCTTGAAACTCTAATAGAGCCTTGGGCAATGGGATGTAGGTTACAAATGGTATCAGAGCCTAAACCCCTCCAATAGATGGGGCCCACATGGGTATGTGACATGGTAGTATTTGATCTGTGCGGTCTAGGCATATTGGAAAGGGATATCCATGGTGATGGAGCCACCCCTGTGCTGGTAGCCATGATTGGGAGATGGGTGTACATGGCCATATTGGGTATGCACTTGAATGGGCAAATATTATCAGGCCATATAGTTGAACCTTGACATGGACATCAAGAGTCAATGTGGAGGAGATTGTAACGTCCCATGATTTTAGACATCAAATAAAATGATCTTATTAGGTATGATTGAACTACCCATATAAACAAAGTACATCTCCTTTTTAGGGAGGCATCACTAAAGAAATTTGTGGTTAAGCATGCTTAGCCTAGAGTAGTACTAGGATGGGTGACCAATCATAAATTTTGTCTTGACTTGCGCGTGAGTGAGGAAAAAGTATGTAGTTAAGGCTAGTAGTGGTCTGTGAGGTCAATCATCATTCATAAAACTCTAATAGTGCCTTGGGCAGTGGACTTGGGTGTTATAAATGATATCAGAGCTATAAAACCTCAGTAGATGGGGCCCACATGGGCATGTGGCATTCCAATTTTTGAGCCGTGCATTCAGGCATGTTGGAAAGGGCTATCCGAGTTGATGGATCCATCCTTGAGCTGGTAGTGTCTAAGCATGTTGAAAAGAGCTATCCGAGTTGATGGATACACCCTTGCACGGGTAGTCGTGATCGGGAGCTAGGTGTACATGAGGGCCATCTAGGTCTGTACTGAAGTGGGGAAAGATTATGAGGCTATATAGTTGAACCTTGACAAGGAAGCCAAGAGTCTAAGTGCCATATCACCAAGGTGCACCTCCTTTTTAGGGAGCCCATTATTAAAGAACTCCATGGTTAAGGGTTCTTAGCCTAGAGTAGTACTAGGATGGGTTACTAGTGAGGAAGTTTATCCTGACTTGCGTGTAAGTGAGGACAAAGCACACAGTTTAGGCTAGTGGTGGTCTGTGGGTCTAATTGTCATTCCTGAAATCTACTAGATCCTTGGGAAGTGGGACTAGGTGTTATATTGAACGGGCATGTGGTATGGCAATGTTTGATCTGTGCAGTCCAATCATATTGAAAAGGGTTATTCGTAGTGATGGAGCCACCCTTTTCACTACAACAAATGTTACATTTCACGATATTAAATTTCGACATTTTTTAAAGAAGTTGCTGGTAATCCAATTTGCATACCCACATGGGTTTTTTATCACCACATTATCCCAACTGCCTCTCTCTATCACACGTTCTCTTTCCCCTTTCCCCTTCTCTCATACTTTCCCTCTCTCGTGCTCCCCTGACGACGCCAGCCCCCCTTCTCCCATCCTTGCGCTCTTTGCGCTCCCCCGATGACCCCCCCCCCCCCGACGTCTCCCATCCTGGCGCTCGTTGCGCTCCACCGCGCGCGCCGTTCATGGTTATAGATCTCCTAGTTGTGTGCAATCTGCTTCTTCCAGTCTCTACACATGCTCTCCACTCCTGCCGAATTCCTCTCTCACGATCTCCCCCCTCTTCAAGCACTGGTGCGATGGGTACGAGAATAGGTTCACAATGCCTGGCTGTAGGTTCGGCTGCGGCGGTGACTCAATCAAGCCTGACTGTGGTTCCCGCTGCTAGTTTTACTACGACAGTGGGTCCATCAGACCTGAATGTGGTCCTAAATCTAGATGCAGTTGGCCGCGCTGATAATTGGACTTCTATCTAAAGGTACACAATCTCCCCCTCTGATAATTGGCTGCCAAGCCCTACCCCATCATGCCCCCTACCTCTCACCCTCTTCTCCTCCAGATCCCTCAGTCTCTCCCTCTCGCCATTTTCTCCTTGCCCACCAAACTCGCGATCTTTTGTTCTCTGTTAGCACCTAACAGCGAGAACAACTGAATAGGAGGTGCCATATGGGCCGAGCTGTGCCAGTAAACAAAACATAGTAGAGGTGGGGAGCTATGATGAAGATTGTTGATCCCATGCCATTCATTTACTGAATCCATGTTCTTAGATTTACTTTCTTCTAAAGCACGCCTAAACATCGAACATGTTCATCTTCTGCAAATAAACAACTTGTGGAACGACCTTAGCTCGCGAGAAAAATGGAGGAAGAAGAAGACTGGCGTGCCATTGGATCCTGATCCAAGGGCTGCGGATGCACGCGAAAAATAAAACAGATGAAGTAACACGTGACAAATATCAAAAGCCGGGACTTTAGGGAAAACCGAGACATTAAATGTAAAACCTATTAAATATATATATAAATCTTTCTTGTTTTAATTGGAGGGTCAAACAAACTCCAAATGAGTCCAAACTTGGACCATTGACTAATTAAAGGGTCTAGAATATTCCTAGTCAATCAGATTTAAGTTTCCTCAATGTTTGGTCCACGTTTTCTCTTTTCATTTCTTATCTTAATTTAAGTGTAGTAACTAATTAGATAAAAGATGGGGAATTTTCTTTTGTGGGATTTTTCTCCAAATTTCGCGTTTATAACTATTCATCGTATTTAAAGTCATGACCTACTCATTTATTGCCTTTTTATGCACTTTTCTTAGAGGAGAGAGAAAATGAACATTAGAAGCTTTATTTTGAAATCTATAAAAAGGAAAAACACATTAATGTCTAAATTTCGAATTGTTGTTTCTTTTCTTCCTCTTTCTCTTTCTCTTCCATTACTTTAAGATTTATTTAATAAAAGAAAAGGGGAAGACATATTATCATTATTACACCTATTTGCAACACATTAATATAAAAGAAACTTATTTGGAGCCCTTTCTTATTTCTCTTTGTATTTAAAATCGTAGAAATAAAACTAATTTGGAAAAATTACATTAAGGCTCTTAACTAAATATTATTTAAAGAAAACTACATAAAATGTTTTATTCTACTCTTAAAAATTAGGGATGTTACATTACTACCCACCTTAATAAAATTTTGTCCTCAAAATTTCCTAGGGTACTACCCACCTTAAGGTTTACCTAAACTTTTCATTCATTGACAAATTACTTTTCAAGGTTCAATTGTGCTCAATATTTTGCATTGAAATATATATATATATATATATGTATATATATATATATATATATATATAGGGTAGTGATCCAGTGAGAAACATCCTACGGTGAGAGCATGATAGGCATTTGAATAACTAAAAATTAGTAACTATTTTTTAAAATCCAACCGTATAGATGGAAAAAGCATCATTTCATTTACCTTGTCGCAAAAAATCATTACAATCAGACATTGTTTACATGTCCATATGTACAATATACACTTTTTACATCCAACGGTCAACCTGAAATCCAATATAGAGGGTCGAAAAATATTTGGTTGATCTACAAATTGGATGGTGATAAAATTTTATAGGAAGGTAGATATTGAGGTATACTTGTAATCTATATGGTTGGATTAGGAAAAATTGATCTATGTGGAGAGTTATTCAAATGCCTCTCATGCTCTCACCAGATTTGTTTCTCACTGGATCGTTGCCCTATATATATATATATATATATGTGTGTGTGTGTGTGTGTGTGTGTGTGTGTGTGTGTGTGTGTATGTATGACATTCATGTGACATGGATTAACTTTTACTTTGGTCTTCCTCTCAACTGATACTTAGGCTTTATTAAGCCAACCCATAGTCATATTTGAGGCATTTGACTCAACCTTGTCATGACTATCCATCACTAGGTGTAGATGCCTATCTAATCTTAGGTCATTTAGGTAACTTCTACATTCCTAGATATGTGGTGATTAGGCACATACCCAGAGATGTGGGATCTTACTATGCTACCTCTCACTTGCCTACTAATGCACATGTCCCATACCACATGCACCAGTAAGAAAGGAGAAATGCAAGATAGGTCTTATGCTCATGACATTCCTCTTTAAGTCTCAGTTGGGTGGCCATAACCAATGAGAGTGGAGAGGTTATATCATTAGCTAGGTTTAGGTGGACACTAGATAACCATCTATCCTTATCACTTCTATTCCTCTTCTAGTCATTCTAGGGTGTGACATATCTATTACTAAATCCTAATTTTACACCTTCACTCTGAGGTGACTATGAGAATCATGTTTGCCTAGTGGCCATTTACCAAATTGCTCTGATACTATATTGTAACACCCCACTTTTCATCACATGTATAAATCACTGAGCGGAAGCTCTTTACTCAAGGGGGTGTCACATAAATGATAACCTTTTTGCAATTTGAATAAATAGAACACTTGGCATTGTATAAAATATGATTCATACATAGTTTTTGGCAAAAAGAAACTACATCAAGCTCGTCTATGAAGTCTAATCTATTTTTTTATAATAGAACTATGCATACTTTACATAATATCTATGTCTTGGATTGCCTTGGTAAATGGCACCCCACTAGGTCTTTTCATCTTAAGGATTCCTTGAGCTAGTTCTTGTATGTCAAAATCTTCTCCATCCTAATCTTACTCGTTACCTGTGGACATCATGCCCCCAGCCATGCATCAAACAAATGGTAAGTGGATTGAACATGTTATAATATAAGAAAATTTGAAAACTGAAAATAAGCATTAACATTAAACATTGAGCATTGAAAAGTCATGCATTTTCTTTTAGATCAATTTCTTTTATCTTAACATATATAAGTAACCTTGGGTTGCACAAATTTGCCTCTTCTCTTATGCATCGAAGTGCCTCTTAGGTTGCACCGAGGTGCCCCTTATCTTATGAGGTACTTATATAAGCTTAACATTAACATTTTCTTCTCTCTCTTAAAACTCTTAGCGTTACATTTAACCTTATTTGTAACTTTATCATTAAGATTCATGAAGATGATATTATACATAATATGCAATTCAATACATATTAACTTTGCTGACTTTAGCAATTAGGAATAGTAAATAACATAAACATGGCATTCATTGCAATTCATACATGCATACTTTAAATCAAACAAATTAACTATGTTCAATTGCATAGACCACTTACATTTTCACTTGGAGAGTGTATTCTCTCTCTTCCTAGGTTGAGTGAGTCTCAATCACTCTCTGGGTCTAAAGAACCCTAATTGTCCTGTTCCAAACATATGTCACATCAATATACACATTATTAATAATATTAAACCATGGATTTAATTCTACAAAACCAAGAGATGTTGATTCAGAAAAAGACTCTAAAAACCATATATTTGGATTCCTCGTGTAAAACCATTTCCAAAACATATTTTTGAGTAATTTTCCGATAAACAGGCGATTTAATACGAATTTCCAAAGAACATGTCAATGAAAATCAAAGAAAAGTCATGTGGCATTTTTGAAAATCCTAAAATACCCTTCACGATTTAAAGCGTCGAATTAAACCGATAGGGGTACCAAGGTCATTTCATGACCTGGATTCTTCACCCCTCAGCCATGGCGTCGAGCCATTTCTTGGAGCTGAAAGCTCCTTGATCTCCGGTGAAAGGGAGGGAATTCATGGGAACTAAGGCTACCAGTGAGCTCTTCGCATCCAAATGAATCCATCAAGCCATTAGGGGTCCCTGGCAGGTACTGGAGTACGAACTCCATGGCCATGGAGCGAGGCGTCGCAGACTCTACCTGGAGGTGTGCCCATCATGGGAAGCTCAAGGAGAAGACTGTCCCATGTAAAACCGAAACCAGAGATGGGTTCCTGGCCTCACAATGAAGGCGTTAACCCAATATAAAGGCAGGAACACCACTACCTCACTGGAGAGGCTGGAGACAAAGAATCACGAGGTAGAATAGGGGCGGCAGTCCGTAGGTCAAAACTGTGAAGAATCGAGCTAGAGAGGGCACGCTGGGGATCGTAAATCCATCCTTGAGGCCAAATGAGATTGAAGGTGCCGTCTTTGTGGCCTGGAATCCACTGTGATGCCATGGCAACTAGCGTCGGCAAGCACAGGCGGCGGCTCTACAGGACCCGCTAGCAGGGGCGATCGAGAGGCAAACTGAGGACGTGAGAAGAACCGCAAGGGTGATAGATGCTTACTGGAGGTCCGATCGATTGGAGATGGCGTAGGGCGCCGGGGTGAAGCATGGGTCACCGGAGAAGATAACTCAAGTAGGTGGGGGAGAGTCGGATCTTCAGAGAAGAAATTGAGCGAGGAGGGGAGGTGCTTGGGGTTCGGTGATGCCTTCGGGCTCCTTAGATGGAGGCGGAGGAGGCTAGCACGTCGTCTGTGCAAGGGGGGTGCATCCCTATATTGGGCATTTGCCCTACCGAGCACAAGAGGGCACGAGTTAGGGCTCACTTAGATCGGATTGACCTCACGGTTTCGTTGGTGAAAGAATCAAGAGGAAATTGGATTGTGGAGTGAGAATGAAGTTGGGGGAAAATAGCCTGTGGAACGGCCTTAGCTCGCGAGAAAAACAGAGGAAGAAGAAGACTGGCGTGCCGTTGGATCCTGATCCAAGGGTTGCGGATGCGCGTGAAAAATAAAACAGATGAAGTAACGCATGACAAATATCAAAAGCTGGGACTTTAGGGAAAACTGAGACATTAAATGTAAAACCTATTAAATATATATATAAATCTTCCTTGTTTTAATTGGAGGGTCAAACAAACTCCAAATGAGTCCAAACTTGGACCATTGACTAATTAAATGGTTTAGAATATTCCTAGTCAATCAGATTTAAGTTTCCTCAATGTTTGGTCCACGTTTTCTCTTTTCATTTCTTATCTTAATTTAAGTGTAGTAACTAATTAGATAAAAGATGGGGAATTTTCTTTTGTGGGATTTTCCTCCAAAATTTGAGTTCATAACTATTCATCTTATTTAAAGTCACGGCCTACTCATTTATTGCCTTTTTATGCAATTTTCTTAGAGGAGAGAGAAAATGAACATTAGAAGCTTTATTTTGAAATATATAAAAAGGAAAAACACATTAATGTCTAAATTTCGAATTGTTGTTTCTTTTCTTCCTCTTTCTCTTTCTCGTTCTCTTCCATTACTTTAAGATTTATTTAATAAAAGAAAAGGGGAAGACATATTATCATTATTACACCTATTTGCAACACATTAATATAAAATAAACTTATTTGGATCCCTTTCTTATTTCTCTTTGTATTTAAAATCCTAGTAATAAAACTAATTTGGACAAATTGCATTAAGGCTCTTAACTAAATATTATTTAAAGAAAACTACATAAAATGTTTTATTCTACTCTTAAAAATTAGGGATGTTACATTACTACCCACCTTAATAAAATTTTGTCCTCGAAATTTGCTAGGGTACTACCCACCTTAAGGTTTACCTAACCTTTTCATTCATTGACAAATTACTTTTCAAGGTTCAATTGTGCTCAATATTTTGCATTGAAATATATATATATATATATATATATATATATATATATATATATATATATATATATATATATATATATATATATATATATATATATATATATATATGATATTCATGTGACATGGATTAACTTTTACTTTGGTCTTCCTCTCAACTGATACTTAGGCTTTATTAAGCCAACCCATAGTCATATTTGAGGCATTTGACTCAACCTTGTCATGAATACCCATCACTAGGTGCAGATGCCTATCTAATCTTATGTCATTTAGGTAACTTCTACATTCCTAGATATGTGGTGATCATGCACATACCCAGAGATGTGGGATCTTACTATGCTACCTCTCACTCGCCTACTAATGCACATGTCCCATACCACATGCACCAGTAAGAAAGGAGAAATGCAAGATATGTATTATACTCATGACATTCCTCTTTAAGTCTCTGTTGGGTGGCCATAACCAATGAGAGTGGAGAGGTTATATAATTAGCTAGGTTTAGGTGGACACTAGATAACCATCTATCCTTATCACTTCTATTCCTCTTCTAGTCATTCTAGGGCGTGACATATCTATTACTAAATCCTAATTTTACACCTTCACTCTGAGGTGACTATGAGAATCATGTTTGCCTAGTGGCCATTTACCAAATTGCTCTGATACCATATTGTAACATCCCACTTTTCATCACATGTATAAATCACTAAGCGGAAGCTCGTTACTCAAGGGGGTGTCACATAAATGATAACCTTTTTGCAATTTGAATAAATAGAACACTTGACATTGTATAAAATATGATTCATACATAGTTTTTGGCAAAAAGAAACTACATCAAGCTCATCTATGAAGTCTAATCTATTTTTTTGTAATAGAACTATGCATACTTTACAGAATATCTATGTCTTGGATCGCCTTGGTAAATGGCACCCCACTAGGTCATTTCATCTTGAGGATTCATTGAGCTAGTTCTTGTATGTCAAAAGCTTCTCCATCCTAATCTTTCTCCTTACCTGTGGGCATCACGCCCCCAGCCATGCATGAAACAAATGGTAAGTGGATTGAACATGTTATAATATAAGAAAACTTAAAAACTGAAAATAAGCATTAACATTAAACATTGAACATTGAAAAGTCATGCATTTTCTTTTAGATCAATTTATTTTATCTTAACCTATATAAATAACCTCGGGTTGCACAAATGTGCCTCTTCTCTTATGCACCGAAGTGCCTCCTAGGTTGCACCGAGGTGTCTCTTCTCTTATGCACCGAAGTGCCTCTTCTCTTATGAGGTACTTATATAAGCTTAACATTAAGATTTTCTTCTCTCTCTTAAAACTCTTAGAGTTACATTTAACCTTATTTGTAACTTTATCATTAAGATTCATGAAGATGATATTATACATAATATGCAATTCAATACATCTTAACTTTGCTGACTTTAGCAATTAGGAATAGTAAATAACATAAACATGGCATTCATTGCAATTCATACATGCATACTTTAAATCAAACAAATTAACTATGTTCAATTGCATAGACCACTTACATTTTCACTTGGAGAGTGTATTCTCTCTCTTCCTAGGTTGAGTGAGTCTCAATCACTCTCTGGGTCTAAAGAACCCTAATTGTCCTGTTCCAAACATATGCCACATCAATATACACATTATTAATAATATTAAACCCTGGATTTAATTCTACAAAACCAAGAGATGTCGATTCAGAAAAAGACTCTAAAAACCATATATTTGGATTCCTCGTGTAAATCCATTTCCAAAACATATTTTTGAGTAATTTTCCGATAAATAGGCGATTTAATACGAATTTCCAAAGAACATGTCAATGAAAATGAAAGAAAAGTCATGTGGAATTTTTGAAAAATCCTAAAATACCCTTCACGATTTAAAGTGTCGAATTAAACTGACAGGGGTACCAAGGTCATTTTGTGACCTGGATTCTTCACCCCTCAGCCATGGCGCCGAGCCATTCCCTGGAGCTGAAAGCTCCTTGATCTGCGGTGAAAGGGAGGGAATTCGTGGGAACTAAGGCTACCATTGAGCTCTTCACATCCAAACGAATCCATCAAGCCATTAGGGGTCCCTGGTAGGTACTGGAGTACGAACTCCATGGCCATGGCGCGAGGCGTCGGGGACTCTGCCTGGAGGTGTGCCCATCATGGGAAGCTCAAGGAGAAGACTGTCCCATGTAAAACCAAAACTAGAGATGGGTTCCTGGCCTCACGACGAAGGCGTTAACCCAAGATAAAGGCAGGAACAACACTACCTCACTGGAGAGGCTAGAGACAGAGAATCACGAGGTAGTACAGGGGTGGAAGTCCGTAGGTCAAAACGGCGAAGAATCAAGATAGAGAGGGCACGCTGGGGATCGGAAATCCATCCTTGAGGCCAAACGAGATCAGAGGTGCCATCTTTGTGGCCTGGAATCCACTTTGATGCCATGGCGACTAGCGTCGACAAGCACAGGCGGCGACTCTACATGACCCGCTAGCAGGGGCAATCACGAGGCAAACTGAGGACGCGAGAAGAACCGCAAGGGGTGATAGATGCTTACTGGAGGTCCGATCGATTGGAGATGGCGTAGGGCACCAGGGCGAAGCTTGGGTCACCGGAGAAGACAACTCGAGTAGGTGGGCGAGAGTCGGAGTTTCAGAGAAGAAATTGAGTGAGGAGGGGAGGTGCTTGGGGTTCGGTGATGCCTTCGGACTCCTTAGATGGAGGCGAAGGAGACTAGCACGTCGTCTGTGCAGGGGGGGTGCAACCCTATATTGGGCGTTTGCCCTACCGAGCACGAGAGGGCGCGAGTTAGGGCTCTCTCAGATCGGTTTGACCTCATGGTTTTGTTGGTGAAAGAAGCAAGAGAAATGTTGGATTGTGAAGTGAGAATGAAGTTGGGGAAAAATGGCCTGTGGAACGGCCTTAGCTCGCAAGAAAAACGAAGGAAGAAGAAGACCGGTGTGCCGTTGGATTCCGATCCAAGGGCTACAGATGCGTGCGAAAAATAAAACAGATGAAGTAACGCGTGACAAATATCAAAAGCCGGGACTTTAGGGAAAACTGAGACATTACATGTAAAACCTATTAAATATATATATAAATCTTTCTTGTTTTAATTGGAGGGTGAAACAAACTCCAAATGAGTCCAAACTTGGACCATTGACTAATTAAAGGGTCTAGAATATTCCTAGTGAATCAGATTTAAGTTTCCTCAATGTTTGGTCCACGTTTTCTCTTTTCATTTCTTATCTTAATTTAAGTGTAGTAACTAATTAGATAAAAGATGGGGAATTTTCTTTTGTGGGATTTTCCTCCAAAATTCGACTTTATAACTATTCATCTTATTTAAAATCACGGCCTACTCATTTATTGCCTTTTTATGCACTTTTCTTAGAGGAGAGAGAAAATGAACATTAGAAGCTTTATTTTGAAATCTATAAAAAGGAAAAACATATTAATGTCTAAATTTTGAATTGTTGTTTCTTTTCTTCCTCTTTCTCTTTCTCTTCCATTACTTTAAGATTTATTTAATAAAAGAAAAGGGGAAGACATATTATCATTATTACACCTATTTGCAACACATTAATATAAAAGAAACTTATTTGGAGCCCTTTCTTATTTCTCTTTGTATTTAAAATCCTAGAAATAAAACTAATTTGGACAAATTGCATTAAGGCTCTTAACTAAATATTATATAAAGAAAACTACATAAAATGTTTTATTCTACTCTTAAAAATTAGGGATGTTACAGTTAGACCCTTATAAGGATTAAAATAGTTAACATTGTTTAATAAAAAAAGAATACGATTTAGAAGGAGTCAATACATTAGCAATCTAGACTAATTTTCTAGAGCTTTCAATGCTTCTTCCGATTACAACTTCATATGTTGAAAAAGTGTCTTCATGATGTAAATACTAAATGTTGTCTATAATATGATGAATGCTGATCAACTCAAAGATGATTTGATGACCTAGGTTAAAAGATGGAGGTTATTATGCAGGGAATAACAAACATGCCACCTTGAAAAGCTTTATTGCACCATATTTTTTTAAGAAAACACATTCTTACACAACTCGTTATGTATGTCTCAATCATTGATATAAAATATATTTATCAAAAAAATTATAGGCTAGTAACATTGTGGCTCTGGAAAACTATATTTATATTTTGTGTTTTACTCATTTAAAAATCCTACCACCTACTAGGATTTGGTGGTTCCCTCGAGTTCAACCATATCTCCTTCTTTCTTGCCTTTCTAATATTATTTATTTAAATGATTCAAAGATGCCATACTTCTAGGAAGCTACTATTTCAATTTAATTGTTTTGTTTTTCATTTCCACAAACTATTCTCGAGATCAATTTTCTACTAAACTACTGATTTCTACCATAACAATTCATCTATATTTGTGTAAATCAAAATGATATGTCCTTATTTTTCATCTGAGCTTCAATAATTTTATTTCTGTCATTATTTTCTCATTTATATCTCTGTTACTTGTTACTTGATAGTCTTTATAAGCAATTGGTTTATTTTTTCACTTAATATTTGGGTCCATCGATCCTATCCTAAAACTAGTCATCCAAACTGTTGATGAATTTACTTTAATTCTTATACATAGATGCAGAAAGGAATATTGACTAACTATTATTTGAAATATTTTTGGAATATATCTTGACGAAGAGGAAAGAGCTACCCACTTTGAATTTTATGTAAAGGCATAACATTTTTTCTCTTCTTTATATTTCATTGAACTTGTTTGATTTTTTGTCATATACAATAACATAATAATAGGTTTTTTTCATGATTCTTCTAGTTAAACATTAATTTTTGAAAAATGGATTCTGAACTTTTATATATATTAGCTATCTTTGTATAATTTCCATGAATAAGTGTAACCCACCATTCTAAAAAAAACTTAACCTTGCGACAAAAAATCTCTTGAGTTGGTTATCCACACTAGGAAGCATACAAGTGTATATTATTTGTAATAAGTAATAAATATTTAACTAAGCATATGTATACAAAAAAATAGTATAGTAGAATACAAAGCTATCTAGCCATATTTTGGCATTATTTAGTTTTTTTTGGAGGCAACTATACTGTAGAATTGTAATTAAAGAAATATATGATAAAATCAGCAAATAAATTTGAAAATATGACAAATATGTTGGTAATGTTTATACTCATTATACTCCAAATATGTGGAAGCACCCCACCCTTCTACTTTAATACTAAATATAGAATAAATAAATAATAATGTTTCAATTTTAGAATCCAATTAAGAAGCTTTCTGGGCATATATATGCATTTTTATTTACTTTATCAGGAAACGACTATACTTAAAATTGTAATTTGAGAAATAGATAATAAAATCACAAAAAAATAAGAAAACATGACAAATATGTAGGAATTTGTCAGTGTGTTTTACAATCACAATCCTTTTCTCATTTTTCTTCCCCTCCTCTACTTTACTATGGCGATAATGGCGTGATGTTTTATGTTTATCTGTAATCCATTTTGCTTTTAATGGTTGTGATTGCCTGTTGTACAATTAGATTTAGAGTACTTAATTTTCTAATTATGAACAACTGGGTCGGAATAGTGATGTCCACTACTTTAATGTCAGTGATGGCCATTTCAAATGCAACTTTTAATTTCTCATGCTTTTGTTCACAACACTAATTTATTTAACCACATGATTATCAATTTTAAAAATACTTTACAAGTTAGTGATCAATTTCTTTTGTTCTTCATGCAGTCTGGGAGAGAGGACATTTGATTCCTATTGTAATCATTATTTTTATTTTTTCCTTGGAAGCACATCCACTGCCTAGAGAAGAGGTAGACATCATTCATCATCCTCGTATCTGAATCTTAATGTGCAACTTAGTTACCCATCTCATTTATAATGGAGTGAGAGATCATATGATTGAAATTTTTTGAATTTGTTTATCTAAGAAATATACAGTGAAATATTTTTGTTTGTGATGAATCTGAATCTTCACCATTGATAAATCTTTCAACAAAATCAAATTTCATCCTTTACTGACAACTTATTTCCTAAAGTTGATATCCATAGTGTTCTAGCGCTTTACAAATTTGGAATCAATCATGACTAAGACACAATGACGTACTCATGGTGTCGTTAGAGATATTTTTACAACTACAAATTGTAACTATGAAATTCGTATCTATGTGCTACGCGGTAGTGATTTTAAATTATCATACATGCTTAAATAATTATGTGATTTACCAATTATACACTAACTAACGATAACTAGTCATACAGCTCATTAAATATTATCTAATTGAATATTTTTGAAATTATAATAAATTGCTAACTTAACAAAAAGACTGAAGGACAAATTTCACTATGTCATATGATACCAATGAGTGCATATAATAAGTTCTCAAAATTATAAAATACACTACAACACGGCTATGCAACACAGTAAATAAAGAAGAAGAAAACTTCTTTTGGAAATAAGAAATATGCAGCTACAAAAGAGCCAACAGAACACTACAAAAAGTCAACATCTTTCTCCAAGATTTATTTTTTTCTTTCTAGGGTAAAAACCCCTTATAAATGATGTTCTCGTAAGAGAATAATTGATTAGTAATACAAGTGACAACTATCAGAATATACATTGAATTTGTAGCCTTTTAAATCATACATGGGTGTGACATATCTAGAGATGATGTGCACTTTGAAGTCAAAGTTTTATTTCTTTGAATTTATGATCCATCACATTCAAATGTGTGTTTCTCCAATGTTTAGTACTTGATATGAAATATAAATGATCCAAAGATGATATAGAATCATGATGATCACAATCCAAAGCATTGGAGACACAATATGTGTTGTAAGAACCCTCTCGTAACTTGGGAAGAGAAATCGTAGGCCTAGGGCAATGCAAACATATATACAATCTCAGAGATTTTATATTTGAGTATACTAAAATTTAATTGACCCTAGATCAGATTTATTTCTTGGAAAGAATAAGATGGAGTAGTTTTAGGCTCTGTGAAGACTTGCTTTGCATTTATTCTCTCTTCAGATATGACAACGTGTGATATGTAGAGAGGTGATGTTGTGTAGGTCATAAATCATGTAGCTAGGTTCTTCCTACTTCCCTCCACTAGTTTGACAAAAAATGCACCTGATTTTCCCTAATCAAACCTGATTAGGTACTAAATGAGATCTATTTTTTTTCTTGTACTAAATCCTATGCGAGACATTATATTTAGTCAAACCTGATTTAGTATAATTAATATCTAATTTATTCCGTAGGTGTTTCTAGGCATTTTTCATAAAGATATAGTCTAATTTAACACATAAATAATTAATTATATTCAAATATATACACTACTTTGTAC
The DNA here is from genome assembly GCA_963693085.1 of Alisma plantago-aquatica. Taxonomy (NCBI): domain Eukaryota; kingdom Viridiplantae; phylum Streptophyta; class Magnoliopsida; order Alismatales; family Alismataceae; genus Alisma; species Alisma plantago-aquatica. The sequence goes on from OY856409.1 coordinate 192,086,079, forward strand.
ATTTCTTTCAGCTACCCTAAATCTTAATCAATAATATCGTGAACTATATCACACCTCACATGATCCAAAATAACCAAATTTTCCCTAATTTGTGTATTTTGTAGTAAATTAAACCTAATTGTACCTAAATCAGACTTAATTTTACATAATATGACCTAAGCAGAGTTAACTTCTCCTAATTTTTTCTATATTGGCTGAAATGAGACTAATTTAGACCTAAATTAACCTAATTTTCCTTATTTATGTCTAAGTCAGACTTAATTTTCCGTAACATGACCTAAGCATTGCTAGCTTTTCTTGATCTGCCCCATATTCACGTAATGTGAGACCTAATTTTGGTAAAATTAGACATAATTTGCCCACAACAAACCTATTTTCCCCAAACTATAAGTGTTTGACCAAAATTACACCTTATTTTCCATAAATATACATAATTTTCCCTATTTAGACCTAATTTGTCTTAAATCAAATCTATTTCCACCTTTGAGTAGCCTATTTTCTACCTAGATAAAATTTCTAAGAAATTTTAAAGGGTAGTTCATTCAATAATATATAATCTTTGTATTTGCTGTAATATAATATATGATTGGTTATATATTATGTATTTGTTCTCTAATAAAAATTCTCCCTATTCAATTTAGTGACTTGCGATTTTGATTTTTAAGAATTGCATGGTTTATAATGAAAAGGAGATCTATTCAACCCAAAGAATTGAGTGAGTGTTATTTAAAATTTGTACATGTTTGAATACATATGAAAGTTTGGATTACCTTTTGTTGTATAATTTTTTACCTTATACATTGAATGTTATATGCACTCTTTTTTTTCCTAGTGTTATGCTAACCAAGATTTGGTATTTATGTAACATTTATAAAAAATCATTGAGTAACAATTTTTTTTAAAATTTAGTTAATTGTAGCTTGTATCTTTGTAGGATTCAAATGTCTAGAATAGATAAGAGTTGGATGAAAAATAAAAATAGGTTATCAATAGAATACATAAATGGTGTTGAAGAATTTATTCAATTTGCATCTCAAAATGTATAAGTTGAAGGATTAATACCTTGTCCTTGCATTAAATGTAACAATGGTAGTTGCAAGACAAAAGGATGAGGTGTCAGCTGATCTGATACTTAATGGCATAATTGAGTGCTACACATGTTGGGTAGCACATGGTGAATCAGTTCATGTAGATTATCACGATGATAGTGATGATGGACAGGATGAGGATGATGATGTTAAGAATGAGGCTAATGATGTAGAAGGGATGATAAGGGATGGGCTAGGATTTCCTGATAACCGTGTTCCAACAGTCGATGCAATTGATTACAACTATGAAATTGATGAGTTGAGTGATGAACTTAAGGCATTTTGTAAGATGATGAAAGATGCGAAGGAACCACTTTATGATGGTTGTGAAGGATACTCAAAATTATCATTCACCATGACATTACTACAACTAAAGGGGTTTCATGGAATGAGCAATAATCTTTTTAATAGTTTGATTACATTGTTATCAAAGGCGTTCAAGGATTGTCAGTTGCCAAAATCTTTTTATGATGCAAGAAAGTATATTACTGACCTTGGACTTGACTACATAAAAACATATGTTTGTAAAGAACATTGCATGTTCTTTTGGAAGGATCGAAAGAAAGAAGATGTATGTTTAAAATGTGGCGCTAGTAGGTGGAAGTATAGCTCTATTGACTACTCAACCAAGGATAAGACTACAAAAAGGAATAAACTTAAGTTAGTCAAAAAGGTTTTTGTTAAGACTTTATGGTACTTTCCACTAATTCTAAGGTTAAAATGGTTGTACATGTGCTATCAAACAACTTCAGAGATGAGATGGCATCAAGAAAAGTGCATAAATGATGGTAAACTAAGACACCCAGCTGACGCTGAAGAGTGAAAAAATTTTGATGAGATGCATCCATCTTTTTCTGGAGACCCTCACAATGTTAGGCTTGGATTGTCTTCTGATGGATTTAATCCATACGGGAATATGAGTAATTCTTATAGCATATGGCCCGTTATCCTCATTCCATATAATTTTCCTCCATGGCTTTGTATGAGACAAGATTATCTTATTTTATCCATGATCATTCCTGGGAAGAAGTCACCTACCTACAAGATTGATGTCTACTTACAACCATTGATTGAGGAGTTAAAGGAGTTATGGGATGCAGGAGTTGAAACTTATGATGCTGTTTCAAAATAGAATTTTAAAATGCATGCTGCTCTATTATGGAGAATTAATGATTTCCCTACTTATGGATATTTGTCTGGATGGTCTACCCAAGGCGAGTTAGCATGTCCTTCTTGTCATAAGGATACATGGTCTCTTAGATTGAAACATGGGGGGAAATTTTGTTATATGGGGCATCATAGATTCTTACCAGAAAATCATAGATGGCAGTGCAATGAGCATGCGTTCGATGGGAAACAAGAACCACGACCTCATCCTCAAGAACTATCTGGAGAAGATGCTTTGAATCAACTACATGACATCTTTGAAACAAATCTGGGAAAGAGAAAGAAAAAAAGTTCAAAAAAATGCCCTCTCATGCTTGGAAGAAAAAATATATATTTTTTGAACTTCCTTATTGGAAGAGTCTTCGTCTTTGCCATAATCTTGATGTAATGCACATTGAGAAGAATATTTGTGATAGATTAATTGGAACAATTATAGATATTGATGAGAAGACTAAGGATAATTCAAAAGCTCGTAAAGACTTAAAAGATATGAATATAAGGCAGGAGCTAATCCCAAAAATTGTAAATGGAAAGCTAGAAGTCCCTATACCATGTTTTACTTTATCATCAGAGGAAAAAAAGTTTTTTTTTGAATTCTTAAAAGAAATCAAATTTCCAGATGGGCTATGCTCAAATATTTCTAGATGTGTGAATGTTGATGAGCGTAGAAGTTCTGGTATGAAATCTCATGATTTTCATGTATTTTTGCAAAAAATCCTTCCTCTTGCAACACGTGGAATCTTTCCAAAGGATGTATCTGAGACATTAACTGAGCTTAGTATATCATTTAAGGACTTGTGCTCTAAGGTTTTGGGGGTAGAAGATCTAAAGAGGTTGGAAAATCATATTGCTATTACACTATGTAAAATGGAGTAGATATTTGTACCATCGTTCTTCGATGTAATGGTACACCTTCCTATTCACCTAGAAAATCAAGAAATTCTTGGAGGCCCTATGCAATACAGATGGATGTATCTGATTGAGAAGTGATTACAAGTATATATTAGTTTGTTTTTAATTTTACTTGTATGTTTTTAATTTTCCTTTCTTGTGTAGGTTTCTTCGAACATTGAAGTCATATGTGCGAAATAAAAATCGACTAGAAGGTTCAATAGCTGAGATGTATATCACCAATGAATGCTTGTTTTTTTGCTCAAGATACATGAAGGAGAATGACACTAGATTTAATCATCCACAATACCATGACAATAGAGAGATAACAATTTCATCTTAATTTACAATTTTCAAATATATTGGGAAAACATTATGAGTAGGCACCACCATTAGTCTTACTGTTAATGAATGGCAACAAGCTCACAAGTATGTTCTTGAAAATCCATATGCAATATTACCATTTATAAGGTAAATTATATTTATTTAACTATACTTTTTCTTGACATGATGTTAAGTCTTAATATTTATAATAAATATTTTTTTAGAGAGCACAAACAACTAATCCAAGATATGGGTGTTCACAACATCGAGGTGCATCATAAAAATTCTTCTTTGAGTGGTTGGAGAGTCGGGTGAGAATTTAAAGTACTCTCAACAAATTTAAACTTGAAGTCTAAAATTGTCGTTAATGTGTGTTTGGCTATTATGATAGGTGGTTGAATTACATAAACATGGCAAAGTGGATGATGAACTTCTAAGTTTAGTTCACGGTCCTGATAAAGAGGTGTTATCTTTTATGGGTCTAGACATAAATGGATTCCGATTTCATACTGAAGATCGTGACAATAGATTAACAACACAAAGCAGTGGTGTTCTTGTTAAGGTAGACTCAACCAACAAACCATTTATCTATTATGGTGTTTTGAGTGAAATCTTAGAGTTGAGATACACTGGTGGAAGATGAGCTCACATTTTTAGGTGTGAGTGGTGGGACATGCATAATGAAGGAAGAGGGTTCGAGCAGAACAAATACGGTCTTGTTAGTTTAAATACAAAACACAAGTTGAAAACCAATGAACCATTTATTCTAGCATGCCAAGCAGAACAATGCTTTTATGTCCGTGACCTTTCCAGAAGTAATTAGATTGTTGCCATTGAATCACCACCACATGACTTGTACAATGTGACACATGGAGATGAAGGAGATGAAGGTAGTATTGATGATGAAAGTGCATTTCAAGAAAACACATCAAATTTATCTACATTTTCATCATTCCCCTCGGATACATTTGATGTTTGTCATTGGAAGAGACATGATGTAGTGAAAACTTTGTCCATGAAAGCTGCAAAGAAAAAAGGATGGATTGAAAAAGATGGACACAATATATGGGAGATAATGAAATGAATTTATAATCCTTTTAATTTGTATTTTCCTTATAGACTATGATTAATTTTACTAAGTTCTATATGAACATTGATAGATGCCATTTGATTGATAATGTATTAGCATCTGAGTATATATGTTGCCTTTGATTGCTTTTTTTGATATTTTCTTAGATTATTATCTTGTTTAAATAATTTGATGAGACACATGTAGGAAATATGATCAATCTATCTAGTGCCCAGACCCAATTTGCAGGTAACTATGAGATGCTAATGGTTGACCATTGTAGCAAGACCCAATGTAAGTAATGTTTGCTCCATTTTTAACAATGTTTCAATTGAATCCCATGCGTAGCTTATTAAATGTTTATTATGCAGAGTCAAAAAAGTAGAAAGACCTGGATTACCATGGTACAAGTTGTATTGAAGGGTCAACCAACAATGTATCACATAGAAATTTAGGTATATCCATTATTGATTTCTTCACTAGAAAAATCCATGCATAAGTGTTATGATTTAATATATTTATTTGTTGTCTCTATATGTAGGTTTTTCCCAGGAGCTAAGCAGTACCACAAAGGCTGTTCAAAGTGGATCTATTAGTGGGACAGAACATCAACCACTTGATAAAGACTATAATTATTTATCTGAAAGCTTGTATGGTAATGGTCTTGTCTCAGTTTTGGGTCATTCTATGTTTACTGGATTTATAAAACAATTGTGGCAGCATCCCTTAAACCCATGGGAGAAAGGCCCATCCAAAATCCTCAAGACAAGAATGTAGATGTTACGAATGATGATTTTCTACAACAAATTCAAAACTATGGTGACTTTTTGAAGCACTTGATGAATGGTAGCTTGCTTTTTAATAATGCAACATTTAGTATTTAGCCTCCAAACTTAGGAATCTACTGCTTGGTATTTGAGTTGATTTATTCTATTGTTTTTAGAAAAATCTATTGAAGAGATTGCGAAAAAACATGCACACATGTTGATGGATGGTCCATGGAATTCTTCCAACAAGAATCCAGGTAGAGTTTTTAAAGAAATTAATACATAATGTTTCTATGTATATAATAGTATAACACTATGTTCATGAAATGCAGTTCAAATTAGTAATAATATTCAAAATCGTCGTCAAATTGAAAAATTTGGTGTTGCAAAAGAAAAAGATGGGCCACCAAACAATGTGGATGTTTCTCAACTTGACAAGAATGTTAGAGCACTCCCTAATGCACACATTAAAAAATAAAGGTAATATTTATGTTTTTTATTTTCTTATATATGTGTCTTCTTATCGTATATATTCATACATATTGATATAGTTCTTGATATATGTTGTTACAATTTGCAGGGGAGGGATTGATTGTACTTAATGTTCCTATAGGTTACAAGGAGGAGGATGATGTTTCGGTGAGGCAGACGAACACTGGCAAGAGGATCTTGATGCCACAAAGTATTGATAGTTCTCAACAGGTCGTTAAATCAGTTCAGAGTATGATGAAAACAATCCTGGTGACGGTTAGACATTGGGTATACATATATAATGAATACTAGCTTATATTTACATAATTTAATAACTATGTTTTCATGATTTGTAGTTAAAATTAGCAACAAAGCATGCAATCCAAATCCACTTGGATGTTTAGGTGTTGTGAAAGAAAAAAGTAGGGTAATGAACAATGACAACACTTCTCTAGATGACAAGCAACATGAAGTGCCGCTTAATGAAAAATCTAGGAAAGATCAAGGTAATTTTCTACCATGCTTGTTGTTCACATACTTACCTATACATGGATTCCTACATATATGTATATGTATATATTTATATAGTTTGTAATGTGTGGCAGCACAATTTCAAGTGCCTCCTAATTCACAAGCTAGAAAAGATCAAGGTGAATTTTTACCATGTTTGCTTTTCACATATTTTTTTGCCACTTGAATATATTCAAAGTAAAATATTTTTAAATGTATTATAGTTAAATATGAAGAAGGGGGATTGACCATGGACAATGTTCTTGAAGATCACATCGAGGATGAGGGTGTTTCACCAAGGTAGAGAAATAATAGAAAGAGGGTTTTGCGGCCTCAAGATCTCCAAAAGTACTCTGAACAAGCTGCTGAAATAATTCAGAGTTGAACCAACATGAATTCTGGTGAGGATTAGACCTTTGGTATGAAAAAGTAATGAAAGTATGCACAATGTTTTAGCATTATTTCTGTTGGAAACAACGGATGGTACCACCTCTATTTATATCGTGCTTTTGTTTTTTTTATTCTTATATGTTGTCTTTTGGTATATGTTGATCGTAGATTCTCATTATGTTTGTGATTCTTATTCTAGAAGAATAGAAGTTGGTTCCTTTACTTCATACTACCTTTTGTATGGAAAATAGATGGGACTCGAAAGCCTGCTATGTTTTGATCTCCACCACAATAATTGTTATCTTTTACCTCTTCTTCTTCCTTGTATCAAAATCTACTTTATCCATCTCCCCATTGAGATTTCCCACCATCCCAAGTATCTTTTCCATAGTAAGTTTTCTTTCAATCTTTTGTCTATAATCAAGAACAAATTTTTCTTTATGTTAGTAATCTTCTTTGATGCTACTCACTTGACTTGAAGACTCATTTCAAGGTTATATCTCTACACCATGCTGTTTTCACGATTTGTAGTTAAAATTAGCAAAAAAGCATGCAATCCACATCCACTTGGATGTTTAAGTGCCGTGAAAGAAAAAAGTTGGGCAATGAGCAATGACAAGACTTCTCTAGATGACAAGCAATACGAAGTGCCTCTTAATGAAAAATCTAGGAAAGATCAAGGTAATTTCCTACCATGCTTGTTGTTCACACACTTACCTATACATAGATTCCTACATATATGTATATGTATATATTTATATAGTTTGTAATGTGTGGCAGAACAATTTCAAGTGCCTCCTAATTCACAAGCTATAAAAGATCAAGGTAGTTTTCTACCATGTTTGCTTTTCACATATTTTTCTTCCACTTTAATATATTCAAAGTAAAATATTTCTAAATGTATTATAGTTCAATATGATGAAGGGGGGTTGACCATGGACAATGTTCTTGAAGATCACATCGAGGATGAGGGTATTTCACTAAGGCAGAGAAACAATTGAAAGAGGGTTTTGCAGCCTCAAGATCTCCAAAAGTACTCTGAACTAGCTGCTAAAATAATTCAGAGTCGAACCAACATGAATTTTGGTGAGGATTACACCTTTGGTATGAAAAAGTAATGAAAGTATGCATAATGTTTTAGCATTGTTTCTATTGGAAACAATGGATGGTATCACCTCAATTTATATAGTGCTTTTGTTGTTTTATTCTTATATGTTGTCTCTTGGTATATGTTGATCGTAGATTCTCATTATGTTTGTGTTTCTTATTCTAGAAGACTATAAGTAGGTTCCTTTACTTCATACTGCCTTTTGTATGGAAAATAGATGGGACTCGAAAGCCTTCTCTATTTTGATCTCCACCACAATAATTGTTATCTTTTACCTCTTCTTCTTCCTTGTATCAAAATCTACTTTATTCGAGGCGTCTCAAAAACAAGAGCCCGTCCCCCCATGGTACGGGAGTGGGGGACGGCCCTACGCACAGGTAGCAGGAGCACCAGCTTTACGAAGTCATCCCAAGTATCGTTTCCATAGTAAGTTTTCTTTCAATCTTTTGTCTATAATCAAGAACAAATTTTTCATTATGTTAGTAATCTTCTTTGATGCTACTCACTTGACTTGAAGACTCATTTTCAAGGTTATATCTCTACACCAGTAGTGCTATGGTCACGTTCATGCATTTCCTATTTGTAAATAAGCTAACATCGCTCTTTTGCTTGTTATGCTGCTGATGAGTAGGATTTGATCCATGTTGCTACTTACATTGCTTTGGATGAAGTTCCAAGTATTTGTTTATGATTCATATATATTTTCTTTAATGTTGACATTCCTAAATATATTACAGTTCAACATGAGGAGGATTTCACCACAAAGTCATTTGTTGAAGGTGATAGGAATGTTAATGGTGATTCTACAACAAGACAGGTTAACTTTAGTAATAGGGTGTTGAGGCATCATACTCCGAACAATGGCTCACAACTAACTCCTGAGGAATTGAAGTTACAGAAGAGATGGATAATGACCATGGTAATAATTCTTTAATTCTATCTTATGTATAAATATGATACTCATTTTTTAATATCTTAGATCAAACGAAGAGAAAAAGGGTTTGAGGGTAAACAAAAAATTTAAACTTGAGGACTTTCAGAAATGGAGGTGTAGATAAAATAAAGATAGATTATAATTCTGAAGGTAATCCGATAAATAAAATCCAAAATCGACTTCTAGCTAGTCGAATCGGAGTGATTGTTCGCAATTCAATAAATGCCCCTCTTAGTTATTCAAGGTGGAGTTGCATGCCAATTGAAAAGAAGGAGAAGATGCTCAAATTAATTTAGGTTTTATTCAATTTCTATGTGTTTATGTTATGGAATAATCAATGTTTCATTTCTCAAATTCACCTTATTATTTTGTAGGATGATTTTATCATTCACAATGCTGATTTATTGCCTGAGGAAAATGATCTAAGGACACGTTCATTATACAAATCAATGGGAAAGTCTTGGCATGAATTTAAAATTGAATTGATTAAGAAATACGAGACATACTCCACTGATGAAGAAGCTCTCAAAAACTGTCCTTCCAATGTAACAAAATCTGATTGGGAGTTTCTAATAAAAAATTATTGGAAAAGTAAATACTTCCAGGTAGATATAAAATAATTTTTTGAGTTTATTTATTGTTGAACACTCATTTTTATTAGGAGTTTTCTTTAATAGACTTTTCACTATGTTTACATTTCTATTCGTTGAACCTACTTTTTTGTTCTCAAGGATGCTAGGACCCATAACAAGATAAGCCGTTCTAAACATTCAATGCTTCACTGTACTGGGAGGACTCCATTTAGTGTTGTGGAACACAAAGAAGTATGTAATGTAGTTTATGTTTTCTATTTTTTTTAATCAAAATTAATCTTATTTGTTGAATCTATAGACTAACAAGAACAATGGAGTTGTGCCATCTCAATTGACGATGTTTGAATTGACTCAAACAAAAAAAGACAAGAAGCTTGTGGATGCTGTTGCTGAAGAAAAGATAGTAAGCATGATTCTTATGTTTGCATCAGATACACTAACCTATATAACACTGAATTTGCAAAATTACTCTTTTAACAAGATAAAATATTGCTCAGGAACAAATCACACAGTTAGTGTCTCAGCGCGAACAAGGAACAATTGAACTAGGTGATGAAGAGATATGCTTGAGGGCCTTCGGACCTGAAAGACCGGGACATATACATATGTGAGGAAGTTCAGTTGGTGGTCAAAGATATAGAAATCTTACACATGCAAAAGAAATTGAGAAATATAAGAAATAAACAAATGATGCACGAGCTAGAGATGAATAAGCAGAAAAACTAGCAGCTGAGGCCAAAACTAGAGCTGACATGGCTAATCAGAAAGTTGAGAAAGCTCATCTTTACATTAGAAAGTTATTCAATGTACTAAAGTCCAGTGCGAATGAAGATCTTATGGAGTTTGACAACCTTGATGATGAGGTACTACAAAAATGTATTAAAAATTATCTAATCATAGATCTTATTAACAACATTATGTATTTATAGGATTTGGAGTATGTTGGCAGTCCATGAAACTCATGGATTGAAGAGATTCAACTTGAAATGCAAAATGCATGCATGAAGCCTAGTAGATGTTTTTTAATGTTCTTTAAGACAAATCATAGATAAATAGATAATGGTTTTTATTCAGATTTGAAACAGAGTAAACTCACTATTTATATGGTTTATCCTTGTGTATATTTTTTTTTCAAACTATAGTCTTTGTTCATCCAGATATTGTTGTTGTAGTTTTTGCTTTCTCAAATTTTTGAAAATCCTTTATTTCCTATAATCATCCACCATGCATTGTTTTACTATTTGGATTCTTTGGATAATAGATGCATGGATTGTTTTTCATAGATGCACACTCATGTTACCCAGACCTTCATTGTGAAGCAACTTTTTTGGTCGTCTATAGAAATATGCATCTTCTAGTGGTGCTTTCATTTCAATACTATGAAAGTGCAAGGTTGCTTTCTATTGGTCTTAGTGATGACTTGGATTTTCTTCATTTGGTGTACTTTATATGGGTATAACCTTCACAAAAATTTGAATTATCTTGTACTTGATTCCTTTCAAATGTGGATTTCCAAGGTGTATTATTTATACTCGGTATTATCTTGTGGGTGTATATTTTTGTGCTACTCATCTTGATGATGAATCCTCTCTAGGAATGCTACCTATTGTAGACAAGCTAGCTGCTTTAGTTATGGTGTTTGACTTGAACGATGTATGCCCTTTTTCTCTATGTATCATACATTTTAGCATCCAATTTAATGCTAATTTATTTCTGTTGTGCTTTATTAGTATTTAGTGCTGATTTATGCACCTAAACTTGTATAGTTCTTGCAGTTTTGATCATTTACCACATTCAAACTCATATTGCTCCACACAAACCCGAGAAAATGCCACCTTTCTCATGGTTGCTAGACCATATTCCTGCATGCAGAAACCCAGATGGGGCATCCTGATGCTGCAGATGCCCTTGCCTAACTTGGACCCTACCACCATTATGAAACTAAACAAATTCTCTTTGAGGAACCCGACCAGATCGGGTGGAACAAGAAGATGTCCAACAATTAAATTGCAAGGTCAAATAATGTTGGGGGTGTTGAATCTGAAATCTTAGCAGATGGCAAGAAAGCTCAATATTGAATGGGGTAAGCAGAGTAAATATGCAGGCGAACAGAACATGGCGCAGTGAAGTGCACTGACAACCATCATGAAATTCCCAACAACTACCAATTTTGGGAAACAACTAATGATCAAAGATGGAATGCAAGAACATCGCTATTCTTTGCAACCACATGATGTATTCTATGCATTCAATTGCATTTTCTATGAATGGGATGTTGTGTTTAACTTGTTATCTATTCAACGAGAAAAATGATGTCTGCATATGTATAGGATAAATTGAAGGAGTCTTGTATTGTTTTATCATATTACGATGTTGTACATTGAAAATATGTGTTATCAATATGAGTATAACCATGTTTATCTAGAAGAAAATAGTTGTATCAAAATTTTCCCAAGAATGAATACATTTTTTTATACTAGTCTGATTTGTATTAACATTAATATATATATATTAATTTGATTTGAAGTCAAGTGACGTTGTCACTACATATTTGAGTTTCAATATCATTTTTATGCATATGGTTAACTCTGGCATTAGTGACATGCTGTGTTTGGTGTTATTCGCTAACAATTTTGCGGTGACCTACGACATTTATATAGTGCCGATTTGATGCCACAACGACATCTTAAAAAAGCCAGAAAAATCATTCAACATGTCTTAAAAATACCAATAAAATATTTACACGACAGATCTGAAAAATGTCTGTAAAACATTTAAACGTCATGTCTTTCCACGACATACTTACGACTTTTAAAAATACTCCGGAAAAAAATAATGTCGGCATAATTTTGATACCTCGCCGACATATTTCTATGCCAGTAAAATCAATATATGTTGTAGTATTTGTTGGAAACCGTGATTGGGAGCTGGGTGTACATGGCCATATTCTGTCTGCACTGAAATGGGAAAATATTATGAGGCCATATAGTTGAGCCTTGATGGTGACGCCACGAGTCAATATGGGGGAGATTGTAACATCCTAGGATTTGAAGCCTGAAATAAAATGATCTTAAAATGAATGATTGGACTACCCATATCACTAAGGTGTACCTTCTTTCCATGGAGTCCATCACTAAAGAACTCTGTGGTTAAACATGCTTAGCCCATAATAGTACTAGTATGGATGACCAATAAAGTTTATCATGACTTAAGAGAATGATTGGGACTAATGATATCACCACGATGCACCTACTTTTAAAGGAGTCAAGAATTGAGAACTTCACGACTAAACATGCTTGTCTTGGACAAACTATTAATGGCGACCTAGTGGAAGTTATTTAGAATGTGTGTTAAGAGAGAAACACACACAGAGGGTGCGATGTTGGTTTTAGGAATAGCCTTCTTTCACAGAATCACATCCAAACCTTGGGGTTTGGGCCATGTAATTACATGGGGCATCAAAGAAGAATTCCCCCTCTAATGTTCCTCCAACTAGACCTATATAGTGCCACATGCCATCCAAGGTGGCATATCTCACTCGTTGTTGATGATAGGAGCTCTCTACTAAAACAAGAGATTTACTCTAGCACAAAAAGTTCAGATTTGATGACAAATTTGACTTAGGAAAATTTTACCTGACTTTTGATCTAGCATTTCGATGACTTAGGTTCTATATCTAATCAATCCAAACCCCCACATATTAGTCTCGCCTTGCTACCTCCATGGACTCTACAGTTGATGTCATGACCTGCTTCACCATCCTCCTCCAATGTGACGTCAACCTCCATCCATGAAGTCGAAAGGGGACATACAAAGGGTTGATATTCTTTTGCATTGGACTAACAAAAACCCCTAATCAAACCCCAACAATTTACTGATTGTGGCCAAGGCTCAACGCTCATCAGCTATCAGAGTGCCATAAATGGGTGGGAGATAGATTACGTGATTAGTCATGCCAATAGGGTTCGAGTAACCGAAGTAGGATTAAATTTTTATTTTATTAAGGACGACCTAGATTTATATGTACATAGGGCTCCAAATGAGTACGAGTAGACCCACAAACCCACAAATTCGTACTTTTTAGAAACGAACTATGGACCCTCATAATCATGGACCCACATGTAAGTGGCTCCACTAATGGGTATGCGTTGACGAGACCCGTAGACCTGTGTACCCGTTATGCATAACTAATTACTTAAATAATATGTTATTATATCATACTTTACTAGTCAAATTAATATAGTACTTGATATTACATGTTACTCTAATCATGTTAAGATTAAAACTAGTTACACAATTGATAATTCACTATATAGTTTACAATCATTCAAAATCAAAATAGTTACATGATTTGTTTCATAATGAAAATACTATGACAATGACTACAAATATGTAAATAATTAACTGAATTAGTTTTCAATCTACAAAGTATCACATTACTTAATATAATGTTATATTTTATATCCTATATAATAGCAATAACTTGTTGTATTAGTATATATAAAACAACTCGTAAAGTTTTTTACATAAACAATATGATGTTTAGATAGAACCACTTACCCGCATACCACACCGCAGACCCACTATTATTGTGGGTACAAGTATGGTGCGGTTCTAGATTCTTATTATGTGGGTTCAGAATTGGAATTGGACCACTCAATTAAATAGGTATGCGTATACAAATGGCTAGACTCGTACTGTATCCACACCGATTACATCCCTAACTGTACAAGATTATCTATTTATTTGACCCTTATGTGAAAATCCTTCTCTAAAGCCCATCTACAAAAGCAAAAATGGCAATTATGTCAAAATTTAACACATGGTCATTCATCGATCAACTCATGATTTGTTATGGTTGCCAAACCAAACATTTCGTACTCCAGCGTTTCCGTAATGTTATTCCATTCACGAGAGCCTATATATCTAAAATGAATCCGTGCAGTTTAGGTGGGCATCGACAATAATCACGGCTTTTGAAAAAACCCTTGAGTTGTTACTAACATCCAACATTACCTATTCTCCTTTCACTTTAAAATGCCAACCACCCGTATGACACTCAAATCTGACAATTGAATTGGAATCATGTTAAGAGGAAATGTTAGTAATCCAAGGAAAGACAATCATGCACAAACAGTTTTTATGGATGGCTGTAAGCTTCAGACTCGTGAAAACTTGATCAATTTTGTCATCAGACTCCATGTAGCACGTATGCTCCACCAATTGTTGGTCACATAATCCAAAAGTCAATAAAATCTCAACACTTCATCTACCTCATGTCTGTATTTAGAGCAACATCTGCAGTATGATTTCTCTCCTGTTTCTGCCTCTCCTTCTCCAATCATGTTGCTCATCATATGACGCTATATAGAGGATCCAAGATAGATTGTTTAAAGATAAAAAGGGAGAAGGGCTAAAAGGGCTGTGATGTATTGGATATCAAAGCAATCAACCAGCCGTACGGACTTTTCTTAAAATTTGCAGTAAAGAGTAATCAAACCTGCCTTCAATTTTTATGAACAGAGCTACATTTGAAGCTACAACCCAAGCTACACGGGCCAGATTGTAAAAAAGCAATAAGAATCAAACGAATATCCATATCTGTTTCAAAGCAAGCCTTCCCACAACCATCTCTGTTTCAAATGATCATATCCATATCTGGACTACCACCCTTTTCAATCTTTTTGTGTGTGTGAGCTGCGCAAAGAAATTTCAAATGACCACGATCTTAACATCTACTCCGCAGTGATCTCTACCGTCTGTTGGCGGCGAGTGGGACGACCTCGGCGAGGGGTGTGGGCATGGGGCTAGGAAGCGGCGAAGTCCGGCAAACAGGGCAGGAAGGGTTCATCCTGAGCCAGGGATCGACGCAGGCGGTGTGAAACTGGTGTTTGCAGTCGGGCAGAAGACGGAGCAGGTCGCTGTCTTTGTAATCGGCGAGGCAGATGGGGCAGCACCCACCGGAGTAATCCCCTTCCTTACCCTTGGCCTGCGCGTAGAGGACTGTCGGGTACGACGCGAGCGTGGCCTCGTCGATCCCAATAACGACGTCCATGTCCCCTCCCCGCGGCGGTGGGGAGGGCATGCCGGAGAGGTGGCGCTGGAGTCGGAGCTGCTGCTGGCGCTGCTGATGCTGGAGCTGCTGGTGGTGGTTGGCGCGTGTGCAGAAGTAGGACGCGAGCGTGATGGTTGTGATGAGAAGCAGGATCCCAACGGATACGCCGACGCCGTAGCCGAAGCTGCTCATCCGCGGGGAAGACAGCACGCCGCCGTCAGTCCCATCGGGCGCGGTGACAAGGCCCGCGGTGCTGTTCATGTCTACCACCTGATGCGCTTTGTGTCTGCTGTTCCTTGATATATTCCTTCCGGACGCCTCGGCCGGTGGGGAGGAAGGGATCGATCGGAGTGTGGGTATTTTGGCTGCGGGTTTGAGGCGGTCGGCATTGGAAGTTGAGGTGAGAAGGGATAGGAGAAGAAAAACGAGGAGTCGAGGAATGGTTTGGGATTCTTGGGAAAGAGGAGGAGCGTACTGGTGGAGTTGTGATTGGAAGCTTTCCCACCAAAGGTCAACTCCCCAGCAAGCAACGAGCAACCACTCGACTCAACCGCGGTGATACCTCCTTTGTTTATCATTGGAGCCGTGTCTGATCGCCTCTGGATCTATGCATCTCCGGCCAATTTTTTAGACATACCCAGATGCTCCCCACCTCACCTCCTTCCCTGGCTGACTCTGTGCGCTTAAGAACCCGTTTATGGGTTTAAACTAATCCATCCAAGTCAATCACCGTGGATTTGTTAATTGATGCCACTACTCGTGCAGGTTTACATGCACATGGTTGTGGCGGTGAATTGCACGTCGCATGCTGTCGTATGATTCTTCTTCAACCTATGGGACTTGTCAGGTTAATAACCACGTCGGATCAAGGACGAGTAGGTTTGCACACCATCTTTCATTCAATAACTTTTGTTTTTCTTCAAAAGAAAATAAGGCTTTGCATTTGTGTTTTTAAATTTAAGGATTCCTTTTGTTTTACTTTACATAGGCAACAGCCTGTCTCTGTCTGCCTCCCTTAAGGAAGAATTACTATCATGAAGGGTAGGGCTGTGTGAATGGGTTGATAAGGCAAGGCCAAATCGAACCAAACATCTAGTTCGGTTTGGTTTATGGTGTCAAGCCTAGGTCCTAACATTATTAACAACTAGTGAGTTTCCCAAAGCTTTTGGTCATTATATTAATGGTATCAACAATGATCCCATGCCAAAATAAATTCCACCTTATTAAATGGAGTTGAGGTCTTACAACGTCTTAAATTTCTTTCTAAAAACTAATTACACTAGCATACATGATTTTGTGCATTTATGTTGTCTTTTCCAAAATGTCTACTACTCTCATTTCGGTAGGAGTGGGGCATGGTCTGGTGGTCTAGTTTAGCCCCAAAATCACATGCCAGAACTCACCTTGTGGTTTGGAAAGTTTTCAAACCAGGCCAGTTTAATAGTAGCTCGAGATTGCACCAAACCAATCTACAACTTTGTGGTTTGGTTTGGTTTGGTTTGGTTTCAAACATATATGATTTGGTAGAATCTATCAACATGCTAAAAAGTAGACCATTTCTACTGAATGAGGAAATGACCAGTTACATTTGATGTTAGCTTATTTGTGATGATTAAATATAAATATTGTACTTTGATACAATTCGGGGTCTCTTTTCTTATTTTAAAAATGAGACATGACTATATTAGAAAAAAAGAGTAGGTACAACCATAGTCATAGAGAAATATATAGAGAAAACATTTATACATGTAAAAACTACACTATTTTGACAGAAAAAGGCTTTACCTGGATTATAAAAGCTACTTACCAATCCGCAATAGGGCATGTCATAGTGATAGAAAAGTCACTCTATACGTGCAACAATCACAAAGAAACTGGCTTTCTTTTGAATTGATTTTGTGAACTGAGCTTCTTTTGAATGCTCATATAGAAAAGAAGCCAATTTTACTTTTTTACTTATCTATATTAATGTTATAGTGCTGTGTTGTTTATTAACTTTTAGCCAACCTATAACATACAATGAAATACATTAGTGATATTATATATAAAGATAGGTCATAATACTTCATGTATACAATAGTATTGTATCATGACATATTGGCATGGTCTAGTTCGAATGGTTAGACTGATATTTCAAACTAAGACCACACCATTTAGACTTAGTCTATAGAGTTTAACATATGACCATACCAATAAAATCTTCAAACAAACCTGATTATTTAGATTGATTCAGTCTAGTTTGCTCTGGTTTTCTTCCCATCCATGTTGTTAGAGCCAACATATCAATATTATTGGGTTAATTTGTATTTTTTATCTGTTACAACCTCAATTTTGCATAATTGAATTGTAAAGATTTTGTGAATATGGACTTAATTGAAAAGGTTGTATGCATTGCTTCAAAAGATAGATTTCTTTACAAATCTCCCTTTGATAGGAATTTCATAATTTCTATTATTAGATTAATCCAATAATGGATATCAAAGAGAAGAAAAGAAGAAAAGTCCAAATAAAAGGAAAAGATACAAGATAATGGATATTAAGCAAAGTAATTATGAGAAATACATAGAAATATCTAGAAAGTGGAATTAATGGCCACAACTAAATAAATTTCGTTTCTATGTGATTTCTAATAAAAGAAATATGAAAAGAGGAAAAAGGAAATGAAACATAAAGAAAAATCCTTGAAAAGAAATATCTTAATAAAGAAATAAGTAATATAATGAAAAATGATGAGGTAGAAGCCTCTAGAAGGCAAGGGAGTATCCTCCAAGTGGGGATTTCATGCCTTTAGGATTCCTTGGATTCCAAGGAGTCTAAGTTGCAAAGATAATGCAACAAGAAAGAGAAAAGATCAAATAAATATTGCTTTATCAAGAAGGAAATATGAGATAACAATAAAAATATAAGAAATATGTGGAAATATAGATAATGGGTTCATTATGAATGAGATTTCGACTCCACATAGTTTCTAATGGTAAAAGGAATCAAAATAAAGAAAATAAAATATTAAGAGAGAGAAAATAGGCTTAAAATAAGTCTTATTAAAGAATAACTTGCCTTTGAAGAAAAAACCATTTTCCTTTGGAATTTGGGACTCATATTTGGCATGCCTATAGATAAAGGCAAGAGAGAGAAACCCTCAACATTTGGTTGCAAAACGATGCATGGTTTCCAAGATATGTAATTTAGAAATTATCCTAAAGTAGAAAGGATATTATATCACGTTTTGATATTGGGAATTAAATCCTGATTTTCCTATTTTTTGGTTGGGGCACGACCGTTGGATCAAAGATCCAACGACTGGGAATGAGTCCCAGTCTCACGAGGAACAAGCCACAGGGAATAGGTTGTGCAATCTTAGATCGAGGATTTCTCGTATTGGGAGCAACGAGCAGACCTAGTGATGAGTCCACCATCTTCGGGAGTCTATTCTAAATCCATCCAACCCGATTTATGGGTGGTTTCGTCGACGCACATGGAAGTCCCCAAATTGCTGGACATAGGTGGTTGACCCTATATATAGGGGGGGATTATCCACAGTATCAACACATCTTGCAAACATTTTCGTGAGACCGGACGAAGCCAACAATCATGCCCATACCTCCAATTGAAGCTCCGACCATGACCTGCACCTCCGCTTGGAAGTAGAGGTCGCCGACGAAACACAGAGTAGCCCGGCGGTAGGAGAGGTACCCACAACCAATCAAGGGGCTCATCAAGTTTGTGAGGTTGAGGTTGAGCTCTTGGTGGCGTAGGTTCACGTGCAGGAGCGGTAGAGAGCAAAGTCAACCAACGAGTTGACCGACTGCTCTCGTAGGAGAAGGAGCGTGAGGTTGAAGACGATAGGCTGTGTTTTTACAAAAGTGCCCTCCCGCGCCTTCAGTTCAGGTAAGGGAAATGCTGTCCTTTGCTTCCTTTAATTACGAGTGAGGCACGTCTCTATGGGCCATTGGATTTCTCATGGTCCACTGGACCACGGATCGGATGGCCAACGTTTTTCTAAAAATAACAGATAATTCAAGTTAATGTCTTTTCTTGCAAAAATCATAACTTTTGATAGGAAGCTCCGATGAATAAAGTCAAAATATGAAAATTGATCTTCAGAATGAGAGGAACACAAATAAATTATATTTGAAGCTTAATTCTTCTTGAAATTAAAAAAGTATGTAAAGATGCTATCTTTAATGGTTTAATTGATGAAAAACCCTAATCTTTGATTAATAATGAATTAGGAAGGGTTATATGGATGTTTAAAGTTGATATTAACCTGTTGATTATAAAAAGATGCATTAGATCTAAAAGGATGAACTTTATGCATAATTTGATTAATTTTAGGTTCCATGTACATAAATGAGCTTTAATGGGCCTTGAAACCCTGATGTTAGTAATTATGATTCTTAATGGCTTCAATTGGTCAAATTCATGTATAAAGCTGAGATTTGATGGTTCTAAGCTAATTTGAGTATAAAAGTTCCTAATTGTGGATGAACACCCTTAATTTAGTAATTAGGATTTTCTAGTGGATTAATGTGGAATTAATGATAAATAGAGTTCATATGTGAATTAGACTATATGAAAGATGAGTTGTCAATTCAAAAGAAACTAACGGTGATAATTGAGTCTAATGATCTTGAAATAACTTAAAAGGATAAAGATGGTAATTTTAGTGTAAAAGGGGAATAATCGACTTAATTGACTTTTAAGTAGGCTTATGATGTTGAAGTTAGGGTTTGTGAACTAAGAGAGTGTTAAATGAGATAAAAGTATTATGGAGGCTAAAACCCTAATAAAACCCTAAAGGTGGCCTAGAAATCCTAAGGTGGAATCGAAGTCTATCTTGAGAATGTTTTGGATAAACTATAACACTTGGATGTATTGCATTAATTTTAGGATGTTGTTGATTGCTTGTTTTTTTTGGTCGGGCAAAAACTCCTGTTTCTTTTTATAATTTTGTTTTTTGGAATACAAACTTGTTGGTTCATATGAACCAACAGAAAGGGAAAACAACTATACAATGATCCTAAAAAAAGGAGGTATCTATCTAAACAAATAGATTCTGTCGACCCAAATCTTTGCCAACCAGAAGAAACTGCAGGAAGCAATAGGGATGTCATCATAGAAGATTGTATGCATCAAGAAGGAATATAACCATAAGTCTCCACAACAGCTTAGCCAACAACTTCAGAGAATCAATCAAAACAACTTCAGAATGGGGGACACATCAACAGAACCAAACCAAATAATGCGAGCTCTGCCACTCCCAAGGGATAAGCTCTAGCCCATCACAAAGGAAACGTCAAGGAACAACTCAGCCATCATCCAAACTAACGTCAAGCCAGCCATCGAACATCACAACTGTTGCAAACCATGAAAACAACATAAACAAATAGCATCTGCGACTCATAAAAACATCTGCCACAACAACAGCAAAAGATCCTCGAGTGAGTTCCCAACACCTTCTGCCCACCATAAGCAACCTCAGAAGCACCTCACAACAGCCAGTAGAAAACCACATGGTTACAGCGGCAGAAAACCGCTAGCAATAATAGCCAAGAAGGATAACCACAGATAACAAGATTCACCATGGAACCATCCTCGAACAAACAATAACACCCAGCAGTAAACCTCCAAGCACGATAAAAAACAGAGCAAAAGCCACAGCAACAGCAGCAGAGCAAGGGATACAACAACAAAAAAAACAAAGTATCAGAAGAAATCCCAAAGAGTCCAACCATCACGAAGGAGTAGGAGGGGAGCATTGACATCCTTATAGGATGTGGACTTGACCCTCAGAGCATGATAAGAAGGTCCAGCAACACCATCAGACAACAACTACTAAAGCACCTCGAGAAAGTTCAACCAATGGTCACATCAGAATCGCCCATCACCTCGGAACCATCCTCAAACATCCAGCAGCAACCAACAACAAACCACCAAGCACAACCAATATTCAGAGCACAAGCCACAAACATCAGCAGCATAGCAAGAGAAAAGTAGAAAGGAAACACTGTATCAGAAGAAATCCAAAGAGTCCAGCCATCAAGATGGAGAAGGAGGGGAGCATCGACATCCACACAGGATGGGGACTCGATCCTCTTAACAACTATCAAAGAAAGGGTGAGAGGGGAGCATCAAAATCCATAGAAGGATGGGGACTCAACCATCACTAGAGCAAGATTAGCAGGTTCAGCAGTACCATCAACAGACCCATCACAGAAGAGCAGCGTCAAAACATCATGCCTGATCAAAAGCAAAAAATCCAACCATCAAGATGGAATGGGAGGGGAGCGTCGACATCCACATAGGATGGGGACTCGACCCTCTCAGAAGCCATCAACGAAGGTGAGAGGTGAGCGTCGACATCCAAGGACGGATGGGAACTTGATCATCACCAGAACAAGAGGAAACAAAAAGACCACAGCTCAGGTCAAGAATCAAAAGGACCAAGCAACAAGAAGGGAGTGGAAGGGGAGCGTCGACATCCACACAGGATGGAGACTCGACCCTCACAACTCAAGAAGGTCAACCAGAAGAATCAACCTCCTTAGAAGATCCAGCAATAATAAGATCAGTATGAAGCACAGTTAACTCTGATAGAATGATTTTCCAAATTGTTGCCTCAGATTTACACTTGTCATCATGAACTCTAGAATTCCTTTCACACCAACTATGATAAAAAAGAAGACTACAGAGAGTTTCAGCGATATGAGAATTGGACTTATGCATAGAGTTCCAAGAGCCAAGAATGGTAAGAAAGTCAAGAGAGTGAGAGGCCATCTTCCATAGGTTAGCAGTAAAATCACACTAAAAAAGAATATGGTTCGTATCTTCATACCCCTTCCTACATAGAAATCAAATAGAAGATAGAGGAATACCACATCTCCTTAAGTAATTAGAGGTTGTAAGCTTACTGTGCCGAGCTTTCCAAAGAAAGAATTTCTCTCTCATGTGACTCTTAATCTTCCAAATCTAGGAAAAAAGATCATCTTCCACATTTTTGTCTCTAATACAATCCCAGATAATTTTAAAGGTAACATTCTTCTTATCATTGAAGGTAAGATAATCCTCACTTGGGAGGTTGAAGGCGTAACTCTTTAAAACATTAAGGATTTGTAGCTGAAACATGTTATTAATTCTCGGAATGCACCAACCATCATCGTTCAACACAGTAGAAACCAAGCAATTCCACTCTAGGCCAGAGAGAAGAACCATACTTTTATCAAGAATCTCAAATAAAAATTTATTTGAGGAGAGCCAAGGATCCTACCACAAAAGAGTCTTAAGACCATTACCTATATGGAATTTGATGTGCATTCTCAAGGAATCTCTAATCCTAATAATGTTATTAAAAAGCCATGAGAAATTAGGAGACTCCTTCACAATCCAGAGAGAAACCTTTTTTAAGTACTTCTCAGAAATCCATTTTACCCACAGATGGTCTTTCTTACTAGCTATATTCCAGACATTGAACATCAAATCGGCTTTAGCTGTATCTTTAGCCTTCTTTAAACCAAGGCCACCTTAATTTTTTGGTTCAGTAATACGGTCCCAGCTGATCAGATGGATATTCTTCTTACTATCATTTCCACCCCAAAGGAAGTCTCTATAGATTTTATCAATATTGTCCAGGACAGCTGCAGGAATAGGAAACGCAAACATCCAATACATATGCATATTCCTAAGGGTAGAATTAACCAACTCAAGCCTTACAGCCATAAATAAGACTCTAGCTTTCCAGCACTCAAGCTTCTTTTTTATCTTGTCAATGAGAATAGAGCAAAGGCGTTTAGTTAATTTTCCAGTGAAAAGAGGCAACCCAAGATACTTAGTAGGAAAAGCACTTTCTTTGATGCCCAGGGTATCAATAATGGCTTCTTTATCCACATTCTTACTAAAAATGATAGAGCTATTGGAAGGATTAATTTTCAAACCAGACATAACCCCAAAGTCACTAAAAATGTTGTTCGAAGTACAAGCGACATTAACATCAGCTTTAGTAAAGATCATCAAATCATCTGCAAAAATGAGATGGGATAAAGACAAATCTTTCGAAGCACAAATAGGTTTAATCTTTCCTTCACTTCCAGCACTTTTAATCATCTCTGAGAAGCCTTGCATAGCAATGACAAAGAGATAAGGGGCAATAGGATCCCCTTGCCTCACACCATTGGAAGGATAGAAGGACTCAGTAGGCTCACCATTAACAAGAACCTGATAAGAAGTAGAGAGAAAAATTTACTCAATCCATTTAATCCAGATCATAGGAAATCCCATCTTATACATAATAGAGAATAAAAATTTCCAGTTAACCGAGTCATAAGCTTTAGTAATGTCCGCTTGGATGCACATAGCTTTAACAGAGTACGACTTCTTGAAATCACTAAGAATCTCATTGGTAAGAAGAATAGCATCCTTGATGCTTCTGCCTTTAATGAATGCACATTGATTCCGATCAATAATAGAAGGTAAAACCCCCTGCAACCTATTAACAAGGATTTTAGAGATGACTTTATAGAAAACATTACAAAGAGCAATAGGACGCCAGTTCTTAATATCAGAAGAGTCCTCTCCTTTAGCAATCAAGGTTATGAAAGTTTTGTTTGCCTCCTTTAATAACTTGCCATTTTTATAGAACTCTTGAATGGAAAGGAAAAAATCATCCCCAATGATAGGCCAAGCTTTTTTTAATAAAAAACATCATTAAAACCGTCAGGGCCAAGTGCCTTATCATTCTTCAAATTCATAATAATATCATCCACCTCTTTTCTGGTAACAATGCGTATTAAGGAAGATCTCTGAGAAAGATTTAAAACACTCCCTTTCCACTCTCTATCCCAAACAAGAGATCCAGAGGAAGGGTCATTAAATAGCTTTCCAAAGAAGGATGCAATATACTCTTTAATAATCTCTTTATCATAAGAAATGGAACCATCAATCATCAGCTTCTTTATAGAATTGGCTTGACGCTTCGTCTTCATAGAGGAATAAAAGAAATTAGTATTAGAATCGCCTTCCTTAAGCCAAGACACCCTAGATTTCTGCTTGAAGAACGCTTCTTGAATATCAGCATGCTTCCTAGCCTCCAAAAGCAAAACTCTCGCATTCTCATGAAGAACCAAATCGGAAGGATATAAATCAGCTTGCTCCTGTTCCTGAATAGCTTTGAAGTTGGCAGTTCTAAAGTTGTTATTAATGTCCCCAAAATCATTCTTATTCCAATGAGAAAGATTAACCTTCAAAATGGACAATTTCCTGTAAAGTTTGAAAATAGCACGACCATAAACCTCCGAATTCCACGCCTGCTTAACAATGTTCAAGAAATCATTATGCTGAGTCCAGACATTCACAAATCTGAAGGGAGCTTTAACCTTCCTAGGATGACCAAAGGATAAAACAATCTTTCTATGGTTAGAAATGATGTTGGAAATGCATTCACCAGAAAAATCTACATTAGAAGAAAGAAGGTCATCATTGTAGAAAATACAATCAATCTTAGAAGCACCAAAATCCACTCCAGCCTAGTTATTGCTCCACGTAAAAAATGGACCATTGAGATCGAGCTCATAAAGACCACAATTCATAACACATGAATTGAAATCATCCATAGACTTCTTAGTAGGAATTTGTTTACTAATTCTTTCATTAGCCTTACGAACACAGTTGAAATCTCCCATTAAAATCCAAGGATTATCGACCTTCGTAGAAAAACTATTAATAGATTCCCAAAGCTAAATGCTTATTTCCTCTTATTATGGGAGTGAGAGATAGAACAATACGCATGCCATACACCAAGGATAAAGATAATGTGAGTGGAAACATTGATATGATGCATGAGGATGGAGATAATAACGTACCCTTATGGAGTGTACGATGTGTGGATGTTGTACAAACACAAAGAGAACTCTGGTAGTCATCTTAGGAGGATGTTTTTATCATAAGCTATGTGGAATTTGCGAGCTATACAAGGTTGAGTACAAAAACTAAGAGGATGAGCTCAGAGTTTTTTTGATGAAGATAGACTTAGAGTTTGAGATGAGATAATAAGTGGAGTACATGGAGGTGTATGTCTTCAACATTACCTAATACATAAAGATGTGCGGTGGTAATGGATGCTCTGGTTGAGATGCAGTTGCCTAGTTTAGCTAGAGGCTAGAAGAGGTTGTTAGGTTAGCCCTCAGTTTGAATATGTTTGGCTAACACTCAGATGTAATGAGATCTGTTGATTAAGTTAGTGGTTGTTTGGTTAACCAGCCTAGGCCTTTATGCGATAAAAGGATGGTTGTAGAACCTCAGATGCACTTCTCTAGAAAAGAAGGTGATGAAACCCCGACTAGAGTGTTTTAGGGTTTCTGAGGAATCAACCTTAAGGAATCATGACATACATGAGATCATGATTTTAAGTCACCATACACCATGGTACTACTAAGATGGTAAGTTTCAGTAGTACTTTGGATACCTAAGATGAAGTTGCATGTGGCTTGTCGCCATGCATGCCAGGAGGTGAAGGAAGAACACTAGTAACCCAGTGAGTTGATATAGAGGATAAAGAGTCCCTGATAGGGAATGGGAGTTCATCACTATGGATTTCATGGTAAGTCTCCCCTGGACCAAGGAAGGTCAAGATGCAATATGGGTTATGGTAGATCGCCTTACCTAGATGACATAATCTAAGGGAAAGAGAGAATACTGTCAAGGGATAGATCCGGTTGAACCACATATAAGAAAGAGAGATGGTTCAACTACACCATGATGCGAGTTCAAATGTTCTTGAATATAACCTAAAAATTCACTTCCATAAGGTGGAAGTAGATACATGAAGAACTCGATGTGAGTACAACTTATCACCCCTAACTAATGGTTAGTATGATCCAGACAAGAGGGTCTGATGAGAGCATGTGTGCTCATTCATGGTGATGCATGGGGGGAAGTTCTTGCCCTATGAGATATGTGATGATAACCACCATAGCCAGTATCAGGATGTAAAGAAGCTCTGTAAGGGAGGTTGTGTCAGTCACCACTTCATTACAATAATGTTGGTGAAGGGACCTCACGAAGGTCAGAAAAGGACCACAGTGTGTGCAGATGAAGTCACTTTGATCATGTGATGGCTGAGGAAGCCCAGGGGCGACATGAGTCATGAGCTGATGCAAAGCATACTGACATGTAGTTCACTGTGGGAGAATATGCAATGTGAAAATATGACCCCTCTAAGCTATAGCTGAGAAAGCTGAGTCTCCAATATATGGGTCATTTTGAGATGGATTGGTGGAGATGGTTATGTTCAGTTTTACCCCTCAGGATAACATGATGTGTTCTATGATTCAGATCTCGAGCACTATGTGAGGTACCCAAGCCATGTACTGAGCCATGAACCCATTTAGCTTTGAGAGAAGCTAAAATGTCCTAAGTTACCTATGAGGGTACAAGGTACCAAGGTGAGAAAGAACTCAGATGCAAGAATATGAGATGATGAAGGTTCTTGGGAGGCACCATGGAGAGGGTAAAACCACATGGGAGCCATGATGGACATGAGGAAGTCTTATCATGTTTGTTTGTATGTTTGAGGGAATTTTGAGGGAAAAATTCCTATAATAGGGGAAGGATGTTACAAACTCAATTTTGCATAATTGAATTGTAAAGATTTTGTGAATATGGACTTAATTGAAAAGGTTGTATGCTATGCTTCAAAAGATGGATTTCTTTGCAAATATCCATTTGATAGGAATTTCATAATTTCTATTATTAGATTAATCCAATAATGGATAACAAAGAGAAGAAAAGAAGAAACGTCCAAATAAAAGGAAAAGATACAAGATAATGGATATTAAGCAAAGTAATAATGAGAAATACATAGAAATCTCTAGAAAGTGGAATTAATGGACACAATTAAATAAATTTCGTTTCTATGTGATTTCTAATGAAAGAAATATGAAAAGAAGAAAAAGGAAATGAAAGATAAAGAGAAATCCTTGAAAAGAAATATCTTAATAAAGAAATAAGTAAGATAATGACAAATGATGAAGTAGAAGCCTCTAGAAGGCAAGGGAATATCCTCCAAGTGGGGATTTTGTGCCTTTAGGATTCCTTTGGAGGAGTCCAAGTTGCATAGATAATGCAATAAGAAAGAGAAAAGATCAAATAAATATTGCTTTATTAAGAAGGAAATATGAGATAACAATGAAAATATAAGAAATATGTGGAAATATAGATAATGGGATCATTATGAATGTGATTTTGACTCCACATAGTTTATAATGGTAAAAGGAATCAAAATAAAGAAAATAAAATATTAAGATAGAGAAAATAGGCTTAAAATAAGTCTTATTAAATAATAACTTTCCTTTGAATAAAAAGCCCTTTTCCTTTAGAATTTGGGACTCAAATTTGGCATGCGTGTA
This sequence comes from Alisma plantago-aquatica, assembly GCA_963693085.1. Classification (NCBI taxonomy): domain Eukaryota; kingdom Viridiplantae; phylum Streptophyta; class Magnoliopsida; order Alismatales; family Alismataceae; genus Alisma; species Alisma plantago-aquatica. Next base: position 192,113,844 of record OY856409.1, read on the forward strand.
GATAAAGGCAAGAGAGAGAAACCCTTGAAATTTGGTTGCAAAACAATGTACAGTTTCCAAGATATGCAATTTAGAAATTATCCTAAAGTAGAAAGGATATTATGTCACATTTTGATATTGGGAATTAAATCCTGATTTTCCTATTTTTTTGGTTGGGGCGCGACCATTGGATCGAAGATCCAACAGCTGGGAATGAGTCCCAGTCTCGTGAGGAACAAGCTATAGGGAACAGGTTGTACAATCTTTGATCGAGGATAGCTCGGATTGGGAGCAATGAGCAAACCTGGTGATGAGTACACCATCTTCGGGAGTCTGTTCCAAAGCCATCCAACCCAATTTATAGGTGGTTTCATCAACGCACATGGAAGTCCCCAAATTGCTGGACATTGGTGGTTGACCCTATATATAGGGGGGATTATCCGCAATATCAGCACATCTTGCAAACATTTTCGCGAGACCAGACGAAGCCAACAATCGTGCCCATACCTCTAATTGAAGCTCCGACCATGACATGCACCTCCACATGGAAGCAGAGGTCGCCGACAGAACATAGAGTAGCCCCGGTGGTAGGAGAGGTACCCACAGCCAATCGAGGGGCTCATCGAGTTCGTGAGGTCGAGGCAGAGCTCTTGGTCGCATAGGTTTGTGTGCAGGAGCGACAGATAGCAGAGTCAACTGACGAGTTGACCGACTGCTCGCGCATGAGAAGGAGCACGAGGTTGAAGACGATAGGTCGTATTTTTACAAAAGTGCCCTCCTGTGCCTTCAGTTCAGGTAAGGGCAATGTTGTCCTTTGCTTCCTTTAATCGCGAGTGATGCACATCTCTATGGGCCATTGGATTTCTCGTGGTCCAGTGGACCACAGATCAGATGGCCAACATTTTTCTAAAAATAACAGATAATTCAAGTTAATGTCTTTTCTTGCAAAAATCATAACTTTTGATAGGAAGCTCCGATGAATAAAGTCAAAATATGAAAATTGATCCTCAGAATGAGAGGAACACAAATAAATTATACTTGAAGCTTAATTCTTCTTGAAATTAAAAAAGTATGTAAAGATGCTATCTTTAATGGTTTAATTGATGAAAAACCGTAATCTTTGATTAATAATGAATTAGGAAGGGTTATATGGATGTTTAAAGTTGATATTAAACTGTTGATTATAAAAAGATGCATTTGATCTAAAAGTATGAAGTTTATGCGTAATTTGATTAATTTAGGGTTCCATGTACATAAATGAGCTTTAATGGGCCTTGAAACCCTAATGTTAGTAATTATGATTCTTAATGGCTTCAATTGGTCAAATTCATGTATAAAGGTGAGATTTGATGGTTCTAAGCTAATTTGAGTATAAAAGTTCCTAATTGTGGAGAAATCATCCTCTCCAGCTGCTGTAAGAAGTCCTCCTCTCTCCTCCAAGGTGTAAGGGTGTGGAATGAAGGTGATTATGGGTAGAAACTAGGATAAACTAGTGTTTTGGTGGTGGAAATGGTGAAATGGCTGTGGGAATGGAGTGGAATGGATAAGGGAAAAAATGGGGTTCTAGGAGGTGGTGGAAGGTAGCTAACCTCGATCTACAATCGACACCCCCTTTATATAGGTTTGGGGGAAGCAATAGGTCAAGTAGGGGCAAAGTGGGAAATGCAGTGGAAAAGGTAGCTAGATTTTGTGAGTAGCACGACTGTGGTGGGTAGGGATGAGCACGATCATGGTGGTTAACCACGGGTAGTGTCAATTAAAATGTCAAAATCACAGGTTGATGGCCATTCTTGCACTGAGACTGTCACGGTCGTGGTGGTCAATCAAGGTGATGGTGGCCGTGGTGCAGTGCCACGCCCATTCTTCAGGTATGTAGCAAGGCTGTGATAGGTGGCACGGTTGTGGTAGCTATCCCTTACATGACCATTCTTTGCTGCATGGCTGTGGTGCTGTCTACTAGTGCACTTGGGCTTGATTCTTCAGATTTCCTTGGACATCTTTGCTTCTATGGGTATTTGGCCACTAAGGGTAGGTTGAGGTAGCACTTTGGGCCTCTCCAAGGGTAGAGAAACCCTAGGATCACTCCTTCTATCTCTCTTCCATCAAACGTGGTCCAAATGACTAAAAATATGCAAATAATGTCCATAAGTGCATTTTACACAAATATGCATATTGAGGGAAATAACATGTAATCTAATAGGCATAGATGTGACTGAAATGCAAAATAACACAAGATGAAGCCCTAAAATAGGGCTGAATTAGCTAACACCCTCACATATCGGTCTATGGTGTCGACTAGTAAGGCATATTGATTTAACCCCTCTAGAACATGTCATCTAGATCAATGTGTTCATACTTTGTCATATTCAACCTTAGGATATTGACCATAGTCCCTCTATTATCATGGAAAGGAGGTACAAGATATGAACAAAAAACTAAATGAGATTCCTTCACTAAAATAGTTCTTAAGAACATTAGTAACTTCTAGCATATATGAGATGAATGATTTAGAGATAAGAAACAAAATAGGCACATAAAAGAGTGAAAATAACAAATAAGGCTAAGAGTTATATAACTCGCCTCAAGTAGGTCTCCATCAAGGGTTCAAGCTCCATGATCACAGCTCCAAGGCCCACGTTTTCTCAAGGTTGAAGATGATTCATCAAGAGTCCCAAACTCACCCTCAACCTTATCTCCAAGAAAGAAGAAGAAGATGCCAAGGTTATGATAGCTCAAGGAGGAAAGAAGGAAAGAGAGAACCACTACCTATTCATCCTTTATTCAAGGTATGATCCATGGCTGAGAGGGGAAGAAGAAGATGAAGAAGAGAGCTCAAAGAAATCATCACCAAGAAACATAACTCACCAAGATGGAAGTTAAACTAAGAATCACCATGAGCAAGGAACTCGACCTCCCAAGCTCCATGGGGACTTCCTCTAGCTCCTTAATCTTTCAAGCTCATCCATTTAGAAGAGACGAACAAGAATGAAAGAAAGGGTTCAGTTGTGTGAAGAGGGAGGGGTTGATATACTTGGAGGAAGAAAGAGAGATCAAAAGAGAGGTGCCATCACCTTAAGAGTCTAGGTGACACTTGTCCACGTGCAAAGGCCACATGCAACCACTTAGTTTGACATGCAAGATTATGGTGATACACTCTAGGTAGAGTATCAGCCTCTTGACTTTCTACCAAGGGTGCCACATCTCCAAACTGATACACTACACTACACCAAACTGATACACTACATTCCAAGGTTAAAACACACATTGCCCATAGGTCATTGTCTTTACTAAGGATATCATCTCTTGCCTGAGATCTAAAATAGGCTCCAACCTATTTGTATATCTTCTAGATGATGTCAAACAAGAGAATTAACACTCTAGATACGGTAAATTGCATGTTAAACCCTTTACTTTGGGTAAATTGCAATTAACATCAAAACTAGCACACAAAGCATAAGCATCATCCCCACAGGCTCAACTTGAAACTTAAGCTCTTCACAAGGCACCCCATAGAATCATCCTATCTCTTATGATTCTAAAGCACTAAGGGAACACTCAACATGTGACATATTGTAAGATAACCCCTCATCTTGGGTAAATTTCACTCTGGTCCAAAACAAGCAAACATTGCTCAAACATTAACGAAACAGAACCAAACTTGTAAAACAAGCGTGTCCCATGATTACAAAACACCTCAAAGGATTAGATTAAAGTTCTAAACAACTTACTTAGGTAAAACAATGAGGCTTATCCCAAAATGTGGGTTAAGGTCCTTACAAGCCATAAACCCCTAACGAGGATATCGCCCCAAAATCCCAAGCAAAAGGAGATGGGTATTACTTATTCATTGCACCTTTAAGCTTTTACATGACTCCTTAACATCAGGGTGATGTCATAAGACTTAACCAACATACCATTCTTCCATCCAAGGTCAACACAGGATATGATGTACAAGACACATACTCAACTTATCCTTTCCATTATCAGCTGCAGAGTCAATCCTATGCTAGGTGATACTTTCTTATCCATAGAAGCACTATACATACTTATCCAACTCAGGTGCCAACTCTTTCTTATGTATCACCTTCTTACAACATCGTATGATAAGGTTCTCAAACTTGGAGGTTTACCATACCCTTCTCAAACCTCAAAATGTCTCTTCCAAAGAAAGACTAGAGATGCATTCTGTACTTACTTAGGACTACAAGATCTACCATGCTTCTATTGTGCTACTATGATCTACTGAACCAACACAAAACTCACTTATGACTGGTACCAACTAGCCTGCTACTACGTATACTCCCAGCTGTACTTTCTCCTTTCATAATAAGATGTAATGTGTCACCTCAACTGATCTAGATAGGGATTGGAAATCCTACTCATCAATGTACAACCCTCTTGGAATCCTTCTTTCTCACAAACCTGATAGGTGCACTCCAGGGAATTGTACTCAACCTGATGAACTTTACCCAAGCAAATCTTGCAATCGTCTCTTCAACCTATGCATCCTTGCCGACATCATCTTAAGCAGTGCATAAACCCCGAACATGTGATATCCATACTATAGGTTCAACATATGTAACCAAATTGATCCAAAATCAATCTTTCTAGGTAGTCAAACACATAGTCATCTTATCAGGAGGCATATTCTAGGGTCCACATACAACTGACACTTCTTGGATACTAGGATTCCTCAACTTGAATCCATCATCACATCCACCCTCTGCTTCTACTACCACCCCCAAACATATTAGAAGAATCTTTCCAGCAGCTTATAAGGTTCATAAAACATCACCATCCTCATATGTCACCATCTTGGAACTAAAGTCCCAGACCAACTAATACTCATCATAGTATTCTTCTTAAGATCACTTCTAAGCCATGCACATCAAGTGACATAAGACTCACTTGACTGCCACATCCTTGAAAGGAAAGAATAGAAGGGAACTTACTTCTCTTATCACCACATCATCATCTAGGGATTTCCTATGAAGAGGAAGGGATTATCAACTTCTTTGGTTATTACATGAGTTTTCAATTGTTCATGTGGCATTTTAACTTGTTTTCAACTTAGTTTCCTTGCCATCAACATTGGAACTGTAAGCATGATTACATGTCATTACTCTTTCCTTGATTATTGCTCTTCATGTTCATGAACATTTCTTTGTTTTACCACATTTTTTTACATCATGAAAAAGATCATTATTCTTTACATATTCTTTAGCAAGGATCATCTTCCTTGTCCCCTTTCACATATCATGAGATTTACACTTTATACTTTCTTATACTCATAGGTTGGTCTGAGATTAACTCAGGTTCCATCTTATTTATTCATTATTCATTCTCATTTATCTTCTCACTTCATTCTCGTTTCAGGAATTCTCTTCATCTTAGGGGGATTTTACACCTTGACTTACTTTACTAGCACATATCCATCTGTCTTTTTCTTCATAAATTTCTTATAATTACAGCTTCAAGAAAGTCTCTTATCATATTCACCCTTAGACTTAGGTTTTATGGGTTGTATCTTTCTCTTTTAATAACCAAACATTCAAGTTTAGGTAAGTTATGGTGCAATTCTTATCTCTTTTTATAGTATAATGGAGGTATCAACATCATGATTCCTGATTGTTATGCTCTTTAGATTGTTCCAAAATGACTCCTTGATCAAAATAATCAAAGAGAAATCAATATAAGAGTTCCATACTTACCTTTTCTTCAACATTTGAATACCTGGCCAGTGCACTCAAGTACTGAGATTAGGCAGTATGCACCATATTGTATATCACGTTCTTATCTTTGACTCCATCCTAATCCTAGTCCTAGTGTCACTATAGACTCAATGAACCTATAGCTCTAACACCACCAAATGTGACATCCTTTGCCACACAAAGTGAGACTAATCAAAACTTAATCACGATCAACCACTAATCAGCGGATTACCAAAAATCACAGGAAATTAAAACCGATTTGCAAAAAGCACCATAAGCTTTATTACACAAGAGTTAATACTTGCATTTTTCATGACATATATTGATGGTTCTACATCATTGTCTTCCAATCAACTTGTTACATAAGATAACAGTTCGACATGTATATACATACCATCAAAGCTACACAAGCCAAAAACCGCATATTCATCATAATGTCATCAAAACACACCGAGAACACCCCCAAGGACCTGAGTGTACAAAGACAACGCATATGAATCTACTATTAGATACTATCCATATACCATGACCAACCAGGTGTAGTTCCTCTTCGTATTATGTCATCAACTAACCGATCTTTAGTTTGGAATGCACATCCACCTTAAATATATTTAACCAACAAGGTGAGACAAATGTCCCAGTGAGAGATATAAATATTTGCCAACTCTATTATCATCACATATAATTAAGCAAAAAGGAATATTATTATAAGATGAGTAAATTTAGTAATTTCTCTTAAGCAAGGCAACCATCACTTGTTTAAGCAGTTTAGGCATCTACACTACACAATAGATCATCTTTATGCTAAAAAAGGAATACGAAGAATATGTATATCTGTTATAATCTAAACAATATAAAAGCAAAGCAAGGCCTCATCCAATGTTTCCATATTTGATCCTATAGATGTATACTACACGGCTGATTATGTACTTTATTATGCCCTGAGGATTTGAGTCATACCACCCAAATCCAACTGACCACCGTGAAGTCGAAATTGGTGCCATACAAGGTCTAATGGAAGATAAAGAATCCACAACCTCACAAACCTCATTGTTAGTACATGAGTGAACCTATAATGACATCATCAATCAAACTACTATCAATGACATATAGTCCAGCTGTACAAACCTAGCCCATCTTGGTACATGTCATGACACTAGTTAAACTGAGCTATGGCCCACAATTGCACTCCTCCAGGGTATGGACTATAGCCAATAATGTATCACATATCACTAAGCTACGGCCCGCAGCCGCACTCTTACCAAGGTATGGCCCATAGCCAATCTTGTATCACATATCACTGAGCTACAACTAGAAGCCGCACTCTTACCAGGGTATGGCCCACAACCAATCATGTGTCACATATACTGGAAGTAAGGGGATATTCATCCTCATCCCCACATATTCAAAAATATGCACTCTGAGTCAAACTCGTTTCACCATCCAACAGATGCTGACACTGAATGGATCTATGGCATAGGGAAAGCTACATGATTAGATTTCACTTGATTAAATTTGGAAAATTAAAGTGTCTTTTAGCATCAATCAATTTATGACATACAAAACACAGACAAATTCTTCAAATGAAAGGGCATAGTATAACAACAGAAGATATAATCATTTAAACTATAAATAGATTCTCATCATCTCACAACATTGTATCACTGCCATTCACAAGGCTATCACCATCAACATATTATAATGGAATATCAATCCCTTATTCTAATACCAGAGGATATCACTTCAACTAGGCACTAATCCCTTTCCAGGCCCTAAGACCCATCACATCACACTTGAGATTCATTGTTATCTCATCATGCTTCATTGGGCATATAAGCATTACTTATGCCAATCATCACTTGGGTCGCATCACTTATACTTACCATAGGAATCATTAGCTATTACGTTCATCTTTGTAACAAAGTTAATATTATATAAATAGAGAGAAAATATGTTTAAACACATTAAACCTCTTTCAATAAAGCAAGCAATGCATCATAAGTTCTCTAATTTAGGATTAAATTTCATGCTTATTCCACATAAGGTTCTCAAGCATTATTCTATCTCAAATCTGTGACTTTCACTACCTCTCATGAGTTGGAGTGTATGAGTTTAAGAATTAGACAATATAACCAAGTATGCACATTCACATGTAGTTGATTATGGTTTTACCTCATGGCTACATAACTTGCCCTTATTTAACAATTTCCATTTTCTTGAAACTGATTTAGGTTTTAACAACATTAGTTAGATATGAATAGATCATTGTGACATCAACACTAGGTATCACTATTTTATAAATTTATATGTATAACATCTCATTAAGTTATGTGTGAGTTACAACAATGCATTATGTGAATACATTGACCATGTCCCGACATATTACCCCTCACAAGTTATCAATCACATTTTCATACTAAGGAATGTCAAACCTTAGATTATATAACTAGATGATTTTACTTCAAACTATACACAAGGCACTTATTAGATCATTAAACTTGTTCGTATGATTTCTACACAAAACTAACACCCGTTGATTCCAACAAGGCTCATCACCACTATCATATACCCACATGGTCATCTCATTAACCTCTCTCACAAATTATGATCATGTAGAAAATAATATAGAAGACAGTTGTCATGGATTACAATCTTTCACTAAGGTAAGGTGACCGGCCTAAATCGCGCGTCCTAAAATTGGAGGCGGATTTGAGGTAGTCGAGCTTTTACATTTATAAACCTGAATCCTTCTAGGCCCCCGCAACTTTGTTTATGGGGTCGAAGTAGATATACAGGGTCGAACACAGGGACAAGGGGGGTAGTGTTGAGAACCCAGAATCGACACGCTACACTCCGGCAGGTATGAAGAGATTATAAATTCCCCAAAAGGGAAGCATAAAGATGTCACGAACAAAACAAGAAAACTATCTCCAAGTGGAGTTACTAGAAAGATTTAAGGTTTTAGTCATTTAGTAGTTTTTAGGGGTTTTCATGCAACAGAAATAGAAAGATAAAACTAGAGCTAGAGCAAGGTACGAAGGATAAAACTACTGCAAAACAAGCGGCACCAGTAACACCCTGCACCCCTCCTCTCAGAGCGGGCACCTCTAACCAAGCCTCAACACCCCTCTCGAGATTGCTGGGCTCAAAGTTAGAGTGGAATGTTACTGACACAACTCCATTCCAGGCACTCTCATACTCCAGAATCGGACCAAACACTAGAGTCACAACACAACTCTCGAAGTTGTTGCGACGGGAAAACACGATTCGGTAGCTAAGCGAAACGCGATCCAAACATGCAAGCCAGAGTTCAGATATCAAGCATGGCAGTCATCCAACATATTGCACCAAGCATAGAGCAGCAAGTAATTAAGTATTTCCATTTCTATAAACACTAAAGGTCTTAATTACAATGCATAAGTAAAGGATTAAATAACAGAATTAAAGATATGTGTCGCCGTCTTGATGGAGAAGGGCGGCAGGCTACAGTAATCATCCCTCCCGATACTGGTCAGAACCTAGCCCGATACAGCCGTGTCAGGTGGCACACCCTCTCGGGCAGCATGCCGTGAAGAGCGAATGTATCGCTCAAGGACCCTGGTCGATACGCTCAAGTTGGGTGGCACACCCTCTCAGGCGGCATGTATGACGGGCAAGCATATCGGGTTCGATATCGTGTCGGGCATAGAGCAACCATTCCTATATCGAGCATTCGTGTCGTGCGTCAGCGTCGGCCGATATCGGCCCACAGTATCGCTCGGGACAGTCCTAAGTGAACCATCCTTTCCCTCTCGGGCGAGGAGGGGCTCACCTAGTGTCACCCGACACGAGCACTGGGGCGCGATACACCTGCTCTCGCAGCTCCCTCCGAAGATCACTCGACTGTCCAAAATCTGAACTGACCAAGCCGGCTAAGCTGTCTTTTCGACTCCCTGTAGCTGCTATTTATAGGCAGCTGGTCGGGAGAAGATATGGTGCTCGAAGCGCCACGTGTCCTCTTTACCACCGCTCAGTTGGTGGTCGGCTAACGCAAGTATCGCCCGACACAAGGCGTGTCGTCCATCGGTGCCTCCTCGCGCGGCATCCTTGCGTCGCGCGTCGTCGTATCGCGCTAGCCTGCCGGGCAGCGTGCGTATCAGGCGTCAGGGGGCCGAAACAGACTTGGACTTATTTGCGGGCCGTAACGGCCTTATTGGTGCTAAATGGGCCAAAATAGGAGGAAACTCTGCAAAAGATGGAAATATTAGACTGAGAGCATTGCTTGGCTAATTATTTCAAAAATGCATATAAAAGAGGGGAAAATGGCAGAAAAGGGCAGTTTTGATAACAGAATAAAGGACAAAAATATCACAAAATTTGGTGTTATGAACTCCCCCAAACTTAGCGTTTTGATTGTCCTCAATCAATATTTAAACTTTATTTAGTGATGCTTCTTCTTGCGCAGTAAAGTTCTCAGGCCGAAAGGTAAAACAAGTATAGTAATGTCTTTAGAGATAATGTTGTCTCACAAAGAACAAAAGACTTCGTCTTTATTGCCTTATTTTTTAAGTAAGATTCTTCTCTATAGCTTCGGCGAGACGTTGTTGTATGATTCCAAAGTGGCTTCCACACCAAACAGCTTTATTTTCGGGGTTGAAAGTTGTGTATAGGGTAGGCTAAGGCTTTTTGGGTTTTCTTCTTATTTCCCATCAGTCCATCCAGGTAAGGGTCTGTTAACGGGCGAGTGGTCCCTGCAGTCCAAGCCAGTTGGCTTTAGAGTAGTGATTTCACATCCTACGTACCACTGCCCCAGATCTACCATGCCTAAAGATGGGTACTTTTGGAAAACAAATGTGTATATGTATTTTTCTTTTCTTTTTCATAAGGCACAACTCTCATGCTTTTATTCACACTCATAAGGTTTCTCTCTCTTTTTTGGGATTTTTGTTGGGTAGAGGGAAACAAAGAGATTCTTGCTATTTGGGCAGCTTTTTCCTTCTCCATGCTTGTCTCTTAGCTGTTTGTGAGTTTATTATATTTTTCGAAAAATTTTGGCACGGAAAAACATAATCTTCTGTTTGTTTGAAGCAGCATTATCAGAAAGATATAACAGAACTTGCATCACATTAAGCACATAGAAAAAAACTTTGCAAGCAGTTGCATCAGGTTTTACTAATATAACTACTTTGTACATATGCATGAGAACAAAATAAGCAAAATTTTCAGAAGTTTTATTTGAGCATGTCTGTGTATACAAAATTTTTATATGAACAAGTATATGTATACATGATATACAAAAGAATCAAAAGATTAAGTTTGAAAATTTGACATAATTTTGTACCTCCCTCACTGGTACATGGTACCCCCCCAAACTTACTCCACACTCTATCCCAGAGTTGTGAAGTAGATTAGGTAAGGTAATGCTAATCCAGTGAGGGTTAGCCGATGAGCGCACCTTCATCAGATAGAATCTCCCACACATATTCTCCTCTTTTGCTGTGATAATCAATGTGATGGAGCTGGTCAGGCGTCTATTTATTTGCTATTCATTCCAGGACGTGGATGTCGCAGTCGTTGGATAGATTCTTCTTCCTTGTGCATCAACAGGGACAACAGTTGACTTGATGCGGGCCATCTCTGTAAATGAATAAACGAATTCTTTGATCAAGTAAATGTGATGAATGGTAAAGAAATTAAACTGAAAGTGCTAGGATCCCACACCCCCGTATCGGGCGATACGAGGTTTTCGGAAGTGAAGTTTCGTGCCCGATAGGCGGTGGGAGTTACGCTCGTCACGCGATAAGACTAGGGCGATACGCGTTAGGACTGCCGAGCGATACGGTAGTTATAAGGCAAGACGCCTGATACAGCTTATTTGAGAAGAAAGCGGGGTGTCGCCCGACGATGAAACAGACGAGGTGGGACAAATATGAGATACTGATATCGCCCGATATGACGTATCAGGCAGACGTAAAATAAAAAGTGTACGTCGCGCGATATACGTATCGGGCGATATAAGGTTGCTCAACTCAGAACCCGCAAGGCTGATAAGCTATTTGTTAAAGGAAACTCATGATGGGCGATACGGTTCGTCGGGCGATAGGGACTGTCGGGCAATACCTTGCTGTGTTCTCACTACCGTGCGACACAAGAGCGGATGAATCCTTGCACGTCACGGGAGCAACTTCAGAAAGTTATCGCACGTCACTGGTAGGTAAAATAGTAAGACAGTAGCCCGACAAGGTGAAAACTTGCTACTATTTATAGCGGTCCCAACCGGGGTGAATCTGGTAATTTTTGGGTGCGCGTCGGCCGATGGGGTAATTCATTCCCGAGACAGGCAGTCCATCTGTCAGCCTAAGGGTGATCAGTCCTTTGGCACGACTGTCACAGGTTCATGCCGTCTAGGAGCATCATTCGTCATGGCCTTTGTGCTCCCCGAAATACCTTAGCCCGATATGGGCGCATTCATAACATCGGTTGGGTCGCTTCCCGATATGACCTTCAGAGCAAGAATAGGAAGAAAGAAAAACTTGAAAATAGATCGGGGTGACTAAAGAAGTTGATGAGTAAAACATCACCGGCCCGGAGCTAAAGTCCTGGCCTCAGTTAGTATTACTCATCCCGGTCTATAAAACTAAGGCGGTGACCCATAAAACAGAGTCAGCGTGTGGCACATGCACTGACTCGGACCTTATTACATACTTTAATGTTCATAATGTTTTTCTTGTAGGAAAGTAAAAGCATCCTATTCTAGGAAAGTAAAAGCTCGGGTTGCTGTTCTTGGTCCTGGTGTCACCTGTGTCGATGACGGTGACGACGCCTGACATGGGGGTGGCCTTCCTCGGAGTGCTCCGATTCCTGATCTTCCAGCTGATCATTTCCGTCGTAGCGATCGTTGCCACTCGGCGGAGGTGATTCATCCCTAGGCCTTCCCTACTGTCCCCATTCAACGTGTTGCGGGTTGACACAGGGAGGCATAATGTTGATGATTGTGCTCGGTCGAATGGTTGAATGGTGTCGGAGCTCGGTGGAACAATGATCTGTCCTTCAGGGTTCCTGAAAGAATGGCATGAAAAATCAAGTCAGAAAATTGAATTATTTAGTCTAGGCTAAGAATAATAGCAAGGAAAAAGAAAAAGAAAAAGGGTGTTGTCAAACTCATTTTTAAGCTTGAGGCACGGGAGTGTAGTTAGTGGATTCAGATTCGTCAACAATGCCGTATTGCCTTGTCCCCAACAATGGCGCCAAAAAGTTGACCGGCCTAAATCGCGCGTCCTAAAATTGGAGGCGGATTTGAGGTAGTCGAGCTTTTACATTTATAAACCTGAATCCTTCTAGGCCCCCGCAACTTTGTTTACGGGGTCGAAGTAGATATACGGGGTCGAACACAGGGACAAGGGGGGTAGTGTTGAGAACCCAGAATCGACACGCTACACTCCGGCAGGTATGAAGAGATTATAAATTCCCCAGAAGGGAAGCATAAAGATGTCACGAACAAAACAAGAAAACTATCTCCAAGTGGAGTTACTAGAAATATTTAAGGTTTTAGTCATTTAGCAGTTTTTAGGGGTTTTCATGCAATAGAAACATAAAGATAAAACTAGAGCTAGAGCAAGGTACGAAGGATAAAACTACTGCAAAACAAGCGGCACCAGTAACACCATGCACCCCTCCTCTCAGAGCAGGCACCTCTAACCAAGCCTCGGCACCCCTCTCGAGATTGTTGGGCTCAAAGTTAGAGTGGAATGTTACTGATACAACTCTGTTCCAGGCACTCTCGTACTCTAGAATTGGACCAAATACTAGAGTCACAACACAACTCTTGAAGTTGTTGCGACGGGAAAACACGATTCGATAGATAAGCAAAATGCGATCCAAACATGCAAGCCAGAGTTCAGATATCAAGCATGGCAGTCATCCAACATATTGCACCAAGCATAGAGCATCAATTAATTAAGCATTTCCATTTCTATAAACACTAAAGGTCTTAATTACAATGCATAAGTAAAGGATTAAATAATAGAATTAAAGATATGTGTCTCCTTCTTGATGTAGAAGGGCGGAAGGCTACAGTAACCATCCCGCCCGATACCGGTCAGAACCTAGCCCGATACAGCCGTGTCGGGCGGTACACTCTCTCGGGCGGCGCGTCGTGAAGAGTGACTGTATCGCTCAAGGACCCTAGCCGATACGCTCAAGTCGGGCGACATACCCTCTCGGGCGGCACGCATGACGGGCAAGCGTATCGGGTTCGATATCGTGTCGGGCATAGAGCGACCATTCCTATATCGGGCATTTGTGTCGTGCGTCAGCTTCGGACGATATCGGCCCACAGTATCGCCCGGGACAGTCCTAAGTGAACCATCCGTTCCCTCTCGGGCGAGGAGGGGCTCACCTAGTGTCGCCCGACACAAGCACTGAGGCGTGATACACCTACTCTCGCAGTTCCCTCCGAAGATCACTCGACTATCCAAAATCTGAACTGACCAAGCCGACTAAGCTGTCTTTTCGACTCCCTGTAGCTGCTATTTATAGGCAGCTGGTCGGGAGAAGATATGGTGCTCGAAGCGCCACGTGTCCTCTTTACTGCCGCTCAGTTGGTGGTCGGCTAACGCAAGTATCGCCCGACCCAAGGCGTGTCGTCCATCGGTGCCTCCTCGCGCGGCATCCTGCGTCGCGCGTCGATGTATCACGCTAGCCTGCCGGGCAGCGTGCGTATCGGGCGTCAGGGGGCCAAAACAGACTTGGACTTTATTTGGGGGCCGGAACGGCCTTATTGGTGCTAAATGGGCCAAAATAGGAGGAAACTCTGCTAAAGATGGAAATATTGGACTGAGAGCATTGCTTGGCTAATTATTTTGAAAATGCATATAAAAGAGAGGAAAATGGCAGAAAAGGACAGTTTTGATAACAGAATAAAGGCCAAAAACATCACAAAATTTGGTGTTATCATAAGGACATATATCATACAATCTTATGATTAGGATTACCCTATGGTCATTTTAGCACTGTAACCTCCCACCTTATTGGAGAGTTTTAGGGCTAAACATCATAAGTAAGGATTGACCATTCATAGTCACGGAATCTTAGATAGATCAACACACTATGTACTGACTATATACATACATAAGAGTATATGTGTAATGGCCATTCATTACACATTTATCAATGAATCAATTGCATGGCATGTCAGTCTATCCTTTAACCCTAGATGTCAATTTCACCTTCAACTTAAGGTATCAATTTCACACTCATCAAGTAATATCGGTTTCATCACCTTCTCAAGATGTCTGATTGGCATTAACATAGGGTATCGGTCTATCATCAACCCTAGGTATCATTTTCATCCCTTCCAAGGTGTGTTGACTTGACATCCACATTGCAACACAGTCTTAACACCCACTAGGTGGTGTGTCTTGGTTTGTAGCATCTTGGATCATCCTTATATAAGTATATCGATTTCATATGGCTAGTGGAATCCCTATTTCATCACCTTCAAAGGTGTGTCGACTTGTCACCACCATAACATGTTGACTAACTCCATGCAAGGCATAAGGGTCTAACCTCCCCAAGGTGTTTCAAGTTAACCCTACCTGAAAGTGTGTTGGGTTAAACAAATGTGTTGGTCATGCCAACATCTAGTGTGTTGGCCATAGAATACTCTAGGGTATCATCCTCTCTATTACTTGGTGTGTCGGCCAAGGATCCAAGGCGTGTGTCTCCCTTCATAGTTGTGTCGGGTTGTTAGGGTTAGGGCATCAACAAGGTGTAATAGTTCACCTTATCAAGGTGTGTCGATTTAAGCACCACTTAGGCATTTTAGTTTAAGCACCAATTGGATATGTCGGGCTAGCACCCTCACATATCGATCTATGGTGCCGACTAACAAGGCATATCAGTTTAACCCCTCTAGAACATGTCATCTAGATCAAAGTGTGTCGACTTTGTCATATTCAACCTTAGGATATCTACCACTAGTCCCTCTATTATCATGTCATGGAGGTACAAGATATGGAAAACAAACTAAATGAGATTCCTTCACAAAAATAGTTCTTAAGACCATTAGTAACTTCTAACATATATGAGATGAACGATTTAGAGATAAGAAACAAAATAGGAAATTAAAGAGTGAAAATAACAAAGAAGGCTATAAGAGTTATATTACCTGCCTCAAGAAGTCTCCATCAAGGTTTCAAGCTCCATGATCACAGCTCCAAGGCCCACATTTTCTCAAGGTTGAAGATGATCCATCAAGTATCCCAAACTCATCCTCAACCTTATCTCCAAGAAAGAAGAAGAAGATGCCAAGGTTATGATAGATTGAGGAAAGAATGAAAGAGAGAACCATGACCTATTCATACTTTATTTAAGGTATGATCCATGGCCAAGAGGGGAATAAGAAGATGAAGAACAGAGCTTAAAGAAATCATCACCAAGAAACATAACTCACCAAGATGGAAATTAAACCAAGAATCACCATGAGCAAGGAACTCGACCTCCCTAGCTCCATGGGGACTTCCTCTCAATCCTTAACCACCCAATCTCATCCACTAAGAATAAAATAACAAGAATGAACGAAGGGTTCACTTGTGTGAAGAGGGAGGGGTTTATATACTTGGAGGAAGAAAGAGAGATCAAAAGAGAGGTGTCATCACCTTAAGAGTCTAGGTGACACTTGTTCACGTGCAAAGGCCACATGCAGACACTTAGCTTAACATGAAATATTATGGTGATACACTCAAGGTAGAGTATCGACCTCTTGGCTTTATACCAAGGGAACCACCTCTCCAAACCTATATACTACACTACACCAAACTGATACACTATTCGAAGGTTAAAACAGACATTGTCCATAGGTCATTATCTTTATTAAGGATATCATCTCTTGCCCGAGATCCAAACTAAGTTCCCACCTCTTTCTATATCTTCTAGATGATGTCAAACAAGATGAGGAACCTTCTAGAAATGGTAAATTGCATGTTAACCCCTTTACTTTGAGTAAATTGCAATTTACACCAAAACTAACTCACAAAGCACAAACATCATCCACACAGGCTCAATTTGAAACTTAAGTTGTTCTCAAGGCGCCCCATAGCATCATACTCTCTATTATGGTGATAAAGCAACAATGGAACACTCAACATGTGACATATTGTAAGATAACCCCTTATCTTGGCTAAATTGCACTCTGGTCCAAAACAAGCAAACATTTCTCAAACATTAACCAACTAGAACTAAACTTGGAAACATAAGCATGTCACATGATTACAAATAGCTCAAAGGATTAGATTAAAGTTCTAAACAACTTACTTAGGCAAAACAAACAAGGTTATCCCAAAACTTGGGTTAGGGTCCTTACAAGTATGCCCATAGAGCCAATCATGTGATGATTGACATGACATATACCATAAATAATTTGATTATACTCATAAAGGCAAGCTTCCAATTTATTCTATTTCATTTGATTATGAGATAACATGAAAATACTATGAATGTCTAAGGAATGAAAATACTCAATGATGTATGTCTTCAAGTATGTGACTTAGAGAATGAGATCATATGAATGCTAAGAGTATGTACATTATTATTATGTCCCTAGTCAATTTTTATTGTGGAAGGTAGGTAGACACCAGTAACACATAAGAGTAGAGTGTGGGTTGATTGATGACTGAATCTCATTAGTTATTATGCGACAATATCAAACCAAGAACATAGATACATGTTAAGGAACAGTGTATCAAACATACCCACCTTGAGAGTGACACATGAAACCAACATTGGTGGTCATAGTCATCTCTCATAGTGAAGGTTGTGGTTGTGATTCTTCGACCTGAAATCATTGTACTCATCACATGTCATTGGGTACGCTGTGACATCATCAAACACAATCCTAAAACATGGGTTGTCATGAAGGTGATGATTGGGTGACTTTGACCAATGGGGACTGACTTTGAGTGATAGAGATGGGATTCATCCCTCCTACTGTAAATTGATATCCTATCAACTTGATAAGAGAGACTGAGAACACATGTGCATGCACATGTGAATCAATATATGATATTGGGAAGGGTGACCTATTGGGAGGTTGAACCAGGATTGATACTAGAGATTGAAATCCTAGCCACTTGATAAGTGTTCTCATATTAGGATATCATTAGGAAGGATGACGTATTGGGAGGTTGAACCAAGAATGTGGGTGAGTTAGGACAAAGTGTATGACCAAGGCTAATAGTGGTTTGCAGGCTAATTGTTATTTATAAAAAGTCTAGTTGAGCCTTGGGCTACGGGACCATGCTTTCCAAAAAATATTAGAGGCTATTTCCCTTCCAATAGACGAGGCTCACATAGACATTTGACAAAAAATATTGAGCAGTGTAGTTCATGCATGTTGGCGAGGGCTATCTGCATTGTTGGAGCCACCCTTGCACTTGTAGCCATGAATGAAAGCTAGGTGTACATTGGGCAATTTTCACCTACATTGAAATAGGGAAGAGATTATGATGCCATAGTTAATCCTTGACATGGAAAACAAGTGTCTGAGTGGTGTAGATTAGAACATCCCCAAATTTGAAGCCTTAGATAGTTTTTCTTAAAATGAATGATAGGACTACCCATATCACCAATGTGCGCCTTCTTTTTAAATAGTATGTCAATAGGTACTCTATGGTTAAGTGTGCTTATCTCATTGTAGTACTAGGATGGGTCACATATTGGAAATTGGGAAGTTGAATTGGGACTATGTACAAGTGAAGACAAGCACACAATCTAGGCTAAAAGTAGTCTTTGGGGTCGATCATCATTCCTAAAACTCTACTAGATCTTTGGGAGGTGGGATCGGGTGTTACACTATAACACATGTACCTCACACATGAATTCAATAAGGTATAAAACCATTATCTAAAAAGTAATAATTCTAACCAATCACGATGAGGTTATTTTAGTGGTTTCAATAAGATTTTCATGAAAATATCTCCTTTTCACATAAGAAAATCATTACACTTACAAATAATTTGAGTCAAACTCTTACCTATAACACCTTACTCAACAAGAATAAAATATTCTCTTGTATTTCTCACAAGAGCATGCAACTCAAACTCATTTAAAATTAAGAAAAACTAATTGCTAATGACTTGGTTTCCATGTAGATATGGGTAAAATATGTACTGACATCATCCGGTCTTAAAAAAATACATGAATTCCTTATCTAAATAGTTATGAGCATCTTGAAGAGTAATTATGTAGACCAACCCCTTCTTTAATAGGTAAACCATACATGATCATTCAAATAAATTTTGATTTAGTTAATTGCTTCATATTTTTGTTTTATCTTAACGTAATATTTGTGAAATTGTGGTAGTAATAGTTTATACTAAAATTGGATAGTTATTCATAAGTTGATAGCAACAAGAATAATTATTTTTTAAAAGTATGATTAATTGATTTTTATTTTACTAAAAAGGGATTAATAATGAGTCAAACTAAAAACAATTGGAATCCTGATTGATAAAGTTTTAGGGTTCCATTAGATATGATACATAGGGTTAGTTTAGGTAAAATGTGTCTTGATATGAAGGGTATTTGTTGACTTCTTTTCAGAGATCAAGTAGCCTCTAAGTACAACTATATTTCACATGAACAACTTCATGTAATAAAAAATAAATGGGTGAGTTGGGTAATATTCTAAATCTCAATTTATTTATTAGATACTCTGATACATTTATGTCCTAAACAAATACATATAAGTGAGAAAACCATATCCATAATTCTAATTCAACTTTTGGTCCAAGGAATGCAATCTTAGAATTTTTAACACATTTTCACTAAGTTCCAACTGTGATTGGGTTTTTGGTTGAAATCTTGGGAGAGTTCACGTGATTCAATGTTTTGTAACATCTTTCTCCCAATTTCGTTTCTTTGATTCCTTTATATGTCAATGGATTTGATTTATTTATACCTAACTATGTTATTTTCACTTCATTTTTTGGATGTAGGAGAAATCTTTATTAGCATGAAAAGATTGTAGTTACATGGCTACCAATAAAGATAGTGGGGACAAGGAGCTATATATTCCCTCTATTTTTTTTAATATGGATTGGAACCCACGAAGTTGGATGTTCTGAATCAAAACAAGATTTATGTCCTTGGGATGAATAGAAGGATACCCTTAACTACCTTTGGAAAAGGTGTCTATCCTAGGACATGTTTATAGATTTCACTATAAGTTTCCAGCTAATAGTCACCGTAATGCCTAGTTTTACTAGAATTACCAAAATTCACAGTAAATAAAGATCAAGAATGAAAAATTCTTAGTTGTGGATCATGTATGGGGTTATAGTTTTTTTATGATGATTAATAATATACTAAATTTTTTGAAAATAAAAGAATTAATTTAAAATTGTTGTTACACCCTAATCTCCCATCACAACTAAATCTGATATTATGGCACAAATTGAGATTAAACATAAGCAAACACCACCCTTACCCTTTTTATTGTATCAAATATTACCACATGAGCTATCTATACTTGAAAATATAAATATAATTATCTACATCTAATTTCTATAAAATTAAAAGGATTATAATGATCATACCATCACTTGATATAAATTGATATACAAGATCTCATACAATTATATTACATTATTTGATACATAGAAAGATTATTAGAACACTTGATTAAGTACACAATTGTCTCATTTCACTTGAACCTAAAGTGATAGTTACATACTACTATCAACATGATATCTAGTCTTTGTGTCAAGATTTCTTCATTGAATATAGATATCAATACACTCAAGTTAACCTAAAGTGTTTAAAATAGAGGGGTGAATACTTTTTCTCAAAGTAGATAATTATATATAATAGTATAAGTCAATAAATAAGAATCAATCATTGTTGATTAGTTGAATGTAAAAAGGAGCAATATTACAGTCAACGAGATAAAATAATATGTTTGCATTGTACATGATTAAACATGCCATATAGTTTATAAAAGTTATTTTAAAAGGTTATAAGGATTGTCATAGAGATGGAGGGAAGATGGGCAACAATTTGAAATATAAAATGGCATTGACATTGAATGATCTGGATCATATATATCTTCATTAAATGTTCTAATCTTTTGTTTATATTTATTCTGACATGGATACCATGCTAACTACCATACTGACCAACTATATTGACTAAGTTAACTAAGTGATTTGATTAGATACTATACTATTTACTAAATTGATAGACTAAACTGACTTTCCTTTACTCCCTTCTAAAGTCACTTGGATTGTACCATCCAAGAGGACTCCATTACTACGTGACTTACCGTACATGTATTAAGATGTAACCCAATAACCTTAAATTTGCTAATTAACTAACTCATTCAATGAGGTTTCCTTATAAAACCTGATGGTGGCTAAACATCTTCCTCAAAGCCAAGTGTCATGGGTGCTATAGAGGGGTGATTTTAGAATAAAAAGTCTCTAACTTCTTGTAAGCATGTTCCACAAGTGATGACATGCTAGATGAAGTAAATTATACTATCAGATATAGTGGATCCTCATGTACTATTCACTCTAACTGTAACCATCTAGGTATTACTTGGATCTCTAGTTTGTGTTTGGTTATAACTACTAAACTAAACTAGCACCATTATTATATGCTTGGTTGATGTTTGGTACTCTCTACTAAATACAAATACCATCAATAACTAGTATTTATGTTCTAGTTACTTTCTATCTCTATTCCAGGTGACATCATCCAATAGCTGACAACCCATAGCTCGTTTCAACATTCTTGATAAAAGACCTCCATTGAAAGGTTCTGTAGTGATCATAATTTTTTTATTGTTGAACTTTTGAGTTGTATCTTTCTCTTAGACTACTTTATCACTTTATTATACTTGTTGGAATAATGGACTTAAAAATTGAACTCACTACAAAATACAGGACTAAATTGATAATGAATACATTCCACTTAATGCTTATCTTATTACAATCTCATTAAACATTTTCTCACAAAAGAAAAATTATCAAATAGAATATCTAATTTTTATGAGGATCATTGGCACTATTATTTACAATTTCACAAATCATTTGTATTCACTATTGAATACTAAGATAATGTTTCTTACCATTTACTAACATATCACACATTAATTCCATATTGGCATATCTATTTGGAAATCGAAATATCTCTATTAATTATTCATGTGTAAAGTGTTTGACTACTTCATACAAAGAATTGATTCATTGATATTCCACAATTCATTATTTAGAATTCAAATATACTAAAAAATGCTAATTTTTGGTATTTCTATTTGTAACATAAATTCTTACACTATCTATCATTCTAGAAACATTTGATCCCCTTGCTATTTAATCAATTTAACACAATTTTAAACATCGATTTCAAATAATGTAATTGTCCTTTCAAATATAGAATTGAACACCAGTTATGTATTTACTAAAGTAGGATAGGGAAATTGGAATAATTGAATAACACATCTATTTGAATGCCTTCTAATGTTAAAATCAATGATACACTCACCTTTTAATCTTCTACAAACTTATTTCTATCTCAAAATTAGATCCATGATTCTAAATTCAGCTTATCCAACCCAAGAACATACCTCCTGGGTACAACACATGCCACATTTGTGCTCTTAGGACCAAGATTTGGTGAAAAAGAAAAGGAAGTAGATTAGAGGAGATATACCAAAAGAAATTCTACTTAAAAATAGAACATAGGAAAAACAAGGAACTAATCAATAATTGATCTACTAATCTCAATTAGGCTCTAGATGAGGAGTGATCCTCTATTTTGTTTATTCTACATATATACATCTTCAAAATTGTTCAAGTATTACCCTATAGTGAAAACTAGGTTTTGGAAACTGAAGAGTGGGTGTATGAGGATATGTATATCGAATCATCTTTTAAATCATTTTCACAAAGGGTACAATACCAAAATATCCTCACCTAACAACTACCATCTAACAAAAAGAAAGTTTGATGACTTCCTCTATTGTCACTCTGACTACATTGACTAGCTAATCCAATCTGAAATGGACAAGTCAATTGATTGCTTAGTTGTCCCCCACCACATTCAGACAGACTTCCATGTAATCAAATGACTTTTTATAGTCTAGTATGGAATCTTAATCAAACAACTACTTTGACTCCAATCCAATCATCACTGTAAATTGGTCTAACTATAATATAAGTTAATCATATTCTTTGAGTCACTTGAATTGGCATGCACCAAATATACCCAAACAAAATAAAACTTACATGAACATGTTTCTATACATTCTAGGACATTATAACACTCTCTTCTACAACACATTTCATTATATGTACTAGTTATATGGTTATTCCATCCATGGACTCAAAATTATAACTGATTAAACTTCTAGTGACTTAGTCAATGAAAATACCAATTTTATTATGTAAATATGATGGAATCTGACCCCAACCACACTAAACCAAGCAATAATGATATTCAATTATATGGGGGTAAGGTTATACCCCAAACCCTATCTATGATTGAATTGAGAATTTATATATACATAGTGAATTAATCAAATAGGAGTTGTTATTTGATGATAATATGAATATCATGGTTTCTTGAACCCTAGATTAAATATAGAATATAAATACGGTTCCAAGAATTTTGGCGAATCAAGGGAATTTCTCCTATTTTATTTCTAGTTGGGGAAATGAGGTTAAATTTTGGTATCCATGAAATGAAAGTTTTCATGCATGCAAAAAATGAACAACTCTATTAAATTAAATTGTGTAAATGAAAATTTTAAGAATTTACCATAATTATGATTATTGAGTGATTTGAATATTTGTTAGGAATCCAGTTTTCTTTATTGCATTTTCCTTAGTATGCAATTATCTTATGATTCTATTTATGATAAATTCTTCAAATGTTTAGCATTTAATTTTATGAATGATAAATCTCTTAGTACATGATTCACTATCTATAATTTTCATCAATAGACAACTTATGCCTTTGATAACCTAAAAGGCATTTATATTTTGTCTAATGGCGACTTATACTTTAATATAGAATAATAGGAGAATAAATTGATGAGTCATAGACAATGATTATTGTAAAATCAATTAAAGTTGTATATACAAATATTATCATACATAGTAGTAGCCCTTTTTATCCTGATTTCTTATGAGACTCTAATCGATCAACAATTTTGCATAATTTTACTATTTATGTGTTGAGTGCTTTGAAGGCCACATTAACTGAAATGTAAAGTGAATATAAGGAAATGAAAAAATAGTTGCCTCATATCCAATACACAACATTGTTACAGGTCTTATGAGCAAGTGAGATCCATGAGAATAAACCTAGATCATAGTTAGGTGGAGAATTAGTGTAGACCTTACCATAGAAAGGATCAATCCTAATTGCCGCATCTAGTTCTTTAGTAGTCCATCTCCTATTTTAATCAGTCCTAAGTTAGTTAGATAAGATATTATGTTGTACTCCACTATTAAAGAACTCACCCCAATACACAATAAATGTCCCATTGTTATGAGACTAATATGACATTATGATGCCACATACCACTTCAAAAATAGTCTTTTATGACACTTAAAAATGAATTTAGGTGACAATTCATAACTGAAGCATATGTTCATACCCAATAAATCAAACATTCACGAGACCATTGAAAACCATCACTATAACCTTTATTATGATAGTTTAAGAAAGAGAATCATCACATCAATTGTTTTTGGGGCAATTTCCTTTTCTATTATTGGCATTACACATTTTACAAAGCAATAGTTTATGCTTGACAAACGTGCATGTTGCAATTTTTATATTGGAGATTGCAAAACCTAAAAAACTATTAAATTAAAATTCAACAACCCTATCATCTACAACCCACACATGTAAAAAGAAACATCCACATTACACTAGATACACCACAACATATACAATAATTTGTCTACATCACACTACCTTAAATATTGTATGTGTACAAAAATTTATTTCATTCTCAAATAAACTAAACAATTGATTCTCATTTCATGCATATCCTATTTCACTAAATAGAATGTCACAAGTTCACAACAACATATGTATGCAATAACAAAATAGTGATATGTTTACAAACAAACCATCAATGTTGAATCCTCCGTGTTTGATAACATCCAATTCTGTGGACGTTTCATGCCTATTTTTGTCCTTAATTTCCCTCAGTAGCATAGGTTGGGATAAACTTTCCTACTATTACTTGCATTTTACTTTCTTTTCCATAAAGAAACAATGAGTATCCAATTCCATGTAGGAAAACCATAGATCAATGGTTAGACATAGTCACCATCCATTTTCACTAATGATGGAACCAACAACCTCACTAACTAAAGGATCTACAAAGATCAGACTATCCATCGTTTGTCACAAATGTTGGCTTCACTTGCTCCACCTTCCAAAGATCAAACATAAATCTATACTACCAAAGGGGCCCAACAAATCTTTGCCTATTGATTTCCCACTAAGCACCATAGTTGGAAGGCCCTGGTTCCTTCGTCTACAAAAATCCACCCTCGAATGGTCCATTAGAGTGCTATCAACGAATTCCAACCACCATGGTCTATGATGGCTCGAATGGGTCTCCATCTTCTAAAGGTTCAACAAATACTCTCTCTTCTTATGGAGCGGTTGGGCCTCCCCAACCGAAGGACAATCTGCCAACCTTGTATTCGGTGGTTTGACATACTCCTATCTTTTGATGGCTCAACATTTGGTTTGGCTTCCAAAAGTTGTCTAGCATACCACTGTCTCCATTACAGTTGAGTGCCTTCCTCGAGGCACATGCCAAGAGTCCTTGAGATGCAAGTAAAGCTCAATCATGAGAGCCTCAAGATTCAAACTATTGGCTATAAATATCAACCCTTTTTCTATGTGAATAGGATCCATCTAGCATCAGACAAGGAAGTGCTTCCACCATTCACCCCTTCCATAGACATTCAAATGAGAGTCTAAGGATCTTCCACCAACTTGTGATAATAGGGTATGAGAGTCCAAGGTTCCTCTCACCTTCGGCTAGCCTCCACTAGTTGTGAAGTCCTTCTTCAAGAGAATAAGGATGCCATGAGGTATGTCAGCTTGCCACCACACCTCCAGAGGAGAAGGAGTCTTCATTGAACCTCAATAACCCTTCATGGTTACTATTATTGAGTCGTCTTCCTTCTTCTCTCCCAATATTCACCCTATCCACCTCCATGTATCTATCAAACCTTGTGTCATGTCTTCTTTCATTTAAATATCTGAACTATCACCCATCACCATGAGTGACGAATTCATTTTCTTGTGCTAGGAGTAGCCACTAAGGCTTTCCAAATATGTAAATACTTATATGCATTGATTAATATACTCCTAAGAATGTTTATATCTAAACTCATGTTCTTTATTGATTTACTTGCATGATTAGCTATCATCTTGTGTTGTTTGATCACTAATGCCTAAAAAGAATAGTATTGATATATATATATATATATATATATATATATATATAGTAGAATGAATGCATGAGAATATTGGAATTTTAAATCTAATGATCATATGGTTGTATTTTTTATTTATTTCCATATTGAGAGATAGAGAGAGTCACTCTTACGATCTAGATTTATCCTAAGCTCGAGAGAGGAGGGAATAGACACTTTTGATGATTGCATGCAAATATTCTAAGGGTATGCAATGGTGTAAGTATTTCATGTTGATGAGTGTCCTTAAATGGTGAAACCCAATCCAAGTTTCTATACATATATTCAAACACATATAAGGATTATAGTTCCACATTTGTCTTGGTAATATAATTTTTCCTTTTCTTTGATTGTTTCTTTGTTGTTTGGATTCCATCATTTTGCAAGGAACACTTATCTCTTTTGTTTATAAGGTCTAACTAAGCTAAGAGTTAGGATTCTTTGAACTTGCCACTCGTGTCCCTGAGATCGATCCCACCTTATTATGCAAGGCCCCATTATTATTGGTGTCAGAGACTAGTATTTGGTTATAAATACAAAGTCTGGTTACTCTAGATCCACTCCTTTTGGGCCTGCAATTATAGGTGGGCAACTATTAGTATCATGATCATAGACAAGGCAGACTGGAACTATCAAGGATCCTTGGTATACTTACCATACATCAGTCCCTTAAGGTCTAGAAATTGACTTAAATGCACATTTTTAGATCTGATAGATCGATTTGTCTTGAAAACTTCATGTCATGTGTTCAGTATCTAACCTTAACACTTCATTTTATTTCAGGAGGTTTAGTGTGAACAGGATCCCTTGTGCATTTTACAAACAAAATCATGCTCCTTAAATAAAAGTGGTTGTGAACAAGAATGCTAAATATCATCATGATGAGAAATCTATGGCAAAGAGGAGGAATATTTCCATGATATGAAAGATCACGATCTTCAACCAAAAGGCACAAATGATGATGAAGATGGTAATCCCTCCCTTAGATGTCTACATTTAACATGAGCAAGTGGATCTAGGAACCCCATTATCCTTCTAAGGTTTAATGTTTCCAACTTTGAGTTGAAGCCCACCTCCATTAAAGTGATACAAGAGAGAACCTTTGATGGAAACTCTATGTACAATAATACTTATCACTGCCTCAATGCATTAAAAAATATATCTAATACCCTTAGGATGAACATGGTTCCAAAGGAGATGATATACTATAAGGAATTCAACTTGTATTTGAGAAACATATCTCTAGCATGGTATCTTTCTCTAAAGGAGAAGAGCATCTATGGTTGGCCCGCTCTATCAGATGCCTTTGTTACTAAGTTCTACCTAATGAAGAAAACTATATGCAACAGACACATGATCCTTGGTTTCATGTAGAAACACAATGAAAACTTACATGAAGCTTCAAAAAGGTACCAAAAGTACCAAAGGACCTCCCCCCACCATAATTTTGATAAGATATTTCTAGTAAACACCTTTTACAATGGTTTGACAATGACCGAGAGATCTTCTATCAATGTCGCTACTGGTAGAGACTTTCTGGGGAAACGCTAAATAATTCAAAGATCATAATTAATAATTTGGTTTCACATTAAGTTGGACTTGTTCATGAGAGAGGACCATATTGTACAATCTCCTCTTTGGTCACCACTACGGAGTCCAAGGTACTTGAAGCCATCACTACCAAGACAGAGAAGATAGCCATCAATGTTCTCTAGATGAAATATGTTGGGAACAATGGGAAAGAACTAAGTGGAGACCACAATGAACATTTTGACATTGTCCATGGTTTTGACCATTGCATATACCCTCATGAGGAAGAAGATGTTGAAGATGGTTTTACGGAAAATGTGTCCTACACAACCTTTAAGTGGTATGGCCATCTTGGGTTCTCTTATGGCAACAAGAATTTTGCTGAGAACTGTCACTATCGGAATGTTCCAAACAATCCACACCAAAGACCACCTAGTTTTGGGAAAGACGGTGTACCATTTGGGTTCACCTACAATACTAAATATTGCAATAGAAATAATTCCCAAGGGAAAAACTAGAATCAAAACTATGGAGGTAAGAGCCAAGGATAGAAATAACAACAACCGGACTTGCTGAGTGAGATGTTTGAGTTTGCAAAAAGACAAGTAGATATTAGTGACAAACTTAAATCAAAATGTGATTAGTAACAACAACCTACTGAATATAATGCAATCACAATTGGGGAGTTTAACTAGGCATATATGTTATATACAAGTTCACAACAAAATGATTGACGAGCAATTGTCAAACTTGTCTGAACTGATCAAGAATCCCTAGGGAAAAGTTGCATCAATGACCAAGTGTAATACTGGAGGCCTTGAAACATCAAAGATCCACTTAGATTAGGCACTATTATAGAAATACTAGAACCTAAGGATAATCAAGGAAGTAATACCGTTGTTAAGTCCCAACTTGAGACTACTGTAGTAGAGGAGGAAACTCAAACAATAGTTGCTCATAAGAAAACTAAGTCAAAAGAGAAAGCTTAGGGAAAGAATCCGATAAAGGAAAACCAACTTGATGCAGATGTTCAAGTGATAGAAAATAGGGATCCCTAGGTATAAAGAATACCTTTCCCGTATAATCTCATCAATGCTTACCTCAAGAAGAGGTATGATAAATTCATTGAAGTTGTATAGAAACTCCATATGGACATACCTTTTCTAGATGTCATTGAGGAAATGTCAATCTACACAAAGTTCTTCAAGGACTTAATTTCCAAGAGAAATTGGGGGTGGTGAGATTAATATGGGTTATGCTTGCTAATATGTCAAGCACTTTTGTAATGAAAAATGTAAACCAAGAAAAGGATCCCAGACCTTTTAGGATCCCTTTCAATGTGGGAGACAATGAAGAAAGAAAGGGTTATTTGATTTGAAAGCTAGCATCAACTTGATGCCACTCACGTTAGCCCAGAGGTTGGGTCTAACTGACATGGTTAAGACAGATATGCATATTCAACTTGTGGATCACACCTTCACTAAGCCTGTCGAGATCATTGAGGATGTTCCTAACCATGTAGGAAGATTCTTCATTCCTTGTTATATAGTTGTAATTGACATATTTCAAGATCCAACTATGATTTTTGGAAGACCTTTTCTTTCTAGAGGAAGAGAACTAATTGACATGGAATCTGGGACCATAACCCCATTAGGTTGGTAATATCATATTGACTTCAAGGTCTAAG
This sequence comes from Alisma plantago-aquatica, assembly GCA_963693085.1. NCBI lineage: Eukaryota > Viridiplantae > Streptophyta > Magnoliopsida > Alismatales > Alismataceae > Alisma > Alisma plantago-aquatica. Next base: position 192,143,240 of record OY856409.1, read on the forward strand.
ATTCCACAAGGGGACCATCTCTCATTGAGTTGATCTATTTTATGGATATCTGTAATCAGCTCTATGAAAAGATCCAAGAACATAATGCTATTGTGAATCCCTTGATGAGTGCATTACCTGACCCAATCCCAAATACGGAGGACCCTGAAGTTGTTCAACTCATGATTATATGGACGCAAAAGAAAGTGAAAGTGATGATCAAGAAGAACATGTGATAGAGACTATGAAGTATGCCTCACTAGAGAGGAGACCAAAAGAAGAAGCACCAAAGCCCAAGCCTGAGTTGAAACAATTGCCAAAAGGTTCGAAGTAAAAATCCATGGATGAAGAAAAATGAAATCTAGTAATTATAAGATCTTCTCTATCTCACAAGTAACAAGATAAAATCCTTACCGAGTTCAAGTTGCAAAGGAAAGCAATCATATACTTCATATATATGACATTGGAGATTTGAACCCTACCAATTGGATGCATAAGATTTATATCAAATCAGATGCAAAGACTCTAGCTTAAGGATAGATGAGGTTAAACCAAAATTTAATATAAGTGGTGAAGAAAGAAGTATTAAAGATCTGACACATAGTAATAGTATATCCCATCAATGACAGTAAGTGGGTGAGCCCCATCCATGTAGTACCCAAGAAAGGGGGAATGACAAGTCATTAAAGGTGAAAATGTAGATGAAATTGCAATGAGGAGTGTGACATGTTGGCAAATGTGTATCTATGTTAGGAAGCTCAATGTTGGAAATCAAAAAATATCACTTTTCCCTCCCGTTCATCCATCAATTTCTTGAGTGTCTAGCTCACCATTCCTACTTTTATTACCGCAATGGTTATTTCAGATTTTACCAAGTCCATATACATCTTGACAATCAGGAGAAAACAACCTCGACATACTTTTACGACACATGCACCTTTAGGCATACGCCATTCGATCTCTGCAATGCATCGACAACATTTTAACGATTTGTGGTATATATATATTTTTATTTCCTAAAAGACATTATGGGGGTATTCATGGATAGTTTCTCCATATAGGGGATTTCATTCAATAATTTCTTAAGAAACCTATCTCTTTGTCTAAAGCATAGGGAAGAAAAACACCTCTTTCGAATTGGCAAAATTCCACTTCATGGTACATGAAGTTATAGTTCTGGGATATAAGGTTCCCAAAGAAAGGAATTAAAGTAGAATTAAGTGAAGTCAAAGCGATAGAAAAATGGCCATCTCCAAAGTCAATGACTAGAGTTAGAATCTTTTTGGGGCATGTTGGTTACTATAGACACCATTAAATATTTCTCAAAAATTTTAAAGCCTCTATCTAGCCTACTGGAGAAGGATGCCACTTTCAACTCCAGAAAAAATTACCTAAAATATTTCAACACTTTGAAAAATACTCTTACCACCACACCTATCATCCAAGCATTGGATTGGGATCTCTTGTTTGAGCTAATGTGTGATGCAAGTGATTATGATGTAGGAGTCTTACTTGGGAAAAATAAGGATAAAAAGCACCACATAATCTACTATGCAAGAAAGACCCTTGATGAAGCTCAAGTGAACTACACAACTACCAAGAAAGAAATGTTGGCCATTGTTTACACTTTCAACAAGTTCAAGTCTTCCCTTACTAGGTCCAAGGTCATTGTGTATACCAACTATGGTGCTATAAAATATATAATGACTAAGAAGGATAGCAAACCGAGGTTTCTTAGATGGGCACTTCTCTTACAGGAGTTTGATTATGAAATTGTTGATAAAAAGGGGACAGAGAATATGGTAGCTGAGCACTTATCTAAAATCACCCTGGAGGGGGACAAGTCTCTTCCTATAATTACCTTGATATGCCCTAATGATTCCAATGGGAGTATATCTAATTGTGCCAAGGTATGCTAACATTTGTAACTATTTGGCATGTCAAAAATTTTCACCAAATATAAGATAAATTGAGAAGAAGAAGTTGTTCTCAGACCTTATGAGCTATTACTAGGATGATCCTTTGTTGTTTTGGAGGTGTGCTGACAACATGTATAGGAGGTGTATACCAGAAGAAGAAGTACCTTAGATCCTTTATGAATGCCATTCCTCACCTTATCATAGACATTTGGGTAGTGACAGGACTTCCACAAAGATCTAGCAATATGGGTTGTATTGGCTGACCCGGTTCAAAGATGCACAAGCATACATAAAGTCATGTGATGAATGTCAACACACTAGTAAGTAAGTCTAACATGAATGAGATGCCACTTCCCAAGTGGGTTGAGGTAGAGATCTTCCATGTTTGGGGAATCAACTATATGGGCCATTTCCCCTCATTTTACCAGAATTAGTATATTCTTATTGTGATTGACTATGTATCCAAGTGGATGGAAGATGTTGCAACCTCCACCGATGATCCCAAGTCCATGAATAGGATGTTTGATAAAACTATCTTTCCTAGGTACAAGGTGCCACACATTATACATTAGTGACGCGGGAGCCCATTTTATGGAAAGGAAATTTGAGGCCCTTCTTAAGAAGTATGGGGTGAAGCACAAGGTTGCTACTCAATGCCACCCTCAGAAATCTGGACAGCTTGAAGTGTCAAATAGGAAAATCAAGTAGATCCTAAAAAGACTGTAGGAAGAATAAGAAAAAGTTGGGATATGAAACTAGATGATGCTCTTTGGGAAGACTAGACTTCTTAGGAGACTCCTATAGGGACCACTCCCTATAGATTCATACACAGGAAGACATTCAATCTCCCATTAAAGCTCGAACACAAGGCATTCTGAACTATCAAATTCATCAACATGAACCCTAAATTGGAAGGCAAGAAGTGATACTTGCAACCCCCATGAACTTGAGGAGCTGAGGCTATACACCTATGAGAATGCACACATACATGAATAGAGAACCAATGTGTGCCATGATGCCCGTGTAAAAGGAAAAGATGCCAGTGAGGTATATAAAGTTCTCATGTTCAATTCTAACATAAGACTGCTCCCAGGAAAACTTAAATCAAGGTGGTTTGGTCCTTTCATGGTAACAAATATATACCCATCTAGAATGATGGAGTTATTCAACGAAAATCATGGAACTTTTTTTGGTAAATGGACACAAAGTAAAAAGGTACTAAAAAGATGAAGCTTTTACAAGGAGATCTGAAATACCACTAGAAGAACCACTACCACTAGATCTTAGAAAAGATCACAAAGATAGTCAAGCTAAAGACTAGGGCTTCTTGGGAGGCAACCCAATAATTTCTAAAATTTTCGCCAATTTCAAGCTCTAGTTTTTATAATTTCATTTTAATTTGGTTAAGTTTTGGGTTTTGTTATATGATTAATAGATTTTGTTGCCAATTTATTTTGGTAATTTTTATTGTACAAAGAATAAAACTTAGTCAATGTTATATTCTCAAATTGGTTGGTTTTTGGAATTTTCCATCAGTTGACCTATCTAAATAATTGTTCATCTTGGAGAGATAGTTTCTATATCAATTGTCAAGTTGACTAGCCTTCAGATCCCTTGGATTCGTAATACCATCAGTTCAAAAGTCTAAATCACAACTGGGAGACAAACTCTAATCTACCTTTAGTCTTCACTTTTAGAAGGCATTGGTTTGATCTTCCATTGATTAATGTCAACTGATGAGTCTTCAGAAGATGACCATCTGTCACCTTTAGAAGGAAAATACTCAAAAAACCATCAGAAGACACCTAGTTCTAACCAAAGGCATCAAGGGACCCACTACTAAGGAGAGATGAGAGTATTATAAGGGAGATGGGTTGACACATACTTTCTCTGACAAGACATAGGTTAATGACACCCCAAAGATTGATTATGCTAATCCCATCCACCTATTTCATACGGTTGTCGAACCATTAAATCATTTTTCTTTGTTTTCGACCCACACCACCAGAACAAGATCTTCTTACAGAAGCCCCCCTTCAAGATCTATGGATGGAGAAATCTTATTGACCTATCTATCAAGATATCTCCACTAAACCTAAAGAAACATGATCGCTCATCTTCTATGGAGAAGAGGTCCCTTCAGAGGGTCGGGACGACTGGGAGACAATAGTGTCATTCGATAACGTCAAGGTTGATGATAGTAAGTTTCATCACTATCACGTTTTCTCTTTTCCATTGAGTACCTTACTTGATGAGGTACATCTGAGCTGTTGTCATCGACTTGTTCTTCAACCTTCAGTCTCCCTAGGCGTAGGAGGTCTCTCCCTGATATCCCTCCTTCCTAGTGTGTGACTACCATTGGTTTTAGAAACCATTGGTTTCCCAAACTAGGAGTTCTTGAACTTCAACATCTGGTTTCCTTCTTTCGGAAAACCAAACCTTTGTTTCCTCTTCTTGATTTTTCTTTTTGTTTAGCTTTTTCTTGAAATGTTTTACACCAATTCCCTTTCTCTATTTGGTTCCAACTTCTTTCACTAACTTTGGGGTGTGGAAACCTCCATATTCCATCAGTTCTTGGTATGCCGACCTCCATTTGTTGAAACCATATCTTTCTCCTTTGGATACGTGACGTTCGAGTTGCACTGCCATCACAAAACCTTCAGTTTCCTAGTGTCATATATTTCCTTTGGTTTTAGTCCTCTTGTGAAACCTTCTATTTCTACCCACTGGATTTGAAAACCATTGGTTCCAGGACTATTGGTTCCCATAATCTATCGTGATAACCATTTCTCTCCAAGATCCAAAAATTTTCATTTTTTTGAGCTAACCTTTTTTTTATCGATTTTCATATCGACTCAAGGTTAAATTAGCATTTAGCTTATTCCCTTTGCGTCCCAATATTGTTTACTGTCTTAACATTTTGCACGAGATATAATTATATCGACATCTTAATCTTGTTTAGATGGCATGCAACACAGATAACCAGATCACATACCTCTTACCAAGATTAGCCAAGAGAATGAGTGAGGTTGATTCTATCATGGAACAACTAAGGAAGGAAGTGATAGATAGGGTGAGAGACTAAAGAGGTAGTTTTGATATCTAGAAATCCATGGGGATCCTACCCTAGAAAGTAGGGTAGCTGTGTTCAAGGTGCCTCAGTGAGACAATTACTAAAGATTCCTCAAAATCTATTGAGTCTATAGGAAGTAAAACATCTAAATACACTCATTTGGTGGAGATTTGCAACCTCAAGAAGAGGAATATATTGCACCCATTTCTAGGAGGCAGTGGATAGAAGTCAATCAGCTTTGCAGGGGGTCAAGTAGACAACCAAGGAGGAACCAAGACAAGCATAAGTACCATAGCATCTCAAGCTTCTATAGCGGTTCACCCATTTGTAGATACCCTAAGACAACTCATCAACAATTGTAGTGAAAACCTCCTATCTAGACAACTATGTCATCCTTAGAGATGATATACATAAGAAGAGTTGACAAGACATGTTCAAAAGAAAACCTTTCAAGGAAACTAGCTTTGGTTGTGTGAATACATTGAAGAAACTAGGGATATGTTACACCTACATCCCATGATTACCACTAATCATGATATTAGGGCATAAGTTGAGAATCAAACAGAATACAAATATCACCCTTAATTTTTTTTATTAAACTTCAAACTCTTTGTTTACTCACATTCAATCACATAAGAAACTTTATAAGGGAAACTAAAAATTTATTATTCTAATCTGATATCAACAATAAATATATGTATCTAGACATCTATTATGCTTCTCACCCTTCCATGTAAATATGCTATGATAATCATATACATTCTCTATTATTAAGGAATTAAAGTTACACATCATTATTTACAAATCTCTCACTACTCTACAAGGACCTAGAGGGACAAAAACTGACTAAACTTATCTAATCTAATACTTAACTCTCATGGAAGATCTATTCTGGCATTGACATTCTTCAAATCCACATGATTTCCTGAAAAATTTGAAGTAGAGGGGTGAGCCTACTCTCTTAGTGAATGAGTACTTGAAGAAAAAGATTAAAACACTTATATAATTACTTAAATGTTGTTGAGCATCTGATATAAAGTAGAATAGAAGCAAGCTATAAAGGAACTAATCATTCACAAACATATGTATGGCAAGTTACTCTAGATGACTATAAAGAGTAAATCAATCACTGAGCATTCTTAAACAATCCTAAGGTAAACCAGTAATTCAGAAACATACAAAGAATAATTGAATAACTACAAACACTTGATTAATCTCTCATTCATCTTATTATGCCCTAAACCCACATGAAGTGTACCACGACATGTGAAAGCATCATAGAAATCTATGATCTCCTTGTATAAGACCAAAAGAATGCACAAGTTCCTAAGCCTATAGTCTCATCTTCCCGGTCTGGAGCAGGAAATCACCACATCTGGCTCTCGGCGGCTAATGGGAGCAGTCATACATCTAGGCTCCTCCTCTAAACTTGGGTACTCAAGAAGAGAGTCAAAGCACTTTGGCTTATTGTGCATTAGTGGCCTACTGGCCACTGATCACTACAACTTGTAACATAGGTACCATCGACATCCTCGATTGATGTTGAATATTGCACAAGTCATAAGGAGTTTGCCTTACTGGTCAAGACCTCCACACCCTACTGGTATGATCCATATTACCTCGATTTGGACTACCTCTAGTCAGGAAGTTATTTCCTCCTCACAACTCATGCCTCATCCTATGAGGATTCTAAAGTGTTTAGGTCATCTAATGTCTAATTCATTCCTTAAATTTAGTTCAATCATCAAAACAACATTTCTTAATTTAACCTTATAAACATTCCTTTTCATAAATCATCATCAATCTGTATCATAAGTTGAGCAACTGAAAAACACCACTTATCATACTAAAGAACATTGAATTGAAAACACTTAATTTAGTGAATAACCTATCCTTATGGTTTCATTCACCTCATACACATATCACACAACTTGCATACATACTTTATGCATCATAATCTTTCATTGATAAAAGTCTGCTTTCAACAATTCACATACAAGCAACATATTTATGAAAGCTTGGAATAAACTAAAGGGATTTCAATCCATTCAGTGAAATACCACGCCTCAAGAATAACCTTGAATAAATTAACTTATACTAACAAAAGAATCAAATCAGTTGAATTTCATGATGTCTATTCACAACTTTCATCTTTACTATCATCTAAGGTTTCACCCTCTTTACTGGGATATCAAGTAAGAACTAATAACATCAAATGAAATCTAAGATAGTATTTGACATATCTATACTACGCATTCATATAAAACAATCATTCATAAATAAGGAGATTCAAATAGAAAAGATTCTTTATTCAATTACATAATAATTTCAGACATAACCGAAAACCCTATAATATGTTATATTGATCTATCTTTTGTCATAACTTTAGTAATTCTTATCTGTATTATCAGTATCCATTTATAAAATGATTTTATCATTTGAAATTCATAATATCAGGGAAATAATCCATGTCTAAACCACTTTATACAAGCTAGAACTGAAAAACCATTTAGAGTTTATTGTGGCATATAAGAGAATTGAATATTTATGGTTTATTTAGTCCAATATCGTGAAATCTACTATTTAAAGGAAGCACCCACTCATCAAAGGTGTGAAAACACCTAAAAAACGTAGCCCACATCTGAAAATCTCGAACTCATATCAAAACCCTAGCAAATCATCGCTTTCTTCTTCCTTCCAACTCGGAAGCCCTAGTAATAGAGATTTATAGAGAAAGAGTGAGAAAATAGGAATATTTGATATCATATCAAATCAAAATAGAGGAGGGATGGAATCTTGACATGTGAGAGAAGATTCACCATAAAAGGCTATGCAAAGAAGCTAAACTTACTTGATTTCATCATATCTCGTGTTGTGAAACCCTAGGTCATCATCTCCACCACTTTCCCCTCTGAAAACACTAGATATCCACTCTCTATAGAATTTCATTTATCTGGAATGGATCATGAAATATGATAGCTCCTTGGGTGCTAGATTGCTCATATAGAGCAATTGAGTTGCTAGGGTCATTTGCAAATTGACCCTATTGACTTGAGAGTTATACATTGTCCATATTTTGATAATGACTTTACCATTCCATTCATATCTATCTAACATGTTTGTTTAAGATTGATTTCAGGCTATAGGTACATGAAAAGGATCAAATTAGACAATCCCTAGCTTGTCCAAGTTCAAGTCAAAAGCAATGCAAGTGTGCAATTTGGGAAATCACTCCAAACCACCTTAGAATATTTTTTTAATCACTTGTATTGATGATATGACTTGTAACTAAGATAAAAAAAAAATCAAAACACTTAATTCCAAAGTTTGGTCATTGTTAAATAATTTGAAAATTTTGTCACGACAACTTTGTCGATCGAGTTTGGATCTCGACTGATGTAACACTCGGGCACACTACCCAAGGCTCTAGTAGAGTTTCAGGAATGATGACTGGCCCCATAGACCACCACTATCCTTAACTACGCACTTTGTCCTCACTCACGTGCATGCCGGGATCAACTTCTCAACATGTCACCCATCCCAATACTACTCCAAGCTGAGCACACTTAACTATGGAGTTTTTTAGTGATGGGCTCCCAGAAAAGGAGGTGCACCTTGGTGATATGGGTAATCCAATCATTCCTTTTAAGATCATTATCTGAGGCCTCAAATCCTGGGATGTTACAATCTCCCTCACTTAGACTCTTGACGTCCTCGTTAAGGCTCAGCTATATGGCCTCATAATCTGACCCCATTTCAGTGCGGACCCACAATGGCCCATGCACACCCAGCTCCCGATCACGGAATACCAATTCAAGGGTGGCTACGTCAACCATGGACAACCCTTTCCTACATGCCTGGACCGCACGGCTCAAGACTGGCATGCCATGCCTATGTGGGCCCCACCTACTGGAGGGATTTTGGCTCTGATACCATATGTAAAGCCCGGGCACACTACCCAAGGCTCTAGCAGAGTTTCAGGAATGACGACTGGCCCCACAGACCACCACTAGCCTTAACTATGTGTTTTGTCCTTGATGTTACAACCCCAATTTTTTGGTTCATTTGGTGAGAAATGTAATTTCTCATATTAAAGATATTTGAACAAATAATGATATAACTTGTTTCAAATAAATGGATTTCGTTTACAATAGCCTTGATGGTTGCTTTGAGGGCTTTATTGGCTATTGGGCCAAATAACAAGGAAATGGAAAAGGAAATTCAATTATTAAATAAGTAAATGAGAAAATAGAGAAAAGAATGAGGTAGAAACCTCTAGAAGGAAAAAGAATGTAATCTAAAGATGAATTTCTGCCTTTTGGGTTCCTTGGGTTCGAAGGAGTCCAAAGTGCAAAGAAAAGGCAATAAGAAAAGAAAAGATTAATTAAGTATTTCTTTATTAAGAAAGAAATAGAAAACAATGGAAAAATGTGGAACACAAGTGGAAAGAGGTGTAATTAAGTTATCCTTGATGGATTTTCGTATCCATAATGTTGCTAATGGTAAAAGGAATATCTTTGTAATACTTTTGGAAAGAGATAATAAAATGTACCGTAATGTACCTTACCTTTTGACAACTTGGTCGTATAATAAAGAGAAGATAAATGAAACAAAGAGAGGCTAGGAAGGGTGTCTGTAATTGGTGTTCATTGTGAAAGGAAACACCTTTCTATATCCGTAGATTGGGGATTGTGTGTATCTCTCACGCAACATGTATTCATAAAAGGAAACCCAATTTCCATTGGGTTGGAATACCTCTCGACACACCCCCTTCTGTGTCGACCTCCCGCCCATAAGCATTAGGGTTTCTTATAGAACCTATATAAGGGATCATAATATCCCTCATCCTCCATAGATGCTATAGCCTCCAATCTCCGTAACCTCAAATAGGCATGGTTGTCCAACTCTTCCATCCCCCTCGGTTGCACTGCTTTGCCTCTATCATTAATGCCTTCAAAAGGTAGTCAATAGGAGCGTTGTTATCGTAGACTCTAGCCAAGCATCACGACGAGGATGAAACAGTTCCTCTTTAGTTTAGCCATGCACCATCATCACCATCTGACAAAGCACCGCACACCTTCTCATGCCTCGCTGCACTTCACCAAGGCAGCGAACTCCTTTGTTCTCTCCTGACCAGGGCCTCCTAGAGTCGTGAAGGCGGACAACGATCGGTGGCCAAGGTTTTTGCGCCCCTCATCTAGCGGCCGTAGGGGTAACAATGTCAGGATATGGGCAGACACAGATCAGACTCCATGGTCATCCAGGTTGCTGCAACAAGCACTGAGCAAGGGGCTGGGTGGAATGAGGACCTGCAGTGGCAAAGGAGGGAGGAGGCGGAGCACTGGCAGGCGGCGTAATGAGGAGTTGTCGTCAGAGCTGGCTGGCGAACCATGTGCACGTCTGCGAGGACATGCCTATACAGGAGGTGGTCGCGCCACACACAAGGTAGATCCAGGAGGTGGAGATCTCTCCCAGGATCGGTCACCTTCTTTCAACTAGGCGGCCTGCCAACTCCACTGAGGAGGCACTGACCGGCCTGGGGCGCCCGTCTGTGATGCTGGCCGAACTCCCATCACGGCAGCGGCAACCGCAGGCATGCACAAAACCAGCGAGCATCATGTATGCGTGAGAGAGCGATGAATAAGAGCAAATGACAAGTATGCCCCTACTCGCAAGTTCAAAACCCAAGGGCCGTTCAGTCTTTTTCACCGATTTTCAGTCAATTTCTTGGTATGTCTATAATACTTAATAAAGCTGACGTGGCCCTGCCCTATTGGCCCAATTGCCTCTATTTTGCTTAAATCATAACTAATTATTGGTAACACTAATCAAGACATATTATATATGAAAGTTGATGAGAAAAATACATAGAGTTCAATAAAACTATAATGGAAGCCTAATTCCCCTTGTAATTATAAAAAGTAGATAAGGTTGTCACCTTTAATGGTGTAATTAATGAAAAACCCTAGATTTTGAGGATTAATGAATTGGGAAGGGTTATATGGATATTTAAAGTGGAAATTAACTTGCCATTAATAAAGGGATGATTAGATCTAAAGAGAATGATCTTTGTTCATAATTGGCTCAATTTGGAGTTTCATGTACATGATTATGCATTAATGGGCTTAGAAACCCTAATCTAGGTTTTAATGGGTTTTAATGAGATATAATTCGAGATCCTTTGTATAAAACCGATGTTAGGTTAATATTAAGCCTAGTAGATGATAAAAAGACTCTAATGTGAATACGTGAGTAATTAGAGTTTTAAATCTAAGACTGATGTTTTAGGGTTTTATGGGCATAAAAGAGAAAAGTTGTGAATAGATCTAAAGGAATCCTAATGAAACCCTAATTTGGATTAGAAACCTAGAAAGTGGATCCAAGTCAATAAAGTAGATTCTTGATCAGTATGTAGTAAATAGGTTATGTATGCTTTTCAGGATTCTGTGATTGTATGGTGAAATTTCTTGCTTGGATTGGATTGCTTTCTTGGTTGGAAATTGCTATAGCTTGTGAAATCTACTTATCAGGTATGTGGTTACGCTTATGAATAATCGCTTTAGTTTCATGGCAATTTCCGAACGTGTTTATCGGTTGCTTGAAAATAACTGTTGGATGTCTTTTATTTCATGCAACTATAAAGTGACTATGATTATCACCATGAATATATATATATATATATATATATATATATATATATATATATATATATATATAACTGGCTTAGATTCAAATCCACCTCTGTGGCTTGTAAAGGCTAAAAAGGGGTAACCTAGAGTAAGTTCTAGGTTATCGTGGGTTAAAAATTGGGCTATTAAGAGTAGTGCCATGAGACCCTTTAGCATGCCATGAGTTAAGGAGTGGGCTACTTATGGGTAGTGCCATGTGACTCAACCCTAGAAACTGGTTCACCTATAGGTGGGACCATGAGGGGTTTAATGGGGAGCTACTATAAGGAAAGTAGTATCCACAACACAGAGGATAGGGAATGCATGGATCACGGAGTTATATTTAAAATGTAAAATTGTTTGTTAAATGGTAATTGGCTGCAATACATTGTTATAAATAATTGCACGATTATTGTTTCCCCCACATGCCAGTTTCGGCTGACCGACGTTTTGTTTGTCGGCGTTTTAGGTACAAGCCAAAAGGACAAATAGTAAATCATCATATTGCGAAATACATGAAGTAAAATACAAGGAGGATTAGTTAGAGTAGAATTCATATGTGGATAGATGTTTAGAGATTCAAATTTTCAAAAGGTATGCACAAGTTTAATTTTACTATAGCCTTTCAGTTTAATTTAGTAGAATTTGATAATTATTATTGATTATTTGTCGAACCTTTGATCCGAAAATTGGGATAACGGCTCTGACCTCTTGGTCTCCCTTAATTGGGGGTTACTAGGAGGTGGGGTCATTACATTTGGTATCATAGCCTGGGTTCCTCACTTAACCATTAATAATTATTAAATTTTACAAACTCCATTGAACCCAAGGGAGTTATTAGAGGATTATCTGAAAGACGGAGGTGTCTAGAAAAGGATCACGATCGGGGGCTGGCAATATTTTCCTCCGCACCACTAGTCGAAATATGAGGACTCCCAGATCTGTGTGACTGCCTAGCCAAAGTCTTAGGGTATGAATCGAAATAAGATACCTTTAGGTCTTTCTCATCTTATTCATCTTGTCTCATCACAAATTTTGTTAAGGACCTTAAGAATTAGGGTTTTCTCTCTTTCCCTCACCCTCTTGAGGTATGGGTAAGGTTGATAAGGTTTAAGGAATCCTCCATCAAATTAATGAAAAGCATGTAAATATGATGTCATGGACATAAGCTTAATAGATTAAGCGTAAACTAATGAATAGATACATGCTTAGGTCGTATGGAATGAGTTGTCATGGCTCTCAGGAGAGACCTGAGGCTAGACCTTCTTGTCAGGAGGATAAGTAAAGAGAGTTAGTCATGGAGGTAGAGACCTCCATTAAAAGTAGAGACCTGGCACATCCTCTGAGGATGATGTTAACCCTAACCCTAAGTGAAGGTTTGAGAGAGAGATGACACAAAGAGTTAGATGTCATGGTAGACCAGGTGTTTGGATGGACATGCCTTGGATGCCATATGAGCCGTGAGAGGTTGGATGACTGAGTACCTTTGGCGACCCAACCCTGGGAAGGGTCATGCAGGCTAGAACAAAGGATAGCTCCTTCCTTGTTGATGATAGTGAAGAACCCATGGAAACCTCATGAGCTTATATGAGCATGGCATAGTAGGCACCCATAGTACGTCAGTAGTACAAGTAGTAGGTAAGCATATAGAGCTATGGATCATATTGAGTAAACATAAGTTCGAGCATTGGCTTCACCCACATAGAGGTATGCTTGTGAGCTTGATCCTTCATGGAGAGAGGACCTCTAATAGTAAGGTTAGATGTGGAGTTAGCTCTAGAGAGAGAAAGTAGGAACCAAGCTAGATGGTTGGAAGCCTAAAACCCCGAGATATGAGGAACAGTGGGGAGTCGAGGATGATGCAACCTAAGCGGATGATAGTGGTTGACTCATGCATGATCTCTAGAAGTTGATGATATCTTGGTTGTCTTTAGAGGAACCAAACCCTAAAGAGAGGATGATGCTTCAAGTACCTATGTGCCTGTGGTATATGTGTTTACCTTCTGAGATAGGAAGAAGAGTTCCTTAGACCTGGAGAGGTTTAGTAACATGTTGTGAGGTCTTGTACCTTGTTGGTTGTCCTTAAGGAGGACTCGACTCTGATGTGTTGCTTGAATAGAAGGATGAAAGGGAGTGCATGTCATGCCTTATACATGCTTGATTCGTGGATAAGAGATTGAGCATGCAGTTGGTCATCAAAAAGTGAACCTAGGGTTCCCAGGCCTAAGAGGGGAAGTGGTGTACCTAATGCTCGTGACGAGAATTAAGTTGCTATAGTTTCGAGCATGGTACTCCTCATGTATAGAGGAAAAGGGAAACCCCTCAAGTTTAAAGGTATGTTTAATGAACCCCTTATACCTAAGTTGATGACATGGGAAGGTATGATCTTGGTCCTATGTTGAGGAATGAGAACACGTATGGCCTGGCATGGTTTAGTAGGTGATATGCTTGTGCCTTAATAGCTTTCTAGGGTTAAGCATGTTCATGTGGATGTAAACCCTAGACATAAGGACGTTTGTGACCTTCGTTATCAAGAGATGAAGTTTTCCTCCCACCTTGGGAGAGGGACCCTTTGGCAGGGTGTATACCGGTTTTGTTGGTTTAAGTTAACCTAAAAGAGGTCACATAGGATCTTGAGAAGCTAAGTGAAAAGTACATGGTATGAGAATGAACCTGTAGACCCGTAGATATCCATCTCTAAGTGAATGTGGATGTGTTACCATGGAGGTAACCGGTATGGGTCCTGACCAAGGTAGGCAGGTCACCATGACCCCTATGATAGGATGAAAGTCAGCCCTTGAATGCAGAAAGAGAGATGATGAAGGCTTGGGTAAGGTTCTAAGTTGGATATGTACTATAATAGAATCCAAAGTCTATCCTAGGGTCAGGTGGGGATAAGACCAATGGAAGTAGGAGTTGCATAATTCCCTAGTTGCACATGACCATTGGGTCGAGAGGTAACAACTATCATTATCTGAGGGCCATGGGTTAGGAGATTGATCACCTTCATGAACTCATGGGACCCAAAGGGCAGATGAGTAGGGCACTCTCTAGATGCATAAGGGAAGAGGGATGACACCAAAAGTGTCGGCACCCAATAGACCTAGAAGAGATGACCAAGGATTGTGTGTAAACCCAAGTAGGTTCGACACCAGTTTTCCATGGATGTGATGTAGAGACATAGGTGGCACGTTTCCACTTGGATTTAAAGGTGTACTGGCAAGGTGGGATGTACCATCTCTACTCTTAGAATAGGAAGAACTCTGTATTTGGACTGCAGCCAAATGCTTATTTCCTCTTGTTATGAGAGTGAGAGATAGGACAGTACGCATGCCATACACCAAGGATAAAGATGATGTGAGTTGAAGCGTTGCAACGAGATATGAGGACAGAGATGATCACATACCCTGGTGGAGTAAATGATACATGGATGGTTTACAAACACTAAGAGAAATAAGGTAGTCATCTTATGAGGATGCTTTTATCATGAGCTATGAGTCATACAAGGTTGAGTTCAAAAACCAAGAGGATGAGATTAGAGTTTTCTCGATGAAGATATACTTAAGTGGAATACCTGGAAGTGTATGTCTTCAACATTACCTAATACCTAAGAATGTGAAGTGGTAATGAATGCTCTGGTTGAAATATAGCTGCCTAGTTTGGCTAGAAGAAGTTGTTAGGCTAACCCTAAGAGATGTGTTTGGCTAACACTCAGATGTAATGAGATATGTTGAACAAGTTAATGGTTGTTTGGTTAGCCAGTCTAGTCCTTGATATAATGAAAGGATGATGATAGAACCTCAGATACACTTCTTTGGATAGGAAGGTAATAAAACCCTGATGAGAGTGGTTTAGGGTTCTTGAGGAATCGATCTTGAGGAATCATGACATATAGGAAATCATGATTACACCGTGGTACTATGAAGATAGTGAGTGACAGTAGTACTTTGGATGCTTAAGATGAAGTTGCATGTGGCCATGCAAGCCGAAGGTGAAGAACGAACACCAGTAACCCAGTGCATTGATATAAAGGATAAATAGTCCCCGAAAGGGAAAGGGAGTTCATCACTATGGATGTTGTAAGTCTCTAGACCAAGAAAGGTCAAGATGCAATACGGGTTATGGTAGATCACCTTACCTAGATGACATGAGAAAGAAAGAGTACTGTCAAGGGACAGATCCGGTTTAACTACATATGAGAGAGATGGTTCAACTACACCGTGATGCGAGTTCAAAAGTTCTTGAGTATGACCTAAAGGTTTACTTCCATAAGGTGGAAGTAGGTATAAAAAAAATTCGGTGTTAGTACAATTTATCACCCCTAACTAATGGTTAGTATGATGCAGACTAAAGGGTCTGATGAGAGCATATGTGCTCGTTCACTGTGATATCTAGAGATAGTTCTTGTCCTATGAAAGATGTGATGATAACCACCATAGCTAGTATCGGGATTTAAGGAAGCTCTGAAAGGGAGGTTGTGTCGGTCACCACTTCAGTAAGGTGATGTTGGTGAAAGGACCCCATGATGGTTAGAAAAGGACCACAGTGTGTGTAGATGAAGTCGCTTTGATTGTGCAATGGATGAAAGGAGACTAGAGACGATAGGAGTCATGAGTGGATGCAAAGTATACTGACATGCATTTCACTGTGGGAGAATATGTGACATGAAAATCCGACCCCTCTAAGTTACAGCTAAGAGAGCTAAGTCCCCGATGCATGGGTTCATTTGAGATGGATTGGTGGAGAAGGTTAAGTTTGATCTTACCCCTCAGGATAAAGTAATTTGTGATAAGTTCCAGGTGTCTAATTTAGAGCACTATGTGAGGTACCCAGACCATGTACTGAGCAATGAACCTAGTGAGCCCAAGGGAGGCTAAAATGGTCTGAGTCCCTTGTGCAGTTTATAGATGTCAGGATGAAAGAACTCAGAAAACAAAAAAAGAATATGTGATGATAAAGGTTCTTTGGAAGCGCCATGAGTAAGGTGAAGCCACATAGGGGCCAATGATGGACATGGAAAAGTCTTATCTTGAATTGTTTATTTGCTTGATAGAATTTTGAGGACAAAATTCCTATAAGAGGGGAAGGATGTTACAACCCCAATTTTTGGGTTCATTTGGTGAGAAATGTAATTTCTCATATTAAAGATATTTGAAAAAATAATTATATAACTTGTTTTAAATAAATGGATTTCTTTTACAATAGCCTTGATGGTTGCTTTGAGGGCTTTATTGGCTATTGGGCCCAATAACAAGGAAATGGAAAAGGAAATTCAATTATTAAATAAGTAAATGAGAAAATAGAGAAAAGAATGAGGTAGAAACATCTAGAAGGCAAAAGAATGTAATCCAAATATGAATTTCTACCTTTTGGATTCCTTGGGTTCTAAGGAGTCCAAAGTGCAAAGAAAAGGCAATAAGAAAAGAAAATATTAATTAAATATTTCTTTATTAAGAAAGAAATTGAAAACAATGGGAAAATGTGGAAAACAAGTGGAAATAGGTGTAATTAAGTTATCCTTGATGGATTTTCATATCCACAATGTTTATAATGGTAAAAGGAATATCTTTGTAATACTTTTGGAAAGAGATAATAAAATGTACCGTAATGTACCTTACCTTTTGACAACTTGGTCGTATAATAAAGAGAAGATAAAGGAAACAAAGAGAGGCTAGGAAGGTTGTCTATAATTGGTGTTCATTGTGAAAGGAAACACCTTTCTATATCCGTAGATTGAGGCTTGTGTGTATCTCTCATGCGACATGTATTCATAAAAGGAAACCCAGTTTCCATTGGGTTGGAATACCTCTCGACACACCCCCTTCTGTGTCGACCTCCCGCCCATAAGCATTAGGGTTTCTTATAGAACCTATATAAGGGATCATAAGATCTCTCATCCTCCACAGATTCTATAGCCTCCAGTCTTTGTAACCTCAAATAGGCATGGTCGTCCAACTCTTCCATCCCCCTCGGCTGCACTACTTTGCCTATATCATTAATGCCTTCAAAAGGTAGTCAATAGGAGCGTTGTTACCGTAGACTCTAGCCAAGCATCACGACTAGGATGAAATAGTTCCTCTTTAGTTTAGTCGTGCACCATCATCACCATCCGAAAAAGCACTGCACACCATCTCATGCCCCACTGCACTTCGCCAAGGCATCTCGAGTGAACTCCTTCGTTCTCTCCTGACTAGGGCCTCCTAGAGTCGTGAAGGTGGCCAACGATCGGTGACCAAGGTTTTGGCGCCCCTCAACTAGCGGCCGTAGGGGTAGCAGTGTCAGGATATGAGCTGACACAGATCGGACTCCATGGTCATCTGGGATGCTGCAACAAGCATTGAGCAAGGGGTTGGGTGGACTGAGGACCTGTAGTGGCAAATGAGGGAGGAGGCGGAGCACTGGCAGGCGGCGTAGCAAGGAGTTGTCGTTAGAGCTGGCGGGCAGACCGTGTGCACGTCCGCGAGGACGCGCCTGTACAGGAGGTGGTCGCGCCACACACAAGGTAGATCCAGGAGGTGGAGATTTCTCCCAGGCTCGGTCACCTTATCTCAACCGGGTGGCCTGCCAACTCCAGTGAGGAGGCATTGACCGGCCTGGGGCGCCCGTCTGTGATGCTGGCCGAACTCCCGTCGCGGCAGCGGCAACCACAGGCATGCACAAAACCAGCGAGCATCATGTATGCGTGAGAGAGCGATGTTTCAGAGCAAAGGACAAGTATGCCCCTACTCGCAAGTTCAAGGCCCAAGGGCCGTTCGGTCTTTTTCACCGATTTTGAGTCAATTTGCTGGTATGTCTATAATACTTAATAAAGCTGACGTGGGCATGCCCGATTGGCCCAATTGCCTCTATTTTTCTTAAATCATAACTAATGATTGGCAACTCTAATCAAGACATATTATATATGAAAGTTGATCAGAAAAATACATAGAATTCAATAAAATATAATGGAAGCCTAATTCCCCTTGTAATTCGAAAAAGTAGATAAGGTTGTCACCTTTAATGGTGTAATTAATGAAAAATGCTAGATTTTGAGGATTAATGAATTGGGAAGGGTTATATGGATATTTAAAGTGGAAATTAACTTGTGATTAATAAAGGGATGATTAGATCTAAAGAGAATGATCTTTGTTCATAATTGGCTCAATTTGGAGTTCCATGTACATGATTATGCATTAATGGGCTTAGAAACCCTAATCTAGGTTTTAATGGGTTTTAATGAGATATAATTCGAGATCCTTTTTATAAAACTGATGTTAGGTTAATATTAAGCCTAGTAGATGATAAAAAGACTCTAATGTGAATACGTGAGTAATTAGAGTTTTAAACCTAAGACTGATGTTTTAGGGTTTTATGGGCATAAAAGAGAAAAGTTGTGAATAGATCTAAAGGAATCCTAATGAAACCCTAATTTGGATTAGAAACCCTAGAAAGTGGATCCAAGTCAATAAAATTGTATTGCTTTCTTGGTTGGAAATTGCTATAGCTTGTGAAATCTACTGATCAGGTATGTAGTTACGCTTATGAATAATCGCTTTAGTTTCACGGAGATTTCCGAACGTGTTTATCGGATTCTTGAAAATAACTATTGGATGCCTTTTATTTCATGCAACTATAAAATGACTATGATTATCACCATGAATATATATATATATATATATATATATAATTGGCTTAGATCCGAATCCACCTCTGTGGCTTGTAAAGGCTAAAAAGGGGTAACCTAGAGTAAGGTCTAGGTTATCGTGGGTTAGAAATTGGGCTACCAAGAGTAGTTCCATGAGACCCTTTAGCATGCCATGAGTTAAGGAGTGGGCTACTTATGGGTAGTGCCATGTGACTCAACCCTAGAAACTGGTTCACCTATAGGTGGGACCATGAGGGGTTTAATGGGGAGCTACTATAAGGAAAGTAGTATCCACAACGCAGAGGATAGGGAATGCATGGATCACGTAGTTATATTTAAAACGTAAAATTGTTTGTTAAATGGTAATTGGTTGTAATACATTGTTATAAATAATTGCACGATTATTGTTTCCCCCACATACCAGTTTCGGCTGACCGATGTTTTGTTTGTCGGCGTTTTAGGTACAAGCCAAAAGGACAACCAGTAAATCGTCATATTGCAAAATACATGAAGTAAAATACGAGGATTAGTTAGAGTAGAATTCATATGTGGATAGAAGTTTAGAGATTCAAATTTTCAAAAGGTATGCAAAAGTTTAATTTTATTACAACCTTTCAGTTTAGTTTAGTAGAATTTGATAATTATTATTGATTATTTGTCGAACCTTTGATCCGAAAATTGGGATAACGGCTCTGACCTCTTGGTCTCCCTTAACTGGGGGTTACTGGGAGGCGGGGTCATTACAACCGACCAGTGATGGATTTTTGGAAATGGATCAATCAGCCGAGTTGTACACTCACAGAACGCAACCAATCGACTCACTGACCATAACTTATTTTGACTCATCGGTCTAGTTTCCCAGGACAAACTCGACTGATAGTTTAAAAATTAGCTTTGTCGGTTAGTGAATCGGTCGAGCTATCTTTATTGAAACTCGACTGAATATACTGTACGGAAAATGTAGAAAAAGTGATTCCAACTGTTGGAGAGTTGTTAGAAATGAAAATAGATCCATTACAAGTTGTAAAATGGCTATTTTTCATTCTTAAGTGATCCCACACTCAAAGAAACACCCCCAGCTATAAACAGGACCTCTTGGAGTTCATTCCAAGGTTTCTTATTCATGCTATCCTTGGTCTTTGCTATAGTTGAGCGTGTTGAAACCCTTTGAGCCACTTTCTTTCTCTCATTTATGAAACATTTTGTGATTATTAGTGAGTTAGGGATGTTGTAAGAGAGCTACCTCCATGTTATCTTGCAAATCTCTCATTCCTTCCATCTTCCCAATCCCCTTTCTCAAAGAGAAAAGGTTGAAGTGATCTTCTCAAGTGAAGGAGGAGTTTTTGTTCTTCTTCAAGGTTGAAGAAGGTGTGAAGATCTTCTCCATGTGAAGGAGAAGGACAAGGTGGAAGATTCAAGAAGAGTGGGTAATTCCTTTAAGGCCAAAGACTTGATGCAAATGTGGGTAATTCCTTAGTGAAGGATGAAGACATCTTGATCAAGTGGGTAAGTCCATGTGTAGGTGAAAGACACTTGTCTTGAATAGGTAAATCCTTGAATGTATGGTGGTCTCCTTGTATTCTTATGATGGAATATTAGTATACATGGGTTGCAAACTCCTAGAGATTGACCTATCTAGGAAGTGGATTAACGGTCTCCTAGTTTGGAGATTGGAACCACTCAAACCACCTTATCCAAGTGTATGTTTCAATCTCTCTCATACTTGCTATGCTTGCTTAGATATGACTTCAAATTGTTCTCAAGCATTTGGTTTCAATTGATATAATTTGAAGGTCTAACTATTCTTGTGAGAATTTTGAAGCTCTATTCACCCCCCCACTAGAGCCCTAGATTCAACAAGTGGTATTAGATCTAGGATCTTCTCCAACACATCTCCCATGAGATGAGAAGATGGGTGAAAACCTACTTGGTTCACTCAACCTAGAGGGAGGCTTCTCCATGTGCCCCCCAGTCTTTGACGGCACCAACTTCCTATATTGAAAGAGGCATATGTAGTTCTACATTCATGGGATGAACTTTGATGTGTGGAAAATGATGATTACATCCTACAAGGAGCCAACCAAAGCCATGTACACATGGAATGAAGATGCCCTAAAGGATGCCCAACTCAATGCCAAAAAAATTAGCATCCTCTATGCAGTCGTCACCTCAATCAAGTTCAACCGCATCTCCTCATGGGATACAACCTATGAAATATGGGATAAGTTATGCATAACTTATGAAGGCACAAAGCAAGTGAAGTAGGAAAAGATATACATGTTGAAAAACTCCTAGAGAACTTCAAGACGGGGAAGAAAGAAGGAGTTGCCAAGGTGTACTCATGGCTCAACATCATCATCAACGACCTAGCTTCTTTAGGGCACACTTTGGATAGAGGATCAATCAACTCAAATATCTTGAGGTCTATACCAAAGAGATGGGAGTCAAAGGTGACCTCCATTGAAGAAGTGAGAAGTCTTGGTGACATTCCAAGTGAGGAGCTTATTGGGAATCTACAAGCTCATGATCCAAGACTTGGTAAGCAAGAAGAGGAATCCAACCAAGAAGAAAAGGAAGCAAGGAAGATCAAAGATAGTGCCATCAAAGCTCTAGTGGAGGTTGTCACTCTTAAACAACAACTTGCTTTCTGCACCTCTCCCTCCTCCTCTACTAAATATGATGGTCCTAGTAAGCATGAAGCCAACTACTCCAACAAAACACACTTAAAAGGAAAGCAATCTTCTTCTTCTACTCCAAGGTGCTAAAAGTGTGGTAAAAAAGGACACTACAAGAGTGAATGTCCTAAGGCAAGAAAATCACACCACAGGAGCAGATCTAAAGGAGGAATAGTACAAGAAAGATAGAAAATATAAGAGGGTGGACAAGAAGGAGAGGAGACATAAAGACACAACTCATGTAGCTTGGGAAGGATCATCCCCTAGTAGATCAAGCTCTGATGAAGATGGAGAGTGCCACCCTACACTCATGGCCTCTACAAGTGAAGATATTGGTGAGGTAAGTGAGGTAAGATTGCATGAGTTAGCTAAATAAACTCTTATTGATATGCTTTTTTCTACCCGTTCTTCTTATTGTAAATGTTAATCTAAAAAGAAGAGGTTAGGTAAAATCATTGACGACTTGTATGCTAAACTTGAGATTCTTGAGCAAAATGAGAAAATTCATCTTGAGAGCATTGATAACTTGCAAGGTCAATTTCTTTATCTTGATCTCCAATACAATGTAGTTGAGGTAGAGAATGTTGTCTATCTTAAGAACATAAAATTCTTAAGGAAGACAACTAAAAGTGCTTAAATGAACTTGACATTCTTAAAATTAAAAATGTTGAATTCAAGCCTATTAGTGATGCTCGTAGAGATGAGAGGGATGTTTATCTCAAAAAAAAAATCAGTTCTTAAATCTAAAAATGCTATGTTTCTTGGTCAAGTGAATGATTTATCTTCTAGATCTATTTTTCCTAGTAATGATGTTGCCTCTATTTATCTTGAAAAAAGATTCTTATTTGACTAAAGCCCTCTGTTTAGAGGCCGACCTTGTTCATGCTATAGATGATCTTTTTAGTTTGTCTTCTATTATTATATCTCTTACTTATGATAATCATAGACTTAGAGCCTCTCTACATAAATTCCTCAAAGATCTAAAACTCCCTAAGTGAAATCCTTGACCATTCTACCAAACTAAGTGGTGTTTGTGGTTTAGGATTTGTAAGGGGAGCACCTAAGGTCAAGAATAAGGCCAAAGGTAAGAAAAAGAGTAAGGAAACCTCATTTTTTATTGGAGAGTCTTCTACAACTAAGATCCATGTGATTTTCTCTCATTGTAAAAGTGATGATCATTATTCTACTTATTGTCCTTACAAGCCTAAGGGGACCAACCCAAAGATTAAATGGGTCCCCAAGGTAACTCTGAATCCCAAAGTTTGGGTTGGGAACCAACACTCTCCATTCTTGTAGGAAAAAGGAAAATGGATTGTTGATAGTGGTTGCACTAAGCACTTGACAGGTAATATAAGCCATGTCAACAACTTTAGAATGAAGAAAGGAGGTTTGGTTACTTTTTGGGACAAGAAGAAAGGTAAGATAAAAGGTGAGGGTGACGTAGGTTAATCCTTGTGTATCAATAATTGTATCTTTGTGGATGGCCTACATCACAATTTAATAAGTGTAAGTCAATTATGTGATAATGGTTACCTTGTGCTATTTACTTCTTTTGAATGCTTGCTTCTAGATTCCCTCACTTATCATGTCATATATAAGGGAACTAGAAATTGTAATATTTATGTAATTGTGCTTGAATCTATTAATCCTATTGTTGGTAGATGTCTAGTGGCCAATTTGAATGATATTTCTCTTTGGCGTCGTCGGCTTGGTCATGTAAATATGCATCAACTGAAGAAGTTGAGAAAAAAGGACCTGGTCAAGGGACTTCCCAAATTAGATTTTGAAAAGGATGAGGAAATCCAACCTTATACCCATGTAAAGCAAACCAAGTCCTCCTTCAAATCTAAAGGAGTCCTTCATACCAAGAGAGCTCTTGAACTTCTCAGTATTGATCTATTTGGACCTATGAGAACTCAATCACTTCATGGTTCCAAGTATTGTCTTGTTATTGTCGGTGATTTCTCTCAATATACTTGGACCTTCATTCTCATTTACAAGAGTGATATTCTTGATGTTTTCTCTAGTTTTTGTAAACGAGTTGAGAATGAAATTTCTAGCCAAATTATTTCCATATGTAGTGATCAAAGGCAAGAATTTGAAAATGATATTTTTGAACATTTTTGTAAATAATCTGGATATGAACATAACTTATCTTCACATTGAACACCTCAAAAAACGGGGTTGTAGAGAGTAAGAATAGGTCACTACATGGAATGGCTAGAACCATTCTTTTAGAGTATGACACTCCAAAGAATTTTTGGGCCGAAGCCGTTTGTACCTCATGTTTTGTGCAAAACTGGATTTTCACACATCCTTCTTTGAAGAAAACCCCCTATGAACTATGGTGTGGTAGGAAGATCTCACAAGTACTTTCATGTTTTTAGATGTCTTTGTTTTGTTTTGCACATGAAAGATTCTCTTGACAAGTTTGATCTGAAATCATACAAGGCTTTCTTTCTTGGCTATAACACTACAAGCAAGGATTATAGAGTGTTTATTGTTGATCTTTATAAAGTAGAAGAATATATTAATGTTAAATTTATTGAGACTAACCCCTCTATTACCAAAGATAGTGTACCAAATGATGATGTTGCAGATTAGGTGATTCCTATCTTAAAAGAACTCAACATCACCTAAAAGGGAAAACAAGTGGCCACTCAAGAAGAAGATAAAGATGAAGAGAAGAAGGATCCTACTCCCCATTTTACAAAGAATCATCCTAAAGAGATGACCTTAAGTGACTCCTTTGAAAAAGTTAATACATGGGCTACCTTCAACAAAGAACAAGCCAACAACGCCTTCATCTCACAACTCGAGCCAAAGAACATCAAAGAAGCTCTTGGGGATGATGAATGGATCCTAACCATGCAAGAAGAATTGGAGGAATTCTAGAAGAAAAAAGTGTGGACTCTAGTGCCAAGACCATGTGATAGAAAGATCATTGACACCATGTGCATTTACTGCAACAAGCTAGATGAAAGTGTCAATGTGGTAAGAAACAAAGCGAGGTTAGTGGCTCAAGGCTACAATCAACATGAAGGTATAGATTTTGATGAAACATATGCACTAGTATCTAGACTTGAGTCCATTCATATGTTGCTTGATTTTTATACTTATAAGAAATTTCATCTTTACCAAATGGATGTTAAAAGTGTGTTTTTGAATTGTACAATTGAGGGGGAAGTATATGTTGCACAACCTCCAGGCTTTGAACATGATGGTTTACCTAACCATGTTTATCTATTGCAAAAAGCTCTCTATGGGCTCAAACAAGCACCTAGAGCTTGATATGATAAATTAAAGAACTTTTGGTTAGATCATGGGCACATCATGGGCAAAGTAGATTCTACCTTGTTTCTTAAACACATTCTAACAATTTTCTTATCATTCAAATTTATGTTGATTATATCATTTTTGGCGGAACTAATCTTGAACTTTTCAATGAGTTTAGTGATCTTATGTAGAGTGAGTTCGAGATGAGCATGTTCGGTGAGCTTACATTCTTCCTCGACTTTCAAATCAAGCAAACTAAAGATGGAAACTTCATAAACCAAGGCAAGTATACAAGTGTGCTACTAAAGTGTTTTGGGATGGAGAACACCAAGCCGATGGATACCCCCATGTCTAACACCACTAAAATAGATAAAGATGAAGAAGGTGAGAAAGTATATTACAAGCTCTATAGAGGTATGATTGGAACTTTACTTTATTTAATTGCCTCTAGAACTGACATAATGTTTAGTGTTGGCTTGTGTGCTTTCTTTCAATCAAATCCCAAGAAATCACATCTTATAGTTGTTAAGAGGATTTTAAGGTACTCACCCAAAACTCCAAATTTTGGACTATTGTATCCCAAGTCAAGGAACTTTACTCTTACAGCTTATAGTGATGCAGATTATGCAAAATGCTTGATTGAGAGAAAGTTCACAAGTGGCACTTGATTCCTCCTAGGATCATGCTTGGTGTCTTGGTTTTCTAAGAAATAGAGCACAGTGGATTTATCAACTATCAAGGATGAATACATTGAAGTCAGGAGTTGTTGTGCCCAAGTTCTATGGATGAAGCAAATGCTCCAAGACTTTAACATTTATTTTGATGCTTCTCCTATCTTTTGTGATTATACTAGTGCAAACAATTTATCTTAAAATCCTATATTGCATATTAGATCCAAGCATATAGAGGTTTGGAATCATTTTCTTCATGATCACATTACCAAAAAGGATATTTATATCACACATGTGGACATGGAAAATCAGTTGGAGAACACTTTCACTAAACTTCTAGCTAGAGAGAAATTTTATTTTATTAGATCTAAACTTATCATAACTGCTTTGGATGAATCTGATATGGATTCTAGCTATTTTCCATCTATCCTACATGCTTTTCTCATGTCTTGATCACCCTTGCTTGTTAAAGTGCTAAAATTTCCATGTTATGCCTTGTTTTTCGCTTGTTTTGGGTATTTTTTGCAAACACTTGTTTTATTGCTAATAGTACCCAATGATGAGTAATATGCACATAAGTTTGTTTAAAATGCAAAATGGACTAGAAAAATAAATTTAATTAGCACTCAAATGTCTAGAAATTAAGATTTCTAATGATGGTTCATGTTGACCATCGATCGAGTTGCCAACTGGACCGATCTGTGGCTGAGGGCTTTTATAAAAAGCCAATTGGTTGAGTTTCCATCTCACAGAACTCGAGCGATGTTCGGGTTGGAGAAAACATAAGTGCAGTTCGATCGACTTTTTTCCCTCTCAACTAGAGAAAAATCGACTGATTCCCTTTCCAGTTCCCTCTAGCTTTCAACCCTAGCCTCGACCATCGCCTTCCTAGTCCTAGACCTTGCTTGACCTTCCTAGACCTCTTTCTCATCAGTCCTAAGTGTTTGGTCGGTTCTTAGTGGTGTTCCCTACAATTTTTTACCTCTATTTCCTTCTTATCTTGCCTCCATGGATTCCAATAGAAGAAAGAGAGCCGCCCCCTTCGGAGCACCATCCTCCTCCCCTAACTGTTGCCTTTTCTCATTTGATAATACCTTCTTTGTCTTCACTGAAGCTCTATATAGGTACATGGAGATCCTTCATAGGATCTC
Organism: Alisma plantago-aquatica; assembly: GCA_963693085.1. Taxonomy (NCBI): domain Eukaryota; kingdom Viridiplantae; phylum Streptophyta; class Magnoliopsida; order Alismatales; family Alismataceae; genus Alisma; species Alisma plantago-aquatica. The sequence goes on from OY856409.1 coordinate 192,170,276, forward strand.
CTTCCTAGGAACCCCTTTCATTTTTGTGCCTTGTTTGAGCCTCGTCTGTGTGGATAAAAGGTTATATACTTGGTTACCAAGTTGTTGTATGACCACCACCTATCTATCCTGAGTGTTGAATGCCAGTTCTATAACAATTCCATCACAAGCACTAAGGCAGTTCCTGAATTCTATGCAAATTTGTCATGGAATAATGACACTCTATTATCCTTGCAAAATACTCAAGTCATTCTTACTTCCATGATTGCCAAAAAGAAATTCCAAGTCTTTGATGATACCTTGAATATCGTTTTATCCAGTATTGAGGTCATCGACACATGGAGGAAGGATTACCCTGAGTATTTTGACCTCCTAGACCATGAGGCCTTCTACAAGAAATATGATATCACTCTCCCTGACATACATAAATTCTTAAAGAAGCCTTAGTTTCCCTATAGGAAGAAGTCCACCCTTCCCTCCTCTACCTTAGACCTAAAAAACCGCATTCTCTCCCTGGTAGTCAACTGCAATATTCATCCAAAGAAAAATCAAACTAAAATTGCAGAGAGTACCTCAGTGATTATGTTTTGTATCCTAAAGAACATTAGAGTCAAGTGATCTTGATATACTCTCCACCACATGACCTGCTCCAACTCTGGTAAGAACACATGTGGTATCCACCCACCCTACCCAACCTTGATTTGTGGCCTTTTTCAATCTACCACTGGGAATTCTCTTTTTACACGATCTTCATTACAAACCTGCTAGAAAAGGAGTCTGTATCAGTGAGACCACAATTTAGAAAAGTGTGCTTACCCCTTCTTCTAACACACCTGGAGCCTCCACCTCCACCAGACACCTCCACCTCCTCATCCGTCCCGACCTACTTACACCTTGTTTAATTTATCAAATGAAACCCTCATGGTTTAAATGATGCATCAGCAGACATATAACCTTCAGTTTCAAGATGATATCAAAATATCTATGATATCATGTCTACCATGACCCATCATGTGTCCATCCTTACCTTGCCTACCAACCCTACCCAAGTGGTGATTATGCATCCTATGCATATAATCACTTTTACCTAGCCCATCCACTTGCTGCTTCTGCTACTACACCCTCTGCTGCTGGTGGATCTACCCTAGTGTGCTACCTCTCCCTATTGGTCCTATAGCTACATTACTTGTAGGACTTGGCACCTCTTCTCCCACTTTTCCTCAATCCCAAGAGTTGCATGACCTTGGTATGTGTTGGGCTGAGCAGAATGCCATGTGGTCCGATCATGGTTTCGGTCCATCTACTGATGAGGAGATATCTGACCAAGTTGATGAGGAAGTTATTGCTATTGATAAGGAGGCTTTTGAGGATGATGGCGAGGATGGTTCAAATGGTTCTAATGATGTCTTTGCTAGTGCATCCGGTGATGAAGGTGAATGTGCTATCTCTGTTGCGACTTCAGATGGAGATGATGACTATGGGCTTGAAGCTTCAGATGATGATGTTGTGGACATAGATATCCTAGACTTTTATATGTCTTAGTTTTTAGTCTTTATATGATGATCATATATATATTTCTAGACTATTTTGTACTAAAACCATCTGGTCAGATTATCTGAGATGTACTATTTCTATCATCATGTTGTTTTCATCACTTTAGCTTGTAGTTGTTTTGAGGACATGCTTTCAGTGTTGTAATCTTCATCATATGTTCCCTTACTCTTTGGTTGACTATATCTTATGAGTTGTTAGTATGTTACCCATACTTTGATCATGACATAGATTGCTTGTCTCTCTCTCATCTCTATTTGATGTGTGCTATGAGGTTGCATGTTTTATATTGTGGATTGAATGTTTGGTTTTGCTTCGAGAAGACCTATTTTTGTGCTCTTCTACCCCCTTCCTTTTTGATAATGCCAAAATGGTAAGAGAAGTTCAATGTTTTAAAGTTTAACCATATTTCTTTTATTGCCTATGTGATCCTTTTCTTGTTCAATATATGATTTATCATGTGACTTGCTAAAGGACCATATAGTATATATATGTTATATTGCTTTGTGTAGAAAGACTAACTATGCATGTTAGAGTGAGCATAGATCAAGGGGGGCCTTTCCTTACGATTTCATTCACCTCATACACATATCACACAACTTGCAAATGGACTTTATACATCATAATCTTTCACTGATAAAAGACAACTTTCAAAAATTCACACACAAGAAACATATATATGAAATCTTGGAATAAACTAAAGGGTTTTCACTCCATTCACTGAAATGTCATGTATCAAGAGTAACCTTGAATAAATGAACTTCTACTAATAGAAGAATCAAATTAGTTGAATTTCATGATTTCTATTCATAGCTTCCAACTTTTTAATCATCTAAGGTTTCACCCTCTTTACTGGGGTCAAATCGAAGATAGTATTCAACATATCTATACTAAGCATCTAGATAAAAAAAAAACATTCATAAATAAGGAGAAAGCTTCTTTATTTAATTATACAATAATTTCAGACATAACCGAAAACCCTATAATTTGTTATATTGATCTATATTGTGTGATAACTTTAGGAATGCTTATCTAGATTATCATATTAAATTATAATATGATTTTATCATTTGAAATTCATCATATTAGGGAAATAATCCATCTCTAAACCATTTTATACAAGCTAGAACTAAAAACCATTTAGAATTTATTGTCGCATACAAGAGAATTGAAGATTTATGGTGGATTTAATCCAATTTCATGCAATCTATTGTTTAAAGGAAGCACCCACTCACCTAAGGTGTGAAAACACCTTAAAAATGTAGCCAATATCTGAAAATCTTGAACTCATATCAAAACCCTAGAAAATCATCTCTTTCTTCTTCCTTCCAACTCGGAAGCCCTAGGAATGGAGATTTATAGAGAAAGAGTGAGAAAAGAGGAAGATTTGATATCATGTCAAATCAAAATAGAGGAGGGATAGAATCTTGACATGTGAGAGAAGATTCACCATAAAAGGCTATGTAAAGAAGCTAAACTTAGTTGATTTCATCTTATCTCGTGTAGTGAAACCCTCGGTCAACATCTCCACCACTTTCTCCTCTCAAAACCCTAACTCTCCTCTCTTAATAGAATTTCATTTCTCTAGAATGGATAACTAAATATGAGAGCTACTTGGGTGCTAGGTTGCTCATATAGAGCAATTGAGTTGCTTGGGTCATTTACAAATTGACCTTGTTGACTTGAGAGTTACACATTGTCCATATTTTGATAATGACTTAACCATTCCCTTCATACGTATCTAACATGTTTGTTTAAGATTTATTTTAGGCTTTAGGTAATGAAAATGATCAAATTACACAAGCCCTAGATTGTCCAAGTTCAAGTCAAAAGCAATGCAAGTGTGAAATTTGCGAAATCACACCAGACCACCTTAGAATATTTTAGTAATCATGTGTATTGATGATATGACTTTTAACTAAGATGAGAAAAAATTAGGGACGCTTAATTCCAACGTTTGGTCACTCATAAATCATTTTGAAAGTTTTGTCACAACAACTTTGTCGGTTGAGTTTGGATCTCGAACGACCAGTGATGGATTTTTGGAAATGGATCAATCGATTGAGTTGTACACTCACATAACTCAACCGACTGAATCACTTACCAAAACTAATTTTGACTCATAGGTCAAGTTTCCCAGAACAAACTTGACCGATAGTTTGAAAATTAGCTTTGTCGGTTAGTGGATCATTTGATTTATTTTTATTGAAACTCGACCGAATATAATGTATGGAAAATGCAAAAAAAGTGATTCCAACCATTGAAGAGTTGTTAGAAACAAAAATAGATCCGTTGCAAGTTGTAAAATGACTATTTTTTTATTCTTAAGTGATCCTACACTGAAAGGAACACCCCCAACTATAGATAGGACCTCTTGGAGTTCATTGCAAGGTTGCTTATTCATGCTATCCTTAGTCCTTGCTATAGTTGAGTGTGTCGCAACCCTTTGAACCCCTTTCTCTCTGTCATTTATAAAGAATTTTGTGACGATGAGTGAGTTATACATGTTGTAAGAGAGCTATCTCCATGTTATCTTGTAAAGATCACATTCCTTCCATTTTACCAATCCCCTTTCTCAAAGAGAAAAGGTTGAAGTGATCTTCTCCAAGTGAAGGAGGATTTGTTGTTCTTCTTCAAGGTTGAAGAAGGTGTGAAGATCTTCTCCAGGTGAAGGAGAAGGACAAGGCGGAAGATTCAAAGAGAGTGGGTAATTCCTGCAAGGCCAAAGACTTGATGCAAATGTGGGTAAGTCCTTAGTGAAGGCTGAAGACATCTTGATCAAGTGGGTAAGTCCTTATGTAGGTGAAAGACTCTTGTATTGAATAGGTAAGTCCTTGGATGTATGGTGGTATCCTTTTATCTCTTATGTTGGAATAAAAGTATAAATGGGTTGCAAAGTCCTATAGGTTTACCTATCTAGGTAGTGGATTGACGGTCTCCTTGTTTGGAGATTGGAACCACTCTAACCACCTTGTCCAAGTGTATGTTTCAATCTCTCTCATCCTTGCTATGCCTTCTTAGATAGGACTTCGAATTGTTCCTAAGCTTTTGGTTTAAGTTGATATAATTAGAAGGTCTAACTATTCTTGTGAGAATTTTAAAGCTCTATTCAGCCCCCTCTAGAGCCCTAGATCCAACAAACCCTACTTACACTTTCTTTTATTTCAACTGGAATTTCTTCCATTGAAATGTTACTATAAATCATTTACTTAAGAGATTAAACCTCCTCCAAAAACTATCAAAATTTATCATGTTATTTTCAATTGAGTTTCAAATCTTCAAAAATAATCAGATCATTTCAAGCTAACAATAGATAACTAAAAATCAAATACAGCGCTACTAAACAATAGTCTGCAGTATGGTCATTGGATAATAGTTTGACCGAGTACCACATTTCAAAGGCATCTAAGTATTCTAAAATTTTTCATTAACATGAAGGATTAAGTTATCTATATCATATCCAAATTTCAAGTAAATATTAGTTACATAGAAAATATGAAAAAACATTTAACATACTACTATTTTGATCACGTTTCATACTCATGTACTATCAAAACCATAATTTTTGGTGATCAAGGTTTACACTTCTCAAACCTTAATTCTACAAACTAAAATTAGGACTAGGGTTTACACTTCTACCAGCATTGATCAGGTTTAAATGATGTTCAATCTAATGAAGCATGTAATCATTCCAATAAAACCTAGTTTGCCAATTAAGCTCTGATGTAGTCATAATAATTCTTCCCCCCTTAAAAAGGATTCGTCTGCAAAAAATAAATATACAAGAGAAGTACATTCAAGGTTTCTTATAAACTTCTGAAGCATTATACGTCATTATAATCTTGTATTTCACATTTGAATATTGTTCAACCTTGAGTTCTTTGTTTACTCTTTTAAACACATAAATTTAAAACAAAGCATCTCAATGATACCAAAAGAATTATCTATGTTGCAATCAATAATATAAAAGAGAAAGAGAAATAAAAAAATTTCAATCATATCATACTCTCTTGAGGTGTTACCTTGGCACTGGGAATCTGATCCAACTATCTCAATTTGTACTATTGTTCTTTATCACATCAGAGTAACTAAAGAGAGTTCACTATTTTGTTTAGAAATGTACTATTATGCTTGTCAGATAGCAAAGCACTCATAAGCTATAAGACTCGATTTAACAACAATTGTACAACGTTGAGATGAATGACCTATATGAATGACTAAAGCCATATCACCCTTTTCAATTTGTATATTGCTCACACATGCACAACTAAAGTCATAGGTTAAACAATTTTACACCCATACTTCCTAAAAACAAATTCAGATATTACTGAAAGTCATTTGTTTTCTCTGATTTCTATTCTTATTTATTACTACTTGCTTCTTCTTACTTATCCTTCTCATTTTGATCATACATATTAAATATCTCTAATCATTAAAATATTTGAGGTAAGAATGAATTATTCATCATTCTTGCTATCACTGCAAGAATTTATTTCTTATCACACTTTTCTCATGTTGCACTTTTTTTTATTCATATCACACTTATTACATTTCAAATCTATATCTTACCCTCCCTTCATAGTCATTTCCATGTTGTTTATCTATCTTTCTCATTTGCTACCTTTAAACCATGCATTACTATCACTGCTATTTTCTTCTCATAATACTGATCTCAAGATTTTATTTTATAGAGATCTTCATGCTCAAGGTCAAATCACTAGTGAAATCCCTTAAACTGCTACAACCCTAAACATTCTAGGGTTTGATCCTTATCAATAATATGATCTTGCTGTGACATGATTTTACTCCCTTAGAGTCTTCCTTATATTTACCACTTGTATTTCTTTTCTCTTACTTGGCCATTCAGATAGATTACTTTCTTAATTTATCCTACTAGAATTTCTTCATCATATAATGTGTCATTAAAACATACGATAAATGTCTCTACCATGGTGGTTATGCATCATATAGATTCATTTTCTTAGCAATTCATTCCCACATTGTTCTCATTAAGGAAAAAATAAAAGAGAAGATGATTTTGAAATTTAGAATTCTTATATTCAAGCATTCACTTAACATATTTCTTGTATCTAGGTTTAATTAGTTATCAACAAGGACATTCGACTAATTAGCACTTTTTTCAATCTCACGACCTCTCTCTTTTATAATCTATATTAATCCCTCATGTTCCAATCCCTCCTTTATTTTCCATATTCCTATTACCATGTTCTATTGTACGACCTATCATCTTTAACTTCTACTTATCTCTTATGATCATGTTGCTCATTCATGTGTATGACCATGTGTTTTATGATACATATATTTCTTATTATCCTTTTACTAATATGAAGTTGAAATTCTAAATCAATATTCTCCCTACTAATTTCATCTTATGTTTAATACATGACATGTATTTCATTTAAAATCAAAGGCTCATATAGGGGTCAACCATAGTTTCTCTTTCAATCAAGCTTTTCTATTCTAAATATAATCTATTATATGACGTTCATTTGTTAATCTACACTTTTGTTCTTCTTTTGAAAACTAGTTACATTCATCAAAAGGAACTTTTTGTACATTTTAGGGAAATTAGGCCACCACATACTGAATTTTATCATCAGAGAAAGTGCCTTGGATATTCCAATAGATTTAATTCATTGTTAACAAAGCGGAGTGTCATCTTCCTCTTTGTTTTGTACTTCAATGTTCTGTAGTTCTTCCTCCATTGGAGTTGATTCCTAGTTACTGAATAGTCTACGTGCTTCACTCACTTTATCATTATCAACTACTTCTCAAGATTTCCCTTTCTTTCTCGTTCTATCTGGGTTGTAAGGTACCGTTTGGTATATAACCCGCTTGTTCCTTAGGATCACACCACCACCTATTGTGCATACATGACCAATGTTTGCATAGTAAGATCCAAAGTTATAGGAAAACTAGAAAGGTGAATTCTTCCCTTGGTTCAATTCCCTCTCAATGGAAGTATCATCACTAGATAGAACCACAAACATGTTTTTAGAGAGAACCTTTTGGGCAAGTTACCCCCCCCACTCTTGTCTCCTGCCTGAGCAGACTGGGTACTAGGAGACTTCTTTTGTTTTGGAAAAACTACCACTTCCCCTTGTCAGAGGTCTCTTCATTGGATGTATTGACATCCTCCTTGTTAGATTCTACTTCCTTTCCATTGATGTTGTTTCCTGCTTGACATTATTTTGCTTGTGAGGTCGTCTTTTTGGTCTCTTGGCGTGCATGGCCAATGAGAATGGTATCACCATTGGAGGCTCAGATGGGATTGTTGAGGGGTCTGGAGAGACTGGTGCATGACCTTGCCTCCTCGTGACCAATTATGCCACAACGGATAGACGTGATAGGAAGACTCTCGTACTCTATTTTGAAGATTTTTCCATTGATGTATATCACTGGTGGGAGTGGTTTACATGTGCCAATTTTAGTAGCAATTCGGGCAAATTTGCCTCGATTACCTTGAGTCATGGTTGCATCTATCTTGATGGTTTACCCACCAAGTTGTCAATCTCCTCCAGTAGGTGATTCTGATACAAGTGTACCGGCAGATCCGACACCCTGATCCAAACAACCAGTTTTTGGGGGATAGGATCAGATGGCCAGAAGTGTGGTGACCAAGATGAATTAGACAAGTAATTTCCACAGAGCATTCGAGGTCCCTCAGTCATAACCTTGACATAATCATCATCGTCGAACAACTGGATTATGTAGTATCCATTATCGATATCTATGATCTAGAACTGCTCGTGGACTACCCATAGAATCGAGAGTCTATTAGCCAATGCCTAAAATCTAATGTTAATGTTGATAGCCTTGAAGATCAACACATACTTCCATGGTTCTAAGAGAGGGGCATAGACTTCCTCCCTTACAATGATGGGCAATATCTTACTGCTGCAAACTACAATAAGGTTTGACTATTTCAGTTTGTCTAGTGAGATGATATTCCTTCCATACATAGATGTGCTGCCACTGACAGAGTCCTTGTAGGACTTTCGTAGATCAATAGATCCTACCATGGTAGCACTAGTTTTCATCTTTGGTGCATCTCCTATCTTCTCTATGTTAGAATCGATGATGAACACTTCAATGGTCCCTTCATTTTTGACATTGACTTTGGTCATCCTCTCCTTGTTCATCTGGTGGGCGAGCATGGCGAAAGCCACCACAACCACCTCTGTCGCCCGCATGTCCACCATCTCTCATCCCCTAGGGTTTCTTTTGATAGGAAGACCTTGTACCAAACCTGAATGGAGTTATATTTCATCCTTTTTTTAATCTTCTCATCTTTTCTACCCCTGGGTGGACTTATATTTCATCTTTTTTATTTTTGTTTCTAACATAAATTCCCATCTATATTTTTCTTGTTTGCCTAAATCCCTTACTCTTTTCAAAATTTGAAAAGTTCTATAGATACCACATGAGATATTTTCATACACTACAAAAAAATATGATTTAGCTATGATTGTTTCAGTTACATTTAATTTATGTATAGAGAAAGATATTTTTACTTATAAAATATATTTATGTAAATTAAATAATTTTAGCCACCTCAATAAATAAGATGTAGCTACAAACTTTCACTCCTTTTAATTGTATCCAGAATAAATGTAATGAGATGTACAAGAGGAAAAAACTCCCACATTCTCTCCTCATTATCCCCAACGCACTAAACCGATCTATTTTGCGATTGCATACGGCTTCCCCTCCCCTGTGCGACCCCAATCAAAGCATCTCCTGATCGTGCTCATGCCATCTGGGAAGAAGCCCTTCGCTCCCTTTCTCTCTGTGTGCCATGGCCTCCTCCCTCCCTGACTGAACAGTGGACTACTGTTGTCAAATAGTTGCCTCCCGTGGGGCTGCTCCTCCACCTAAAGCTCATCCCCCTCGCCCGCCAGATTGTTGTCAACGTCTGTCTCCATGTAGGAAACAAGAGTAGGAGGTCATTATACCCTTATCGAATGTTGCCCTTGCTGGACTCCCAGCACCCATCGAGTTGTTAGATTACCTGACTCCTTCCTTGCAGCCAAAATCATATGTCTGCCTTCATCTCTGGACAAGACACGGAGATGAGGAGATCACCTGACACGGCTAGCCTCTATCTCTGGTCACCTGGCTGCTGCTTTGTTTTTGGGTAGTTGCTTTTTTGTGCCTCACCCAGTCTTGCTGCAAATAGTGTACTATGATGTCACACAAAAATCATGCATTTGAACTTAGTTCTTTCTTTTACAATCATCAGTTTTGTTGATCTAAAAGACAACATTTAATCATCATTTATTTTCACTGTACCCCTAACATGTTAGTTTTGCATATCTATTAACAAATTTAAAGAATAATGTAGCACATGTTACTATTATAGTGATTTGATTTTTTCTAAATAGCTATGTCATCACCCATTACATATATGGACATATCATTTGTTTATTTTAGGAATTTTTTTTAATTCAATCTTATTTTCAATTTAAATGTTTCTACTTTTGATAGATGTACATGAATTGAGTTTAAGCTTATAAAAAACTGATGTAACAATGATGAAGTGTTATAATTTTGGCCTCACCCACTTTCAATTTCTGCCTCCGCCTCTGAGTTGTGACATGTTTGATCTAACCTGTATAAATAAATCAGTTGTTCTATTGTAGTTGATAATTTTAGATGGGCCCATAGGCACAGTTTGAATGTTTTATTTTTCTCAAATTTGTTACGGGTGTCTTCTCTATTTGTCATAACAATGGCAAGATAATGATGGACATTACCTCCCTCCACAATGATTTTGAAATGTAAACAAGAGGTATAGGAAGAAGACGTTCATTTTGAATGAATGTGGTATTATGGTGCTGATTATCAAAGCTAACGAGGTACATTATAAGTGAAGCACTTTAAAAATCTAGATTTAATTTATCTTTTCAATTGGTGGGAAGGAAGTAGAGAGACAATGCTAGAAGGATTATATTAGACCAAAATATGCACATTGAATCTCCAATCTTACAAGTCCCAATTTGAGGACTCTGTAATTTTTCCATTTGGTGCCATTGGGGGTTGTGGCACTGCATAAATAGGATAGCAGGCATGTCGGCCTAGCAAAGAAGAGTAACAACAACTGTGAGAATGGTGGTTTCTGAGCCTCTAAAAAGGGTATTAGGAGGCTTAGGCCATGTACTAAGGTTCAATATCCACTAAGAGCTTCATATATCATGCAATCTTAGAGATGCTAAAGTTAGAGAGAGGAAAGATGCATTTCCTAATGGTTCCTCCAATATTTGGCATGGAGGGAGAAACATTATCCTTAGGGATGAAAGAAAAACCTAGAAAGGAATAAAATGAGTATTTGACACACACGTATGTCTAAAAATATAAAATATAACATAATATATTTCCAAATAAACATAAAAATAATATGTAGATATTTGAGGACTAGAAGACATCATTGTAAACAATCAATTAACATTCTGTAATCATTTCAACTAATCATATTAATTAGTTCCATATATAATCAAATAATCAAATGTCTATTATAGGTACATAAATGAACATGTTTCCATTTCTATAGATGTTGCATAGCTTCCGTGTGCAATGCAAAGTCACACTAATCCACATATGATATACAATGTGGATATTGGACCAAGTTGCATATGAAGACAGACTACACTATATATCAGGGAGACATATATTATTGTTGTCTATTTTTTTAAAGCTCAGACAACACTATATAGTGAGGAGACATGTATGTTTTGCAAATGCAATATTAGGGAGTTGATCTTATTAACGTCCATTTGTATCTATTAATATATATAAGATGAGTACAACATGACATTTTACACATAGACTCTCCTACATATATACTAAGGTCTACACACCCTTAGTGTATTATCTAACAATTCCCTAAACAAGACATATGCCATATCTACCTAGATCGTCATATAAACGTCATACCAAACAACCATTTAAATTCGTGAATCAATATTCTATTTGATCCTATGTCAGGGTAAGTGCAAAACTAAAAATAAGTTTTTTACTGATAAGATCTCATTAATTGTCAAACGAAAAAAAGTATAAAAACACTGATACACGATAGTGGTACAAGTTTGAATACTGGTATCAGAAAATAAAAATTTAACATCAACGCGAGACAACTTTTTTTAGTTGAAACAATATCATTTTTCTCTGAACAATTGTTCTCTTTCATTGGAGACAAATTTTTATTTTTAAACTTTTTCAATAAAATTTAATTATGCATTAATATTTTAAATTTTCTCTATTTAAACTAAGTTATTTAATGATTTTTTAATCCTTTATATTCTTATTTTTTTTCTTGATTGTTATATGTAGTCATGATAGATAAAAGTTGGATCCATGAGGAACATAGAACAAGCACGACGTATTTACTTGGGGTGGTTAAATTTATAGAGCATGCATTTACAAAATGCAACAGAGATCGGACTATCTTATGTCATTGTAAGTAGTGATTAAATGTGCATAGGCAGAATTGACAAGTCGCAACTAAACACTTGTTGTGGAATAGATTCTTGAGAAGCTATACAAATTGGATTTTTCACGGTGAGGGTTCATTTGATAGCTCTGAGGATTCACATATAGAAAATGACACGTCCAAAGATGACATGAGAGACATGTTGCATGATGCATATGGAGTGTCATAGGATGGAGAGAATATAGAAGAGGACGACCGTCGATTTGTATTTGTTGATGATGCAGAAGCTGATCAATTTTACAAACTGTTAGAGATTGTTGCACAGGAATTGTGCCCAGGAAGTAAGTAGTACTCTAAATTGTACACTATTGTAAGTTGTTTCACATAAAATGTATCAATAATTGGAGTAATAAGTCATTTTTTTATCTTCTTGAGATTTTGAAGGAATTGCTTCCAGAGGGTGAGACGTTGTACAACTCTTATTATGAATTTAGGAAAATAATCAGGGACCTTGGACTTGACTATAATAATATTGATGCTTGCAAAAATCAATGCATTTTGTATCGAAGGGATTTTGCAGATAAGACTTTATGTCTAAAATGTGGTGCTTCTAGATATATAGAAATCAGAATTGATGAAGTAGATGTTGAAAATATTCATATGAAGAAGAAAGGAGTTCCTTGTAAAGTTCTACGCTACTTTCCCTTGACTCCTAAGTTGAAGAGATTGTTCATGTCTTCAAAACTATGACCCCTAATGAGGTGGCACAATGAAAGTTGTACCAAGGACATGATTCTTTGACATCTAGTAGATTCTCCAGCATGGAAGACGTTTGATAATATGCATGTTGAGTTTGCTTCTGATTCTCACAATGTTCGCCTTGGATTAACTTTTGATGGATTTAATCCTTTTGGCCTCATGAGTCTATTATATAGCATTTGGTCCATCATATTGATTCAATACAACTTGCCACCATGGTTGTACATGAAGTCTCTCAATTTTAGCATGTCCATGATTATTCCTGGTCGAACTCAACCAGGAATGAACATAGATGTCTACCTACAACCGTTGATTGAGGAGTTAAAAGAACTATGAGAAGTCGGTGTTGATACTTATGATGTTGATTGTAAAGAGGTATTCAAGTTGCATGATGCCTTACTTTGGACGATAAGTGACTTTCCTACATATGGTTATCTATCTGGTAGGAAAACTAGTGGGTATCTTGCATGTCCTTTTTGCAAAAAAGACACATTCTCATGGAGACTGCCATATAGTAAGAAAGCATGTTTCATAGGTCACAGGAGGTTCCTCCCAATGAATCATAAATTTTATAAAGATGCTTCATCATTTGAAAGAGAAGAAGAATTTAGAAGGGATCTTAAGATGTTGTCTGCAAGTCAAGTTCTAGATCAAACTAGAGATGTAGATAATTTATTGTATAACTGGAAAAGGAGAAGTATATTTTTTGAGTTGTCATACTGGAAGCATAACCTTATATGGCATAATCTTGATGTGATGCACATTGAAAAAATGTATGTGAGAGTTTGATTCACACACTGCTAGGAATGGAGAAGTCAAAGGACACTGAAAATTCTCGATATGACCTCAAAGATATGGACATAAGGAATAGACTTCACATTATCAAGAACAAGAATAAAAATATCATCTCGCCTTCATGTTTTACTTTGAAGGAGGAAAAAGAATTGATCTATACGATGTTGAAGTCTGCTCAAGTTCCTGATGTGTATTATTCTAATATAGCTAGAAATGTATGCGTCAAAGAAATAAAGTTGATGGCATTGAAGAGTCATGATTATCATGTATTGATGCAACAGTTTCTCCCATTAGCTTTACAGGTAGTGTTTCCCAACAAAAATATTAGATCTATTGTAATTGAGTTGTCCAAGTTCTTTAAACACTTGTGCTCTAAAGTCATAAATCCAAATATTTTTGAGAAGTTAAAATCTAAAATAGCAGTGACTCTTTGTAACTTGGAGAAAATTCTCCCACCATCATTCTTTGATGTGATGGAGAATGTAGTCATTCATCTTCCACGAGAAGTAAAGATAGCCAGACCAATATTCTATCTTTGGATGTACCCTGTGTAGAGGTAATCTTTCTAACAATTGAATTTGTTCAGACTTTGCATCTGATTGTATGTGATAATCTTACAAAATATTTTCTTATTCTTCTTATTGTAGACACTTAAATACTTTAAAACCATATGTGTGAAATAAAGTTGCTCCAAAAGCTTCTATAGTAGAAGGTTACTTAGCAGATGAATGCTTAACATTTTAATTGAGATATCTCTCAGGAGTTGAGACAAGGTTCACTAAATTGTCTAAAAATGATGTAGAAGACGATGAATATATGGATAATGATGATGAGTGGTCTATATTATTTCATAAAGGGCGTCATTTAGGAAAGAAGACTCCTATTACGCTTGATAGTGCAATGCTCAAAACTACGCATCAATATATTTTAGCCAACTATGATGCAGTCGATCCATACGTGAAGTAAGATTATTGTTTACTTTTGAGTATGTAATTTCATCTTTACGTCTAAGTGTGTTACATGTATTTGTTAGTAGGGAGCACATCTGGTACTTGAAGAAAATCAATCCACGTGCACAAGAATGGGAAATCAATAATCTTCATATGAACAGTTTTAATGAATGGTTTAAGAAACATGACAGTTTAGATAAGTCATTTCCATTAGCATGATAACAAAACATATAAATAATTAAATTCATAATATTTTCAGATTGAGGAGAAGGCAAAGTCGACAAGTATCTCACCAAACCTTTTAATGTTGACGCGAGGGCCACAACAAATGACAATGTAATATACAGGATATGTAACAAATGGTTATAGATTTTGTACCAAGGATCGAGAATGCAGCATAAAAACACAAAAGAGTGGGATCATGGTGAACGCTCAGATAGAAAGTTTTGCCAGCTCCAAGGATAAAAAAAACCTATAACGGATCAAGTTACCTACTACAGAGTGTTAAGAAATGTTTTTGAGATCAGTTATTACGAGCAACTCAAAGTTGTATTGTTCAAATGTGACTGGGTCAATGCAAATAGAGGCATCAAAAAATCTAAAAATGAATTCACAATAGTCAAATTAAAAACATATTGTTATAACTGATCATCCATTTGCATTTTCTCCCAAGAACAGCAAGTGTTTTATGTGAAAGATATAAGTCAAAATAATTGGAGCTTTGTTGTGCACACAACACCTCGTGATACTTATGACATAGAGGAGAAGCTTCATGAAAATTTCATGGATGGAACCTACTTATCTGAAGATAATACTTCAAGTGATTTGGTAGATATCATAAGTGACGTTTGTGATGACTTTGATTTAGTCAGAGAATACATGGAGGGTGTGACCTTTTATGATGGGGATAATGATCACCAACATTGATCTTATGTAGCTCTTTTTATTTTATTAGTTGGATCAAATAGTGGAAACACTCCAGTCATCATTTTATTTATAAAATGTCATATATTCTTTTTCATTGATTATACATTTGTTGTACAAATGTTTTCTTTTGGTTTAATCTGGTTTATTTGTTTTCTTGTTGGCTATTGGCTTCATCAAAAAAATATGAATACTATTGAAATTTTTATGATGATTTGAGGACCACAATTGTAGAATTTATGCCATGATTTCAGTTTGTAATTCAACATTTTTGATATGAATTGTCTTTTTAGGAGAATGAAAATACGCAGTCAGCTACTGTCTCCACTTACTAACGATGCTACAATGAAGGAGTAACTCATGAGAGTATGACAGGTAAAATCACAAATTATTTCATCATTTAATATCTTTCTTAGAACCTTTCATGTCATCATTTTAGTTGTAGGTATTTCCAAATGACCAAAAGGAGGATATCTTGGTTCGATAAATGCTAATTGGGGGTGTTCAATTCCAAAAGACGGACTTATAATCATAAAACCATTGCAGGATCAATTGCAAACAATAACAAAAGTTCTTCTGTGAACCTTGCAAAAGGAAAGAATCCCTCTGTGTCACATATTGGATTTGGTACCAATGGTAAAAGTCATATGGTGGTGATATCAAATAATGCTAGAGAAGGAAGTCATTCTAAAAAACACTTAGAAAAAATAAGTCAACAAGGTGTGCATGTAGGAGCAAGTATGCAACGTTTGGTAAATGATGTCAGTAACAATCAAGAGGTTGAAGTTGATAATTTAAATGATGAAAATTTAGATAAAGATCAACATTCTGTTGTTGATTCTCCTACCGCTAATCTTAGGGAGAGTGAAGGTAAGGAAATTTAGATAAAGATCGACATTATATTTTTCACAAAATATTAGTTATTTATATGTGTATGTGTATATTCTTGTAAATGCTTGCATCATATTCCTATTTTTTTAGGGGGGGTTGTGAATAAAAATAGTAAGGGGCTATTCTAAGTGTATCCTATTATGGGGGTAAGATGGGGGATAAAAAGTTGCCTACTACTTTGGATGAGAAGGGAGATCCAATAGGACCACATTAGAATGACCTGTCTTCTTTTTTGGGAACTGTTGCTAGAAAAAATGATCTTGCACCATTAAACTATCTTGATTGGTGACAAGTACATGTAGGAACCAAAACAACTTATATGGAAATATGTGCTGGTAATTCTAGTCTTCGACGTTTAGTGTAATACTGTGAAAAAAATTTAAAAAATATGTTTCTTTTATTATAGATCAAGTTTGTTATTGACATAAGGGGAAGAATTTTGTTTTGCAAACGGTGAGGCATTGTTGGAGAAACTTCAAATCAGATATAAAAAAACACTATATGCATCATAAGAAAGATCTGACCAAATTAATGATTGCCCCTCCCGTGTTGATCCTGATCAATGGGCATTTATTGTGAATTTTTGGGATTCTGACGACGGAAAGGTAAAATAACTTCTTCTTTAACTTTCCAAAATTCTATAGTGTATATTGCATATAATTATATTATAATTCATTGTATGTAGTTAAGAAGTGCTAAAAATGTTATGAGCAGAAAGTTTGTAATGACGAGACATACATCAGGATCGATGTTTTATGCTTGCGTGAAGGCTAATGTGAGTTATCTTTTGGTTGAAATGTGTGTTAAACTTTCACACTACTATTCTTCTATATGCTTGTACTGATAAATATAGTTGGAAGAAAAGAAAAATGGTGGCAATGTGAGCATGTTAAACTTGTTTAAGGCCACCCATTTGAAGAAGGATGGTACTATTGTGGATGCAAAATCTATAGAATTGATTGTAAGTAATATATAAATATATTTATTTTTCATTCAAAGAAAGCATTCTCATTATTATTGTAATGTAGGACAAGTTGAATGTATCATTTTCTACTAATGATGAAAATCTCGATGAAGATGAAATGTTTGATCAGATTTTGGGCCCAAAGAAGGTTCCTGTACAACATGTGATACATGAGTCTCAACATTTGTATGTGGAGGGGTTTGGTAATAAAATCAAAGATTTAGAATAGGTGATTGATGCTCAAAAATAGATATGTGAGGCTCAACAAATGGAGTTGTTAGAAATGAAGAAATGACAACAAATCTTGAATCAATGATTTTGAGAAATTCAAACTTGAGTGGTTCATTTGAGTCCAATGAGGTAACTCTTCAAATTCCTAAATAGTGATATTTTCAAGTGTTGATTTTCTTATAGTCACCAATTTATTTTTTAGAATGTCACAAGGACCACCAATGAAATACTACCCAGACCAAATTAGTCGAGTAATGGAACACCCATTAGTGAAGTGCATGTTATTATATGCAAACATTTATTTAATTTTTGTTGGTATGTATGCCCTAAGAGCCAATCATGGGATGATTGGTGGGATACATTAAGATTGATTTGATAAACATCAAAGGAAAGCTTCCAATTCTTTCTGGTTCAGTCATAAGAGATAGTGATAGAACAAATTGAATGTCTAGAGAATGACAGTACTCAATGACGTATGCTTTCAGGTTGAGGACTTGAACGATGAGATCATACGTATGCTAAGAGTTTGTACATTTTTGTTATGTCCCTAGTCGGATGTCATTGTGGAAGGTAGATAGAAAGAAATGACACACAAGACTAGATTGTGGTGTTGGTTGATGACAAAATCTCATTAGTCATGATATAGAGATATCAAACCAAACACATAGGTACTTGTTAGAGAACAAGTGTACTGGATAGACCCACCGTGAGTTTGACACATGGAACCATGACATGGTAGTCACAGTCAGTACTCACAGTGATGGTGGTGAGTGTGATTCTTTGACATGAAATCACTACACTCAACACAAGTTGTTGGGCACACTTTGACATCATCAAACGCAGTCCTGAAACATGGGTTGTTATAAAGGTGATGATTGAGTGACTTTGACACATGGGGCTTTTGAGGGGTGAGTGATAGATATGGGATTTGTCCCTCCTGAGGGAGTTTGATATCCATGGCCACTTGATGAGTAGGATTGAGAAAGACGTGCACGCATGTGTGAATCAGTATGTGATATTGATGTCATACATATCTCTTCCAATCTACTCTGAAATCAAGAAAGTGAATGAACGTTGACAGGATGACTGTTCCATGCCTCGAGTTCATTTGGGATATCAGTGACAAAGGAATTATACATTCACTGTAACACCATTCACAGATTGTAGGATTGAAAGTTTCTCTCTAACTTTCTGCTTTCACTTGGGTAGCACTGATGTGTGACTAGGCACCGCTCTTTGCTTGTGAAGTCATAAGTGTTATGGACTTTCACTACCAACGTGAAATGGACCTGCAGGGTCACACACATAGGATTTAACCTAGAAGAGGAGTTTTGTCCACAAATAATGTTTAGATTGATTACTAAAGGAGTTTAGTAGTTTAATTAAACACTCAATTGATTGATAGCTCAATATCATAATGTTCAAGGTGTTGGACACAATTATTGGAGTATCGGATTGATTGAAATCGCAATTGACTGATTATGCACAATCTGTACTCCCAACTGATCGGCTCAGCTTAGTGAACCGATCGGCTAAGCTTGGTGAACCGATCGGCTCAAGTTGTGAGTCGATCGGCTCATGGACAGGATGAACGATTGCTTCAAGTGTTGAAATGATCGGTTCAACTGTTGCAACCGAGCAAGTTGGGAAAGTAGGATTGGTGAGAATTTTCCTTGCGTTTCACTTGCCCAATTTGATTGGAACAAGGATTGGTATTTGATACCAATTACAAACAAAAGAAGGAAAGTCACTCAGGAACTGATCAGGACCACGAACCGATCGGTTCAGAAAGTGAACCGACCGGCTCATGGGTCCCAACCGATCGGTTGAGTGTAAACCGACCGGTTCAGGTCCCCAACTGACTGTTTCAGTTGTGAAACGATCGGTTCAGGTTGCGAGTTGGTTGTTTTTGTGGAAAATCTCGAACCCTTCTACTCATGCTTTTAGTCCCGCATTGCCCGGGATGGAGAACTCTATCCCATGACCATCCTATATATAGGGGTATTGGGGGCTTCTCAAAGTACAACTCAGTGCAACCAGTTGCTCTGAAAAGTTGTCGTTCTCTCTGGTTTTGGTAACCGAGAGAGCCCGAGCAAGTGCTACCCTAAAAGGGAGGCACAACAAGGGAAAGACAACTACAGTTGCAACTGGCAGCAGGAGAGTGTGTTAGCGACTAGTACGCTGACAGGAGGGTGCGGCTCCTTCCAATTCCTTGTGGGACAAGGAGATTGGAGTTCCAGGTGGTCCGTGTGGACTACTTCAGAGGCGGGAGGTTTCTGCCGCTCAAGAGGACAACTATCAATCCCGACATTCCAGTGAGACCAGGAGTCGTCAGTCCCGGTGCGACCATGAGCTGTACAGACACCATCCAAGACCGAAGGTAAAGACCGTGCAAAGCGCGAGGTATTGTTGCCGAGCAAGCCTCGGGACAAGGTATGATTCCACAAACCATCCTTTCCTATTGTATAGACGTTGACGTGTTTCCTTGTTATGGGTATGGGGAGGAGAAAATTTTTGTTTCTGCTGCCTTCTCTGCCTCTCTCCAAAACCCAACAGTGGTATCACAGACACGTCAACTGCTCTATACTTTAGGAATATCAATATGATCGATTTTGGTTTGTCGCCTTTATTTATTGCATACGATGCGAATAAAATTGGCTTTATGCATGTCCAATCCTAAATACACAAATCCCAATTTACATATATGATATGTATTATGAATGCACTTGATACGCGTCACCCTTAAATGAGTTTTGTGGTGGATGTATAGTGTGGTTATGGCCAATAAACCCTATCTGTGTATGGTTGTATGTGGTTGCTTGCATCTCGGTCTACGCACCGATCTTCCTTCTCCTATTTCTGATGTAACTCGAAATAATTCAAGACTTCTTTCCTACCTTTGCTCCCCTTGAATGTAACTCGAGGTTTCTCTTTTTACAATGTAAAATAGGATAGATTTTATTTCCTGTTATGTCGAAGAACGGAGGACATCGAGACGACAGCTGAAACGATCGATTCAAGGCGTGAACCGATCGGTTGACGTTCCATTCGATTGGTTCAAGGAGTGAGACGATCGGTTGATGACCGGTTCGAGGAGTGAGATGAGCGGGTAGCGGCCATGATGAGATGCACGACGACCAGGCAAACCGATTTGTTGGAGGAGCCAACCGATCGGCTGGTGGCACCCAGACGACTGGGCCAGAATGAGCAAGTCATTCATGTGATGAGTTGATCTTATCGGAAGGGAAAGCACAGAGTTCATCTTGTACAGGTTGCATGTGATGTAGACCTAGATGACCATGATTCCTCTTGGCTCGGGGAATCACATTAGGATGGCCATAATCATCGCTTTTATCATTTTGCATGTTTTCTGTGGGATATATCATGTATATGATACGTACTATATATTGTGGTGATTGGATATGTATATGTATATAAAAACCAAATCCCTCATTAAATATTAAGTTTTAGATTCCTTCCAAATGCAACACACGTGAAAAGCTTGATCGACCAAGTGTGGGCACGCCCTAGCGTGGTGCACCGTCTATCTCGTGGAAGCGTGAAGGATGAATGTGTGGGTATGCCCTAGCAGGGTGCATGTTCATCGTGTTTGCTTTGGTTCGGACTTAACAAGGTGATCTAGATGGGATCTAGTACCTTGAGGCATGGAGATGATCATGGCAAGGAATTGCATATGACATTTTATCAAGAGTTGCATATGATGCAATTGGCAAGAGTTGCCTACCTGAGAGATCTATGTTGTGGGTGACAGCCCTAGCTGGTCCATGACTTAGAGGATTTCAGGATCTTGCCCACTAGAAGGTTGTACGCTGCAATCTTCTAAATTGATGGTGAGGACTATCAATTTGAATTAAAATAGTGGGAGCGATAATTAATTAAAGGCCTAATTATATCGTCAACTTTTCAAATCAATCAAAGAAGTCAAAAATGAGTTTTTGGACTAAAATTGCATATTTCCTTTTGTAGTACAAATGACGACAAACAACAATCACTTTTCTTTGCGATCGGTCCTTGAAAAGGACAAGCTAAATGGGACAAACTTCCACGACTGGTATCGGACATTTAGAATTGTTCTCACTCAAGAGCAAAAGCTCTATGTCCTGGATACTCCAATTCCAGAGGAACCGAATCCTAATGCACCAAGGACAGAAAGGGATGCTTACAAGAAGCATTCTGATGATGCCATTGATGCAAAGTGCTTGATGTTGTGCTCTATGAACCACAAGTTGTAGAGACAACATGAGAATATGGGTGTAATTGAGATGATTCAGCATCTCAGGAACATGTATGAAGATCAGGCACGTCAAGAGAGATACAATGTCTCAAGGGCACTGTTCAAGTGCGTCATGACAGAAGGAGATCCAGTTGGTCCTCACACACTCAAGATGATTGGGTATGTGGAGAACCTGCAAAGACTGGGATTTCCACTGAGCCAAGAGTTGGCTACTTACGTGATACTGCAATCGTTGCCAGAATACTACAGTCAGTTTGTAATGAACTACAACATGAACAACTTTGATAGGACACTGTCAGAGTTGTTGGGCATGTTGAGGACAGCCGAGATACATATGAAGAAGGACAAGCCTAAGTCTGTGATGGTGATCATGAGCAAGAAAGGCAAGTCCAAGCGCAAGGGCAAGGGCAAAGCCAAGAAAGGTTCTGATGCTATCCAGGAGCCCAAGTCGTCTTCAGCTCTCAAGGCCAAGGGAGGCGTGACCAAGAAAGGAAATTGCCACCATTGTCAGTAGCCAGGACATTGGAAAAGGAATTGTCCTCTCTATCTGGAAGAACAAAAGAAGAAGGAGGCGACTGATGTCTCCACTTAAAGGTGTCATGAAAGTAAACTTGTAACACTTTTTTGAGGTATATGATACCAAGATGTAAAGTGTAAAGCACTCATAATTGGGGCAAGTGTTGCCACCATAGATAGGAGTACTTTAGTTTATTTTCAGCCTATAAGGCATGTAATATAGTTATGAACTGCTATTTCATATTTTCCAATAGATAGAAACACTTTATTTTTACATATTGTATGACAATGATAGCAATGAATAAAGAGATGTTTCAATTTCTAAAGATATGATCTTTGTGGCAATGCCTTGTTTATCTTGTGGTATTTGATACGCATAGGATAACATGATACCTAAAGTTATTGATAACTCAAACAATCAAATTAGCATCAATCATGAGAAATTCATTTCTAGTTTCCATGTGATGGATAAATCTAGACTCTTTTGGTTAGAGAACCAGTAAGAGACATGAATCTCTTAGACATGATTAATCAATCTTCACTAAAAGTAGTGGGAGAATGATTATCCTATTCGGTATAATATATGTGATGTATTTACATACCTATTGGAATAAATGCTAATACTTCAAATGGTGTTTAGAGAAATACCAACATGAATATCTTGAAGTGTTCAAGATTATCATAGATGAGGTACAAATTTGGTAAAGTGTTAATTCTTGATGATATCAATGAATGAAATACTTGGACCAAATGTTTGAGATCCTTATGAGTGATTATGATAGTGTATCATAAGAGAACTCATGATTAAGGCATGGTGATGTCTAAATCAAGAAGGAATCATACTCTAAGGAGTTAGAGAATGACTATCAAATAACTGAATTCTTCTTAATAAAAGAATACCCCACACTAATAAAGGACATTAAGAATCACAAGGAGTTGTAAGTTCTTATATCCTTGACAGATGGACCTCGTTTATCTATGTGATGAGTTGTTCATGTGATGAGTCAACTATCTAGATGAATATGAGGAACCGGATTTTGAATTGTGGTATATGACCATTACATCCTAAATGACATCCATGTGAACTATAAGATATGACCTTGATGGTAGCACCCATTGGATGAAATCCATAAGTGAAAATGAGTCTTAAGTGTTAAGACACATGGATAACATTTTGAGAAGGATGATGCTTGTTGATTGCAACTTAATGACTAAGACATTTGGCATATAGATACTAAAACTGCATTCCTATGAGGAATAAAACAAGGATGTGTACGTGACACAACCTATAAGGTTTATGAATCCACTAATGCAAATGAAGTCTATAAGTTACAATGGACTAATCAATGTGATTGATTGAGTACAAGCAACTCAGCATTGGATCTTTACTTTGATAATATAGTCAAAGGGTTTGACTGATATGTCAAAGATAAAGAAGGGATCTGTGATTTAGTGGGAGCATGTTCACATTCCACATGTTGATGTGAAATGGATATGTTCTAGAATGGAAATCCAAAAGTGGAAATTATCTTTAAGGAAGATAAATATGTTTCCTATGTGATAGGAATAGAGATCTATAGAGATAGTTCTCGAAAACCTCTTGACCTGAAAAGAGAAAGCATACATTGGCAATCTGTACTGAAGGGTTCAGTGTACATAGATTCAGTGGGAGAAAACTTATCCATGTTACATGGAGTTAGTATCCCAAGGCCAAGTGTCCAATTCTTATGAATAATGGGAAAACTAAGAATAGATATGGATCTATCATGTATGTAATCATCCCATTATCTTGCATGTATCGACATGACAAGAACAAAAATGCATTCATCATCTTGTATGTAGGACATGGCAATATGATGTGCTCATCCTGATAACTCATATGTGGGACATGACGAGTGGATGTCTGTCTATTTCCAGTAAGGGTTACTGGAAACCATGAGAACTTGATAAGTACTTGGGAAGTACTAGTTCTATTGAGATAAGGAAGAGTTCAATGTAAAGAGTTACATTGATGTTAACTTCCGAAAGGACAGAACATTAATCGCAAAATATATATAGGATATATAAAAGTGAAAGTTTGTTGATAATTGGAAGTGTTCCAATAAAACTATTTAAAAGGAAATGATGAGTATCCATGAGATGAACTTATTTGATATTCCGCTCATTGATGACAAGTATGGAATCCTTGATCATGCAATGTGGCTAAAGGTTAGCAAAGGAATACTAGATCACATATTACGGCAACTCCATCTCATACGTGTGATGTACAACGAAGAGATGAGAACATGCAATTAATACTGACTTTGGAAAGGTGTTTCCATAACTCACTATGTTGGCACAAGAGCACAGTAACGTGTGGGACATGTTTGAAGATCACTATGAATATGATTCAAGGGTGATTGGCTCGTAGTGCAAGTGGGAGTCTGTTGGTATGTATGTCATGAGAGCTAATCATGGGATGATTGGTGGGATACATTAAGATTGATTTGATAAACATCAAAGGCAAGCTTCCAATTCTTTCTGGTTCAGTCATAAGAGATAGTGATAGAATAGATTGAATGTCTAGAGAATAACAGTACTCAATGACATATGCTTTCAGGTTGAGGACCTAAATGATGAGATCATACGGATGCTAAGAGTTTGTACATTCTTGTTATGTCCCTAGTCGGATGTCATTATGGAAGGTAGATAGACAGCAATGACACACAAGACTAGATTGTGGTGTTGATTGATGATAGAATCTCATTAGTCATGATATAGAGATATCAAACCAAACACATAGGTACTTGTTAGAGAACAAGTGTACCGGACAGACCCACTGTGAGTTTGACACATGGAACCATGACATGGTAGTCACAGTCAGTACTCACAGTGATGGTGGTGAGTGTAATTCTTTGACCTGAAATCACTACACTCAACACTTGTCGTTGGGCACACTTTGACATCATCAAACGCAGTCCTGAAACATGGGTTGTTATAAAGGTGATGATTGGGTGGCTTTGACACATGGGGCTTTTGAGGGGTGAGTGATAGATATGAGATTTGTCCCTCCTGAGGGAGTTTGATATCCATGGCCACTTGATGAGTAGGATTGAGAAAGGCATACACGCATGTGTGAATCAGTATGTGATATTGATGTCATACATATCTCTTCCAATCTACTCTGAGATCAAGAAAGTGAATGAACGTTGACAAGATGACTGTTCCATGCCTCGAGTTCATTCAGGATATCAGTGACAAAGGAATTATACATTCACTGTAACACCATTAATGGATTGTAGGATTGAAAGTTGTTCTCCAACTTTCTACTTTAACTTGGGTAGCACAGATGTGTGACTAGGCACCTCTCTTTGCTTGTGAACTCATAAGTGTTATGGACTTTCACTACCAACGTGAAATGGACCTGCAGGGTCACACACATAGGATTTAACCTGGAAGAGGAGTTTTGTCCACAAACAATGTTTAGATTGATTACTAAAGGAGTTTAGTAGTTCAATTAAACACTCAATTGATTGATAGTTCAATATCATATTGTTCAAGGTGTTGGACACATTGATTGGAGTATCGGATTGATTGAAATCGCAATTGACTGATTCTGCACAATCTTCACTCCCAACCAATCGACTCCGCTTAGTGAACCGATCGGATGAGCTTGGTGAACCGATCGGCTCAAGTTGTGAGTCGATCGGCTCATGGACAGGATGAACGATTGCTTCAAGTGTTGAAACGATCGGTTCAACTGTTGCAACCGAGCAAGTTGGGAAAGTAGGATTGGTGAGAATTTTCCTTGCGTTTCACTTTCCCAATTTGATTGGAACAAGGATTGGTATTTGATACCAATTAGAAACAAAACAAGGAAAGTCAATCAGGAACTGATCAGGACCACGAACCGATCGGTTCAGAAAGTGAACCGACCGGCTCATGGGTCCCAACCGATCGGTTGAGTGTCAACCGACCGGTTCAGGTCCCCAACCGACCGTTTCAGTTGTGAAACGATCGGTTCAGGTTGTGAGTTGGTTGTTTTTGTGGAAAATCTCGAACCCTTCTACTCCTACTTTTAGTCTCGCATTGTCCGGGATGGAGAACCTTATCCCATGACCATCCTATATATAGGGGTATTGGGGGCTTCTCAAAGTACAAATCCGTGCAACCAGTTGCTCGGAAAAGTTGTCATTCTCTCTGGTTTTGGTAACCGAGATAGCCCGAGCAACTGCTACTCGAAAAGGAAGGCACAGCAAGGGAAAGACAACTGCAGTTGCAACTGGCAGCAAGAGAGTGTGTTGGTGACTAGTACGCTGACAGGAGGGTGCGGCTCCTTCCAATTCCTTGTGGGATAAGCAGATTGGAGTTCCAGGTGGTCCGTGTGGACTTCTTCAGAGGCGGGAGGTTTCTGCCGCTCAGGAGGACAACTGTCAATCGCGATAGTCCGGTGAGACCAGGAGTCGTCAGTCCCGGTGCGACCAGGAGCTGCACAGACACCGTCCAAGACCAGAGGTAAAGACCGCGCAAAGCGCGAGGTATTGTCGCCGAGCAAGCCTCGGGACAAGGTATGATTCCACAAACCATCCTTTCCTATTGTATAGACGTTGACGTGTTTCCTTATTCTGGGTTTGGGGGGGGAGAAAATTTTTGTTTCCGCTGCCTTCTCTGTCTCCCTCCAAAACCCAAAAATTTTTGGGTACCTAAATTTTAGGTATACATAAGACTTGACACACTTTTAATAAATTTAAGGTTGTTTCCTTGTTAAGATTTGATGATGGGAAATAAATCGTAGCACAAGGACACATTACTTCTACAAGTCCAACCTATGTCATAGGAGGAGCAATGTTGGGTTCCACATTTGCTGTCGTGCCCATTACCGTACCAATCCAACCTCAAGAGTAGTTGATTAGGACTTTTGGTCAAAACCAAGTCATTAAGGATGTAATTGGGACAGTGATAGCTTGGCCAAAGAAATTACTTATTGTTAGGTAACATTTTTAAAATAATCTCAATACAAGAATTCTACTTCTTAACTTTTTTTATTCATCATTGTAGGTGAACCATTTGGATATGTGGAAACCAAGAAAAGCACTCATTTGATGGAGGATATAGAGATTCACATATCATAGGAATTTATAGGATTAAAAAAATAGACGTATGTCATTCATTATTTCATTTATTTTGTTTTAAATAAATGTGGATGTCACAGATATTGTAGTAGCATTCATTATTTCATTTTCTTGGTTGCAAGTTTTAGACCTGACAAGATTTTATCAAATGTGAACATGTCTTTAATTTCTACTTCATTAGTAATCTGGTTGGTTTTACTTAGTGGTTTGATTTGTTTCTCGATTTGTGATATATTCGAGATTTGCTAAACCTCTGCTTCATTGGCTTATGAAAAGATCAAATTTTTTGGTTGCTTTAGTCGTGGCATTGTGTTGTTGAAATTTTGATATCAAGTCTGCTTGTGACACAGAGACTATATGTACTTATTGGTCGGCTCATATGATTAATCTAGATGGTTTGATAATTGTTGGTCACAACTGCTAGTGCATTAATGAGACTAAATGCACTTGTCACAGACATATGATTGGTTGGGAAATGGACAAAAAAGATAATGGAGACTAATTACAACCTTGTCTTCATTTGATTCACTCTCCTTTTCCTTTTTATTGCCTCTCTATGTCTCAATGGCATAAATATGTGTTGCGTGATCATACCTACACTGCATTTCTATTTTCAACATCTAGTTAATTTGGATTCTAACTATGTACCCTTTTGAATTTAGGTATTCCTCCTTAACATGGACTTCCAAATTTCCAAGTTCTTATAAAGTTGATTAGGTAGATCTACAACCTAGTCCAAAAACTAAATCAAATCACTCAACATAGAACTAAATCATGTATAACTCTTTGTGTTATCTTAGGATTGAGCTTTTTTAGAAGATACCTACCAAATTATGTCTATTTTGCTTGATTTTCTTGTAGTAGTAAGTATGTTTCAGTTTATCATGACTTTACTACATATTATGTCAATCCTCAAAGTAGTTTGATAATTAAAATAGAGCCATAAACTGGAATCCATTACATAATCCTAAGCTGGAAGCATCTGGTCTATTGTAAAAATCTTACTCTTGCTCAAGTGAAGACTAGTTAAATGAAATCTAATAGGTGCATACCTTAGAATTTTCTAATTAATAAACTGCACTAACTCCATGAATATTCTCATTTAAGGATAGTACACAGGAATGTTAAGGCAAGGGATATCCAACTTGATGAAACGTTTCAGCCAAATTTTATATTGGATATGTTTTCCCCTTAAGATAACCTACAAAGTTCGTCTACTGTAGATCTATGGTACTGAACGGTTTCCAAAGATTCTAATCCTCTATTTGAGGATAGGTCTTTGAATGGTTTTGTCCTTGCTTTTAGTTACTATTCTAATGTTTGTTTGATTGCTAAATCTATCATTGTTTTTAGTTATTATATGAATCTTGGTATTCTTGTTGTTGACTTGCTTTTCAACCAGCTGAATTTTCAACCAAGGATGTCCCTAGGAACCTATTGGATGGTTTGCAATATGTTATTGGTAAATAGCGTATGCATTCTCATTCTTTTCATGAATGAGCTTGTGAAATAATTTGGACATCTTTGGATTGTTTCCATGATATTAACCTCTAGGACTAAATTATATTTATTAGTATAGAAAGTTTGGTTGACTAAAGCTCCTCACAATAGTCTAATTGTACAAGAAAATGGGAACCATTACCAACTGCATCATCAACAACTTTACAAAGTGCCTTTAGTATTCGAGCCAATTTATTGGCTTGTTGTTATCTATTTTTCTAGTCCATAACAGAGCAAGTTTGATGAGGAATGATTCCTCTATTATTAGCTTGTTGTTATCTATTTTGTAGTCTGTATTCAAGCTAATCTAGAGGTTTTCCTTCTTCAAAGCACGGTATGTTTTTAAGGTTAGTAATCTTTTTGAATATCTAAATGGGTACTAATGATCATGCTTGGATATGTTTTCAGGTAATATGATCATATAAAAATGTTGTGGAAGTGATATAAGTTGTTTGTCAGCTTTTCATTCCTTTTTCTCTATGTTTATAGACACAAATAAATAAATGCAGGGGATAACCAAGTTTTACTAATGTTATTTTCAATAATCAGAGGTATATATGCTATAACAACAAAATTTATTCTACATATTGCTACTTCTTTTATTCTTTTTATTCTACTTTGTCATATGAAGAAGTCAACAGATATATAGAACATTAATAGTTTATAGAAGACACACAATGGAGCATTACGAGGGAGTTCAATTTGGGGATCAAAATCCTCATATTTTTGCTGAGCTTGATGTATGATACAAGGGGATATGATATATATCATACAGGGGACACTAAGCTATGTTTGACCTTGAGAAGTCTGGGACTGACTCCATAGTTCTTATGCAGTCCTAGATATGTTTTACCAATCTGCAATGTCTAAGGCATGTGTAATAGATTCATCTTCTACTCTTAATACCTAGCAAATGGATGTACTATAAAAGCCTCTTCCGACCCTATCTAGTAAGTCATCAAGCTCTCATGGAGTGCAAGCCACATGACAATTTTGATCTTCTATCATCTATCAGCTTCCAAATCCTCAACCAATAAGCATGAGTAGAGATCTTGTAATCTTTCAATACGCTCGCATAGGCCCTTTTGAGTGAAGACCCCTTGACTATTATCTAAGGAAATTCGTTCATGTTTACAAGCATGAGGCTCAGGTGATACATCCTATCGATCACCTTTTGTGGGATTTCCTCAAACTAATGCCATATGAAGTCAAATTCATTTGTAGCTAATAAAACACTCAAATTTAAAAGTAAATGGAAACACAAAACCTCAACTCATTCAGTACATATATTTCAATTTGTAGCTAATAGAATAGTCAAATTTAAATGTGAATGGAAAAATAAAACCTCAACTACATATTGCAACTTAGAACCATCTCGGTGTTGAAAATTGCTAAATCTTAAACTCGACTCAATAGTTTCTGTTGTAATACAAATAGTTGATACAATTGGGTTCAATGATTAAATCTAGACATGGATCTCATCCATTTTATATTGGATATGAATTCCCTATTGTTAATTGAAGAAGTTAATGATTGAATTGTTTCCAAAGATTCTAATCCTCTATTTTCTGCTACAAATAGGAACTGGGGCTATGGTCTGTCTTTTTTATAAGATTCTAATCCTTTGTTTCTACAATCAACTTCCTATAACACCTACTCGACTTTTGGTATCAATACTTCACAAAGGTCATTATACCTAAGATTATATATCATTTAGTTTGGTCTTTCGGGTCAGATCTAAATTTTAAAATATAAAGATTTAGTGGGTTTTCATTGGCGTCATGTCTTTACTTTATCCATTGACTTGTTTGTGACTTGTAGAAACTATAGATCTCCAATGGGACTAATGCTTACTTCTCTCTCTGGTGATGGCCTAAAAATGTAGGGAACATTGAGATGATATTATGAAGGAACTATTACACTGAGAGATGCCTAGTATGACTGTAGGGTTTGTCTTAAGGGTTGAGGCAGTACCTTTGGTAGCACCATAAAAGTTGGTCAGTGATTTTTTGGCTTTAGTCTTACAAATCTAAATTAAAAGCTTTCACTTTGTTTTCTATTGAGAATGGTCTTATGGTTGCCTTTGGTGATGCTCTATGCTGACTTTCAAGAATTACATATTTGTAGTGTTGTTCATTTGTCTAGTTTTGAGATCTCTGCTAATTTGTATCACTGTTCTTCTCTTATTTTCATGGAAATACTACCTTATAGTTCATTAGATGGATATTGGAGGGATAGGCTCAATCTTGTATCTCGAAAAGAAGGGTTGGTTTCATTGAATGATCTAGAATTTTTTTCTCTATGATTCTATTTGTTTTGGTATACATAGATTTATCTATACTTCCTATAGTGATCACTTCCAGGACATCAAACAAATAGTTGATTTCTCATGTATAGTTTGTTGATATACATATAGATCTTCCTCTGTAAAGGTCTTCCTAAATTTTAGTTTAGCTACCGCCATGTCTATAGAATCTCCTTCACGACCATGCTTTTCATTAGCAAAGCCATTCACATATAGTATTTCAACACAATGACCCTTATGATCGTGCATATATTATATTTTCATTAGTGAATACAGTTTTAAGAAATTTACATAGATACATTTAATTCAGTTTGAAGCATTTTTATGTAGTATTACTACTTACAAATTAGCACATAGAAAAAAAATCATGGAATTGGATAAAAACTGAGTATCTATTAGAAAATCACATGTGAAGTATGTTGTTACATACATTATGGTTCTAAAACTTTGGCTTCTGTTTGCAGGGAAAAGTATGGAAATGTCTTTGAATCTGATCACCTCCCTCTGTGAAATTTATTACACGTACAAAAATGACTTAAAGGCTGTCTAGGAGAAAGTAAATGATCACATCATTGAGGTATTGTATAAAAAGCCTCATCATGCTTCAATATGCCAAATAGAAGATTTTAAACTACATTCACACAGGTTAGAATCAATACTAAAGTATTTTGTATGTTAATTTAGGAACAAATGTTTATGTATCAGTTGGTTCAGAACTTTTTGGTGAATGTTCTTTTCTGAAGTTGCATGGATTGTTACTCATTATTCTCTTTTAGCTGGTTGTTGATTGATGGTTTTCATCCTCCTTTCTTCTATTACTTTAGTTCAGTAACTTGTGGGTGAACTTTTGATGAATCTCAAGATTCTCACCTATTTGGTTACTGTGTCATTGGGCTTGAAGTAGATCTTATTATTTGGTTGTATTTATAAAGATGCCTCTTCACTACTTGATATACCATTCAAGTAGGTTCTAAAGGCTCTACAACTTGGTAGATTTTTCTTTCTTTAGATATTTTACCTCAGTCTTAGCTGAATTCGACTCATGTATGCTAGAGGCCAACTTGGATGACTAATGTAGAGATGACATTGCAGGCATCGCCACAATCAATGATGAGCATGCACTTGTGCCCTACACTCTCAATGAGCAAAAGAGATAGATGAGGTGGGGTCTGCACGTGTGGAATCATGAGGAAGATTGCTCATATGGACAAATGTGGAACATGCAAAGCCAAAAAATTTAGGTTGTTTCTTCATAATGTGATCTAGCGAAACATTCATCTACTAGCATTTGAGCTGAGAGTCTATTGCTCTGCCTCAAATAGAGGTACCCTAAATTATCTTAGACTACTCTCGACTCTAGCAAATCCAGTACAACAAGGTAATTTCTTGCTTGTAGCCTAAGGTACCTCAGATTTATAGACCCTATAATTTATTCCAACCAAGCCTGGACTTGACTAAAGTAGAATCAGACCCACTACTAAACTATCCTTAGAAAGAATCTTGAAGGGAATTACTCACTAGTGTGGGGAATATTTGATATTCTTTATTGTATGACCCCTGACCCTGTCTGTAAAACTTAAACTCTAGCCTATACACTTAATAAACAAAATCATGTGTCCCAGCTATGCCCAATAGATAACAAACTCCTACATGCACATTTAAAGAACCTATATCACATTCACAGACTTCTACACAAAATTAGCTAGAATCAAGTTCAAATCATTGGTTATTGTGTTCACATTTAGTTTTGAACGACCACCAATGACTGCAATTTATATACTCAATGTAGGTTTTTCTGTGTCTATTTCAGCTCATTTCATAACTTTTTAAATGATAACTTGTCTAGACATCTTCTTTGCCCTTCTTATAGGTCTTTTCTTTCTTTTGTGTGGTTTTGGTTTTGCTTAAACTGTATGTTCTAGTTCTCTGTGCTCTTTCTCTCTATACGGGTTTGTATTTCTAATTCATGGTGATATATACTTAGCTTTGTTTGCAGTTCTCCTGGTTGGAACTAGGCTCACTTTGTTGTTATGCTCTGTCTTAAAAGTTATATATCTGAAGTTACATCTCGAGCCTGATCTATGATATGGGAAATAGGATGAAGTTTGATCTATGATCATCAAGTTTTTTTTTCATTCTACATGTTTGTTATAGACTGGAGGTTGATTCCTACTTATTGTTTGTCTGCTGCTTGTTTATGAAGCATCTATTCTGAATCTCTTTGTTGTCTGGCTAATGATTATGATCTTGGATGCTAATTTGGTTCTTCTATTTGAATTTGGCTAGAGTTAACTACCTTAATCTTCGTCTGACTACTCAAGAAAAGGAGAGATGATTTAACTAGTAACCATATAGTCCTATATTTCCTTATAATTTGTGGTATCTGGATGCAAAGAATTAATAATGTTTACAAAGGGAAAGTTATGGGAAGCTCTGTTCAACGAACCAAATTCTCATATCTTATAAAGACTATAGTTCATTCTTTCCTTTACACTAAATGTTTGACTTATGATGCCTTCTAAGACTGTGGGCTCTGATCTCCAAAACCACGATATAAACTTAGCGGAAGCAATTCGATTAACAGCGGAAGACAAAAATCACGAGAAATTAAAACTTTTTGAGATAAGAACTTGAATCTATAAAAACTTCTTTCATAAAAGGAGATAAACTGTTTACATCTCAGATAATTACTTTTTAAGTAATTATATACAACATGATACAAAATCTCAAGAACTCAAAACCAAAATTCAGACCAAAAGACTCCAAGGACCTGAGAGTACAGAGAACACATAGGACTGACTATCTAACTATACAACTCAGCAGTCTGAATCTACACCTGAGATTTACTGCTGCTCCTGATACTGCTGCTGCTGATATTGGTCTCCTGAAGATTGATTCCTTCGCCCTCGACGACCACCTAAAAAGTTGAAATCTACGGGGTGAGACAATTTTAAATAATTTTCCCAGCGAGAGTTATAACTCTTCGCCAGAAGCTTTATTATAGCAACCAAGAATAACATAGGCAATAAAAGCTTTAAGGTAATCAGCAGCAGATTGTTATCAATTAGAACAACAACATTTAAGGAATATGAAGAACATGTATACTAAGTAAAGTATCTTCAACCAATGTATCTCGTAGTTCAACCTAAGTAGATATACTATGCGGTTGATTATGTTTTACAAACATCCTTATGCCCTGCAGAGATGAGGTATACTGCTCATACTCCAACCGATCACTATTAAGTCGCATCGGTATCATACATAGGTCATCAAAAGAGCCGGATTCTTATGACCTCATCTTCCTCAGTCAGTAAGAGGATCAACATGCAGGACATCTAGTGTCTCTACTACTATAGCTTACCAGGGTATTCTGGTACTTCGCTATTAGAGTCACAGTGGCATTCTGTACTCTCTTCGCTACCAAAAGATTTCTTGCTTATCTCTCATCGATGCGGTATAAAAGATTTCCTCGGGAGATTAGTGTTACGTCACCCCGGCATAAAACATAGTGAAGGATTGATAGATTAAGATACATCTACATCAATTCCTACACTAGGATGTAAGGAAATTCACATCCATATTACCCCACATATTCAAAAATATGTGCTCCAGGAATCCCCTTAGGAAAACCTGTTTCACCATCATTTAACTCCTGACAATGATGGGTCTATGATCAGGGCTCTACATGGTATGATTATACTTGATTAGTTAGGTACATTGCAGTATTCTTTTATCATCATACATGTTTTCAAACATTAATCATTAGCATAGCAGCTATGAAGGAAGAATACTAAATGTAACAAGCCTAACTCTTATCAATTATCATTTCTCAATATTCTCATCACAAGTCATCTCTTAAAGCATGACCTTAATGGTATTCATGGCTCTCACAGCCTATCAATCTCATAAGATGCTATTAACAAGGCATCAGGATATATCACTATTCATAAAGCTAACAACACGCTTTCAATGAATATAGTATCATCATCCATACATGGATATGATCATCCTCATAAAGGAACCTGCATGGTTAAATCAACTGATAACAATAAATAACTCATTTAAAGAAGTTGTATCTCCCTACTCATACAAGAGCTAGGTTTCCCTGGTTTCCATCAATTAGGGTTTACTATTCACATTACATGTCATCACCCTAGAATTAGGGTTTACTATTCACTTCATGGTGAAATGATCTCATAACATACTCATGTATGAGAAACATCATCATTAAAGACCTCAGATAAGATTAAGATTCATCAATTATCATCATTAGGGTTTCCATGATCTCACATAAGTGGATCATACCTAAACTTGCACATTTATGTATATTGAAGGTATTTTACTTGAGTTTTCATTATAATTGGTACTTTCTCTCTCCTCTAACTAGTAGATAGTGATTACACCACTCTAGATTAGGTTGGTTTAAGTCCTCATTGATTAACACAAGTCAACTCATCACTATCATGTGATTAGGGTTTGATTAAAACAAGGTATCACTCAATTGAACCTTTCAGGGGCATTTTGGTAATTTACCCATTGACCATCATCATGGATCAATTCATTAGCCACTTAGTCCCTTAACATCTTAGGTTACCATTAGGGTTTAGATTAGATCATCATTGAACCATTTACACCTTCAAGTGATTAAGTATAATCAACCTTGAAGGTCTCCAATTGGTTTAGGGTTTAACCTTCAACCTTCAACCCATTTGATTCTTAAACGACCTTGAACTTGTTTAATCTCAAATGACCTTGAATCCATTTGAACCTTATACGAGTGTGGACCCACTTAATCTTTAAACGGGTGTGGACCCATTTAAGTCCAAACGAGTGTGGACCCGTTTGAGCCTAAACGAGTGTGAACGTGTGAACCCGTTTGGACTCAAATGAGTGTGGACTCGTTTGGACACAAACGAGTGTGGACTCATTTGGACTCACATGAGTGTGAACTCTTTTGGGCCTAAACGGGTGTGAACTCGTTTGGTCTAAAACGATTGTGGGTCTACTTGGGTTCAAATCGCATGAACATAAAAGGTGACTCAAAGATTATGCTTGAAAAGAATTTCTTATGTCGAAGCTTTCAATTGGCCCAAGCCATGTTAACCATATACAAATTGAGTCAATTAAGATGAGCCTCAATCAATTGGACACCAAATTGACCCTCAATTGAAAGCCAATTAGGGTTAAATCTAACTCAAATAGGGTTTCCAATCGGCTAATTATCAATGTTCAACAATATGATTCAAATCAGAGTTGAACCTATCAATTGACCTCCAATTGGGCCCAAACTTGTCTCAAACGGTCTTGAGGTCGTTTGGATGACTTCCAAACGATATTGAGACCGTTTGCCCAAATTTTGACCAAAAACCAAAATGATTTGATAAGGGTTGAGCCCTAATTAAATTAAAAATCAGCACTTTTCATCAATTTATCAACATCTTGTAATTGGACCCTCAAACCATCAAATTTATTTAACCCTAAACCTCCAAACGATCCTGGGGTGTCACTAAACGAGTGTGAGATCGTTTGGATGAACCCCCAAACGGGTTGGAACCCGTTTGGGTCCTTCAACCCAAAACTCAACAAGATCTATATTGAAATCAGCAACTTTCACCCGATTAGGGTTAGGTTATTGAAGTGTCTTCAACTCTTAATTGGTTAGGAATTAGATTACAATTCTTTGTAGGAATGAAATTCAATATATTATGAACAGGTATCCCAAACGGTCAATGCTTGGTCAACTCACTCAACCGGGTTGGAACCCATTTGCCCAAAAGTTCAAGTTAATTAGTTTGAAAAATCAGTACTTAATTCAATTCTATTGCCTAATTGATTGGCCTTCAACCTACGATTCCTTTGTCCCTCAAATTTGGTGGGTCATTAGCCTACATAATTGTGAACAGAAAACCCAAACGGTCCATGCTTGGTCAACCCTATGAAACGGTCTTGGGGTCGTTTTGATCCAAACGATCTTGCAGGATCGTTTGAGATCAAACGGGTTGAACCCGTTTGACCTTAAACGAGTTGCACCCGTTTGGACCAAAAGGGTTCAAGGTCGTTTCATAAAGTGACATAGGAATCCACTCCCATCATCCTCAACCTCTGTTCAGGTCGGTTCCTCCACCGTTTTGCTTGCAAAAGAGCAAGGAAGAAGGGAGGTAGAAGAAGAACTAATCATAGAAAACAAGAACAAAGATATGCATAACAAGGCTAAGGGTTAGAGTTATAAAACCCACCTTAAGGTCGTTCCTTGAGCTCCAAGCTTCCAAGCTTCAAGTCTTTAATGGTGTCTTGAGCTCCACAGGTCGGCCAAGGGTTTTTCTCCAAAGAAAGGTTGGGAAAAGATGGCTAGAACGAGAAAGCTAAGTGAGAAAACTAGCAATCCATCCTTTTAACATGATTTCCTCCATGAATTCGAGCTTGAAGATGGTGTTCTCTTACCTTAGAACAGGTTGGTCGTTTCCCTGAGCTCCAGAGCTTGGCCTTGGTCGGTTTACAAAGATGAGAAGTGAGGAAGTGAAGGAAAACGTTTGCTTGGTTTGGAAAGAAAGGTGCTTATATAGTTTAGGCTGATTTACACCATAAAGACCTCTAGAACTTTGAAATTCTCATCCAAGTCCTTTTTTATTTAATGGAACGTCCAATATCATCTAAACTTATGCAAAGTTCATGAAATCTCAAGATCTAGGGGTAAAGAAAGCCAACTTTCAACTAGGGTACATACATGAAAGGTTTCCTTACTCAAACTTAGTGAATTTTATGTACAAAGGTCATTTTTCTTATCTGATTATTCATTGATGTGTCCCTTTCACCATTTCTACTCTAAATGATGACAAGAGTCATAATAGATGTTCTAGATGGTGTATTTTACAAGTTGCACCCCTCAAATTGGGTAAACTGCATTTTACTCCAAATTAGGGTTTTTAAGCATAAGGATTATTCCACAAGCTGCATCTAGATGTCCAAGCTTGGGAAATCCATCATGTCTCATCATATTCACTCATATGATGTCTCATTATCGAAAGAATATCTTAACATGTGCAATTGCAAGTTAACCCCTTAACTGGGTAATTTTCACATAAGCCCCTGCATTACCAAAATAATACTACAACTTTGATTAAAAAAAAAGGAAAAAATTGAAAGTATATTTTTCCTGAGGAACTTAATTACATGTCAAAAGATAATCACCAGGGTTTAATTACATATTTAGGCAAAACACCTAGGGTTAGCTCATAACCCAGGTCAGGGATGTTACAAAGACCATCTCTTATGTGAAATTATGGTCTAATGGAGATTTTTGTTATTCTATTGTTAACTGTGTTTCTGGTTATGCTTTTATTTGAGAAAATAGGTGGCTTGAACTTGTTCTTGACCTATAATTTATTTCATGTTCAAAGATAGTCCCTCCTAGTTTACACATATCAATTTCAATCATCACACAATGGTTTCCACATTGCCTAAGGATACATTAGTCTCTAGAACATGTGCCTAGGAGGCTAGGGCACATGCCATCCTCCACCCAAAAAATGTTTTGACTTGCAATGTATTAAGATATGGTATTTATGGCTTTATAATTGAATTCATGTAGAGTACTAGTTAGGGTGTTAATCCATATTTTATCTATCATGGACTAGTTTAAGCTCCAAATAAATTTGGACAGATGTCTTTTCTTGATTAAGGTTAGCTTAATTGAAAATTGAAAACCTGAGAAGAATACTTTGCATAGTAGATTGAGCAGTTAGCTTGCCCTTGATATTGTGAGGAACTATCCTCAAATTTGTGTTCAGCTGTAGTCCCGAATAAGATCATGAGATCACTAGAAAATATTGTTTCATCAAGGAACTCTTGTTTGAGGTCGGCCAGATGGGAATTTTTGTTTCATTGGACTTTCTCATATAGGTCTATCAAGTGACTTATCTACAGTAAATTATTAGTAAATCTAGATCATGAAAAGGAATTATGTGTCTTTTTCTTGAAAATAAGGATATGGCCCTATGGGTATCTTTCATAAAGAACATTACATTGTAATGTATACTTCAAATGTTTTTTTTCTCTATAACCTATTGACCTTTTTTATGTCACATTCTTGATAGAAATGTATAGATTCTTGGTTACATGACTATAGGGATAGCTAGTCGTATCTGCCAACCTTCCTGAAGGTATGTCTATGTTGGGTCATTCGTCTTATACATGCATAGTATATCCCATGCTTTAATATCTTTCTTATTTATCCTAGAGACATGTAATTCATATTTGCTTTCTCACACACAAGGGCATCAGGCTGAAATGATCTTTGATGTGGGAGAAAGGTAAGCCACTGAAGACATGGTTATCATTTTGATTGCTAAAGAGGAGCTTGAATAACTTGTATTCTAATTCAAGTTCTGGTCTCAAATCAACTGCCTGGTACTTTTCTTGTTGCATGACCCCTCCCATATTTTATCAAGCTATTTCTACAATATCATACATTATACAACTTGTAATTGTTGTCATTATACTCTCACTATTTTTTTATTAGAAAATGAATTCTCCTTTGCTTCCAGTTGGGTTTGGGGTGCAACAATGAGAGCTTCCTGATGGTTTCATCTAGTCTAGGGAAAATTTTTAGCAAATTTTTAATAAGCTGCTTTTACATGTATGATTTTCATGGGGATCTTACATGAAGACCAAAATCAGCTCGTTGGGATTCATGGAAGGGAATCGTAGGAGATTCAAGGTTTCTACTTAGGGAAGTGGTTTGGTTTGTAATGTTTTTCATTGAGTTGGATTTCTAGTTAAACTTTCCAAAAGGATTCTATAGTGTGCATATTCTTTATTGTATGCGAGACTCTCTAGTTATGCACATTAGGTTGAAAATGTAACAGATATTTTGTTTGCAGTATTATGTTTGTGTTATTGTTTATTTGCTGATATATGTTTTATTCACCCTATGCTTGCTATCGTCTAAGATATGTCATCTCATGCAGATTTGGTGGTACTACGATAAGACGTGTTGTGTTCTATAATGTATTAAAGCTAGTGATAGTTTCACAAACTAGAAAAGAACCTACCAGAGTGATAGTCAAGGTAACCTTAGAGGGTCCAACTGCAACAAAGATTTCTCCACCAAAATTGAATCTCCTGGCAACTAGTGCACCTTCCACGAACATTCTTACTGTCCCAAGGCCTCAACTTACCAATGCGATGTTGCCTCAAAAGAGAATCATGTCACATGCTACATTTTAGAATCTTAGAGTTAGGGGAACACCATCTATATTGTGTCTCCTAATACTGGTACAAATGAGTAGTCTATTATATCAGTACAAAGAAAAATCATGATAGAAGAAGATACACATGATTATGTGGCATATAGTATGGAGTACACAGAGGCAATCAGAAGAAGACATCAACATAACATACATGATCATGAGACGCATAGAGGAAATTGTATGCATGTATCTTTTTCCATTCATATTGTAAAATAGGGGCTAGGTTAATGTCCTCCCCATGTGTACTCATTGTTCAAATATAAATAAAAGTATGAATGTTGACATTACAAGCACCACTTGATCTTAATCAATATTGATTTTTTCTTCTTTTTGAAAAATCACCACTACATTGGCAAGTTACTAACTGGATCCATAATCTGACTACATATGTATGTGTAGCACAAGATATCTCTCACTACACACTATCTATAATTAGAAGTGTAGTAAGTGCTAATTTTTTCTATACATGGTCTACATATATAAATTGTAACCAATATCATTTCCCCCTACATATTGTAACTACAAATAGAATTGTAGCCATATATTTAACTACAATGGCAACTACATTTTTATGTGTAAGGATTATTTTTACCTACAATTAGGGTTACATATGCATTTGTAGCCAGAGGAATATCTAACTATAATTTTGAAAAATGTAGCCTAAGCAATTAGCTACACGAGTATTAGTTCATATTCTAAATGTAACGAAAAATGTAGCTAAAGCTTTTAGAGACAAATTTTGGGATTTTCACTACAATTCTTTTTGTAGTTAAAGACCATATTTTTTGTAGTGATATATTTGTACTGACAGGAAAAATAGTTGGATCTCAACCATTTACATGAAGCTAATAATCATATCACAAGATTGAGATAAGAAATATTTTTTCAAGGTATAATACTTTATACAAATTCCAATTTTAAAATTGTTATACAACTACAAATATTTCAATGTGCTCTAATCCATCTTCAAATCGTGATTCCCTTCAAGATACTTATAATATTAATCTACTAGAAGGAAAAAATTATACATACAAAAATCATGATATGGAATAGTATGTCATATCCTAAATGGAAGAGAATGGGTTAGAAAAGGGTCTTTGTATAGAAAATAGAGACACTAAGCATGAAGAATCTATAGAAATAATCATATTCTTAAAGCATTAATATATATATGTATATATATATGATAATTATATTGAAATGCCAGGAAAGGAATACCTTGTTTCACAAATGATCATAACCACAATTCTCAAAGATGGTGCCAATTAACTATGATAAAATGCCTAACAAACATAACTAGACCTACTTTGACAAAAAAATTAGGTCTTTAGGGTTACCATGTTAGTAGTAAATACCCTTGGAACACCCCTTCTTCTTGTATAAGATGAATTATCTAAAAAATAGTCAAATGACCACATGTAGCTGCATGTCACCTTTACAATACTAAAAGAAGGGTGAACCATTAACAAATTGTCACTTATAGTATCATTAGTTATAATGTTAATCCTTGAAAAAGACTTTCTCTAGTAATATGCATGACTTAGTCTACATGACCAATGCTTGATTGAGCATTACACTCAACCAGAACTGACACCAAAGGACATATTTTTCACCCAGTCATATAAATCCCTAGTGCAAACATGTAAAATCTATTTTAAACACATCTTCCATAACAAGACTCATCTACAAATGGTCATTCATTAAGATGATACACATGTCCATCTAATGGTTATACATAGTTAATGGGGTTAAATATATCTAGAGTGATCATATTAAAATAAGTATTTACCATCCACTATTGGGTAATAATTCATGACCATGGGTTGAATGGACAAAATCCATCCAATTAAGTGAAGGAAAGAGTTCAATGGGTGCTCTTGTGACTTCATGAAACTAATTAGTAAATGTTTCCTCTCTAATGTCAACATGCACAAGTGAAACTTGACCCTATTCACATTCAATAATATCTTATCGCATACCACTTGAATGCATCATCACATGACTTGTATATAATTGTGGGAAATATAAGGAGATGGATGAAGTAACTTGACTCCAAAGATTTGTGAGTTGATGGATATCAATAGCCTAATGAGTAGACATATGTCACATATCCAAATACTAGAAGAAAGGTGATTAATAATGATATATAGCATATCAATTAAAAGTGCATAGCTCTACCTATTATAAGTATGAGATTACATACCAATGAAAGATCCAATTAATATTACCATACATCTATGAAGATACATATGAAGACTTTTATTATATCTTATATATAATTATATTTCATAGTAACATATGATAATAATAAGGATAGGTTATGTATATTCCTTAAAAAATGGTAAACAAATAACAAATTGTGCTAAAACACACCCTTATAAATATTGTAAGACCATATATATATATATATATATATATATATATATATATATATATATATATATATCCTATAATTTCAATTATACATAAAATATTTTACATCATGAACATGTTTCTACTTATGTCATGTTGGGGCATCATTTTGTTTTCACTTGAGTTCTCATGCCTCCAATAGGAGAACTCATAGGGTCCCATTAGTTCCAAGTGAGTGAATTTATGATTTACATAGATGTAAGTTTGGAGGGTAAAGAGGATTTAGATTCTATCACTAGGGTGGTGGAGGGCGGTTTGTACTTATAGAGATAGGGCTCTTTGGTAGTAGAGAGATTTCATCTTTCTTTCATGGAAGGGACTAGATGGATAATTTTAATGAGATTCCTAGATTCGGTATCATTCTTCCCTAGAAAACATACACTGGTTGATGCATTCACTAGGGAACTCGAATTTATCACCTAATTCTATGTACACTTGTTGGTTCCACTTCGGTAGCTTGTAGTAATGGCATTTTCTAGGATTTCCCTAAAACGTTCCTAGGCCTCTGCAAAAGGCTCCTATATAGATGGTTAAAACTTATGATTTGGTTGAGGATCTTAGTAGTTTTTCTTGGTGGGAAACATTTCTTGAGGAAGAAATGCACCCGCATCGAGTGATAAAACCCAATCCCTTGAATTCATAGCTTCTCACTTTCTTAGAGTGATGACTAAAGGAGAAAGGGTGAAGTTGCAATCAGTCATTTATCATCATGTCAATCTTGATAATGTTGCTTAACTATAAGAAGTTGGAGACGTGGAGGTTGGGGTCCTCATATGAAAATCCCCAATAAATCATTTTCATGTGCAATACCAATTAGTCTAGGGTCCAAGTGGAAGTAATGCAACACGACCGCCAACTTCAGAATAGTCATGTTTGGTGCTTCTTGTGGTTGTGACAGAGTGTAGACCCATAATTATTCTCTCCTTTATTGTTAGAAAATCTTGGAAATTTTTTTGGTTGCACTCTTGGTGAAGTTCACATCTTCTCTTTGGTCTTTCATTTCCCCTACAATATAGGACAAATTCTCTATTATTTGAATTAAGCCTTCATTTCTTGACATCCTCCTAACCAAGCACTAATCATGCTTGAATGATTTGTTCTTATTAAAAACATGGGACACAAATTAAGTCATCAAAATAGAAAACAAAAATAATATTTATGGAACTAGAAATCTCACTCAGCCAAGAAAAAATAATCCAACGTCAGCAAATATGAATTGACTTACCCAACAATGATGCCAAAAATCAATGCATACAAAGTACGCACTCAGTTTTAATTAATCTAGAGAAACATGATATCACCCACAACAGATGAATAATATGTAGTGTATATTTAGGTCATATCTACATGGAGTCCTTGGAATTTTGGAATTAATCTCAATACGATAGAAAACATATAGATAAAAATTTGATTGGGTTGGCTTTATTGACAAGTGTTGATATGGTTTTATAAAAGAAGATAAAACTAAAGTACAAATCTAGGTGACTTGGAGAAACAAAGATGT
Source organism: Alisma plantago-aquatica (assembly GCA_963693085.1). Lineage (NCBI taxonomy): Eukaryota > Viridiplantae > Streptophyta > Magnoliopsida > Alismatales > Alismataceae > Alisma > Alisma plantago-aquatica. The sequence continues at coordinate 192,214,621 of OY856409.1, forward strand.
TCAGTAGAAATAATGGTTTCTAAGCAATAAACATCACCTTTAACGCCAACAAGGAGTATATCAAGTGGTCAACCACGGTGTCTCCTAACAAAGGGACCCGGGTTCGAATGACAGTTGTTGCTTTGATTTATCACCCTCCCAGGCGTTCGGCCTCCACCACAGGCGTGGGAGAGGGGGTAGAAATCTTCCTCTCTTAATCTCAAACATCACCTTTAACAATTTCCAAATTTTAATCATTAAAATATACCATAATCTAAGTTATTCCTTTATTATTAGATTCCAAAAAGTACTCTTAATGTTCCTCAACCAAAGAACAACTGATTGGAGAAGAATAGATTGATATACATATGGAATTAACCTACTCTTAACCATAGTTTGTAATTAGGAGTCCAAGGCTAACAATTTCATACATTTTCATGGGACAAAACCGTTAGTTCTGATTCATTAGTTAGGAATTTTCATCTCCTTCAACCTTGAATTCTCCAACAAAACAAGTTTAGGGGGACCAATACTAGAAAGATGTATTTAAACATGAACTAGAAATATCACAAGTAACTAAACCATAAAAAATAGATAAATTAAACAAGAAAATATGTTTATGGATGATCTGGTCCATAGAAGTATTGTTTATCCAGATTACATGAAGATATAAGGAGTGGAAGATGAGAAAATGTTTCCTCACAACTATACCAGATAAATGGAATAAACATGAAAATGGAAGAAGTTTTGAAGATAAAAGTAATTGAGAAGAGAAGACCCACCACTGGAATGTCACTTTGGGGAGATGTCAATCTAAGGCACTTGAGAATATTTTTCTTCCTATTTTACTCTTTTGTCTCCTTCTCCTTCTCCCTTTTCTTCTTGATCTTAACACTCAGTCAAGTTATAAGATCATTAAAGATCGGACAACACGCCGTGTCTAGAGGCTGGGTGTGTCATTTGTGTGTCAAATGCTAACTTTTGAAAAGAAATCATACGACATGCCATGTATTGGCACTAAGACGTTGTGTGACAGTCCTAGAGATGTTATAATTGCAGGCAACACGACGTGTCTTGTTGTATCAACTGCACTGTCTTTTTGAATAATAAGATAGGACAACCTCTAATTTGTGATACGGTGTGTCCCATGTAGAGTTGGCACATAAGATCTAGTGATGATGAAAACAATACATCCTTTAGGGTACACGCTTTTTGTGTTGGTTGTTTGCCCTGATTGTTGGCACGTCATGTGTTTTTTCTAGACAAATCATGTATCGTTGATTATACTTTGTTTTCTTCATGTTCTTGTCTATTTGTCTCCATCTCCACATGGACTTGGCATTTGACATTCATTTGACGTATAGAGCTTTTGATAAGTATAGATAGAATAAATCCAGTCCGAAATGACATGGATAGCAGTAATAAACTAATACATATCAAATCATGATAAAAGTGTACAATAGGTATATGAGATTATGTCTAAAATGATATTATGAAATGCACTTATCAACCGCATATTATCTATTCGGCACTCTCTCAACTTGTACATCATCTATCACTATTTGCAACATTGTTCATCATAAGTCACCATATCCTCTGCCCACTTCGTATCAGCAACATAAGATAGGTCATGCCTCTTGAAGGCCTCCTAAGCTCATTAAATTGTTGTTTCTTAATGGAGGGTGTGCTCAAAAAGGTAGTTTTTTGCCACGAGGTCAGATCCTCTAAACACATGCTTAACACGATTTGATCTATCCTCACTAAAGTTATTCCTACTTCCTAGTGCATTGCACGTGCAACCCGTCATCCAGTGTTAATCTATTAATCTGGGTATGCAGTCATTACTCAAGCATTAGATGCCGTGTATTATAGGCTATCAATGCACCAACCAGGTAATGGTTACCCAATTATTACGCCTAATGCTTTGAAGTTTGAACATCACGTCGTTACTAACAACCCCCCTCCCTGTGTGGCTTTTCTAATATTTCCTTTTTTGAGTAACTGATGATGATGGGCTGCAACAATACTGCCGGACATCAACAGGCTCTAATCTTCGATGAGCAAAAATTGTTGAATCAAACACTGCAAGCAAGAGTGTAAAGACTCGGTTCGGCGAGGACGAATTCGAACCAAAACAGTCAGAAAGGCAAGACCGCTCATTTCTGTCTTTCACGATTCGTTATCTGAAATACAGATAAATGATTATACTGGGATAGATAAATGATGATACAGGTATAGATAAATGATGATGCAATAAAAATGAATATTCCAGGCCGTGCAAACTCAGTAACGTCTATACTGAAGTATAATAAAATCAGCTCGGATCTATTCTGTCCAACCAGATCTGCTCGCCCATTATTGTTGAAAACGTAGCCTGCTTATTCCCTTCTTTTTTTTCTTGATGGTGCCCGGGCACCTAATGAGAACGATCATTGTAAATTAAAAAAGTAAATCAAGAAACCAAAGATCTTCTTCTCACTTCTCAGTGAAACGAACGGTTGAGAGCTAAAGCCTAATGAGATTGAACTTTTGTTTCATCTGGAAGCGAAATGGGAAAGGGGGAAGAAGAAAAGGAGAGCAGGACAGCTGCTATAACTGATCAGTGTATCCTAACAATTAACCGTGGTCTCTCCGACAAGATGCAATGTCTCGTCAGAAGGAGCAATAGGAAAGTAAGTTCTTTTCACACCTTGTTAGAAGAACCAAAGAATGGGGAAAAGAAAACCGATATGGAGAACAGAGAGGAAGTTTCTATGTGGTATACTAAACATCGACGAGCCATAACAGAAGAATGTATTTCTTGTGCATTGAACTAGCAATTTATTTGAATGAAGAGGGCCTTATGAGTCCTACTCTACGTAAATCCTCCATAGAGATTTTCCAGCCATGCTATCTGTAGTCCAATGTATTCCAATAATATTAGTTCACTGCATGAAAAAATTTGGTAGGAGCAGTGTGTGTGTATGCATGTCTTTAAACAATACACATGGTTTCAAATATTAGTGTGCTCGATTATAGACTACCTTCTATTAGAATGTGTGGTATTCAATCCAAAATCAATTGGTAATGGGTGAAGGGACCACACACTTTATAAGCCCAGGACATTTCCCAGAACTCAGCGGTGTGGAACAATTCTAACATCATCCCTCAAGTGTAACCACTTTTGTGTGCTTGCACTTAATTTTTTTTTTAGGTAGGATGTGGTCCTCACACTTGTATCATAGGGTCCGCTCTGATATCATATTAGAATGTGTGGTATTCAACCCAAAACTAATTGGCAATGGGTGAAGGGACCACACACTTTATAAGTCCAGGACCTTTCCCAGAGTTCAGCGGTGTGGGACAATTCTAACACCTTCGTCACCCTCGACATCCGGTCAATGCTCATTTCATTAAATTTTTGCCCATATTGGATTCACATTGTCATCAGATTGGACTGATCGAACACTTTAGAAGAGTGATTGACTCGAGAACCAACCGGAATACGATTTATAAACAATCTAACCAAGAATTTATTGAATAAATGCATGCTGGTTGTGTTTGTCTTTTTTATATCCCAGTTAATGAACCGGGGTCACAGTTCACATCACACAAGGGAAAGGTGATTTTAAACTCCTTTTTTCTGGAGTCCCAGGAGGTTTTGAACTCACGACGCTCAGCATGCCTTACAGCTAAGCTAGTTGTTAAGTTCATGTTAGTTGCATTTGTATCTTCAATATCATACAATGATGATGTCTAAGTTATGAGCCGGCAAGGGATTCTATAGTTAGTGAACTCTAAAGGCCTCAATGAAGAGACCCGGATTCAAACTATACAAACAAATGTTTCTTGATTTATCACCCTCCAAACCTTTAGGAGAGGGGAGAGAAATTTCTCTCTTAATTTCAAATAAACAAATATTATAATGGTACCTATAAAAAACCTTAAAATGTATAGGTACCTCCTGATAGGGACCTGGAACTGTCAAATTTCAAACCCTTTCAACATGTATATGGAGCATGTGTGGTTTGGGAAAGTGCCAACAAGCGTCAACCAATTCTATCCTTTCCTGGAGGGGAATTAAGTTTTACAACTAGATGTGTTAATTCACAAAATTGTAGCTGGATTTTTGCACGGATGATGGTTTTTTCATCAGTATCCTTAAAAAAAAATCTAATTGAGTACATATGTAGTATTTAATAACCAAAAAATTATGGGAAACGATGGACAGGCTACCTTAGGATAAAAATATTGATAAATAGACAGAATTTCTACATATTAAGTGTGTATGTGTGTGTTTTAGAATAGACACATAATTTCACATATTAAATGTGCTCTGAGATAGGCTACCTTTGTTACCCATAAACATCCGGTCTAATGTAAACCTTTTTGTCCTACTGGATCCACATTTTCATATTGGGCCCATGTTTTTGAAGTGCTTGACTGAAAACCAATCGAAATGCGTTGGTCTTCTAAAATCTCATGTACATATATAAGCAAATTATCCAACAATTTATTAAACAAATACAGGCTGATTGTATCCGTATTATCTGTATTATATAGTGGTGATGCTAAGGTCCTAAGGAAACAAGTATATTATTCAACTGTACAAATTAAAAAGAATTATAGCCGACAGAACCCTTAGTCGGACAGGTCTGTCAAATATACAACGATACAGAACCAATTAAGTTTGATTTTGGACATTTATTTACAAATACAGGGTATCTAAATTTACAAAACCTAGATCTAAAAATTTTCATTTTCTTTTGGAATCGGCATAACTTCAACATGTTGTTAGACAGTAAATTGGTGCGTACAGTGGTCGCAAGAATCTCTAAACAATGTTTTGGTGCTCGTATGGGCCGGATTGCCTTTGAAACGCCAGGAAAAGCCCATTTCAAGCACAACTCCGGCCTACCCTAGAGATTGGTATTTACAGCGGTGGCACCGATCTTTGGGGAGCATTTTCGTACTTGAATCGTAGTTTGGATTACATTTAGAACGTAAACACTCTGAATTAACAAGAACAAACACTTAGTCCAAACATTCTGAATTAACAAGAACAACGATGTTTTGACCTGATCAACAAAACGCCCACTTGTCATGGTGGGGCTGACTACGGTCGAGCGTTACCGTCAGACCACACCAGTCATAATCTGTGGATACCGCGTCTTTGCACTTGACAGTAACGCTCGAGCACCCACTTTGCTGCCAAAACATTTTTAATATGAGAAAACGCACACAAAGTGCTGGTCATCGGTCGCTCAGGGTCCACCATTTTAACATTGAGGTAGTTGAGGCCGGCCTAGAGTTGGAGCGGCAGAGAGGAACGTGCCTTTATTAAGTAAAAATAAAATCAAATGAAGAGGGAGAAAAAGAACATAGGGCCAACATTGATATAATTAATTGTTAGTTTCGAATGAAGATCGAATCTTATTTCTCCACCTTCCTCGTATGATTGGTACAGTAGTTTTTTTTTTTCCTTGCCTAACTTCAGACTTCAAAAGCTAGGTAAAACCTTATTGAAAGTAGTATTTGAGAAGACACTCAACCTGCCATGCCCAAACTCCACTTGCCAAGCACTAACTTTACACGATCCAAGGATTCCCAAAAAAAAAAAGGCCTAGCAATGAGCCCACTTTTCTCCCAACTAGAGACGAGTAAGATGCCGAAGAGCACCCACCATATGTCAAAACTCCTTTTTACACACTAGCAGACGTGAAAGATGTTTGCAGGTCAAGATGTGTGTATCCGGCACGCATAATAACAGCAAAAATACATGCATGTAAGGACTAGACACGTAAAAGTAATATACCAAACACACAATTATAAGAACACAAAGATTTACATGAAAAATCTCCACAATGTGTAAGGGAAAAACTATGGGGTCAAAACTCGATAGAGAAATCTACTAATCAACATATTACAAAGTTTGTCCCAAGTTTTGACCCAAAACTTGAGGAATATAGAGCAAAATGAACAGATACATATAGTATTGAATCAGTACGTCACCACCAAAAAAGTGCCTCCCAGAAAAATACCTCCTTGTAGAGAATACCCGGATGAAATAAGAATGTAGGTTGTGATGGAGAACTCGGTGTACAATGGGGGAGAGAACCAGAGCAACAGCCTCTTTCCTTTCTCTCCTTTCTTCTTCATTGGCCTCTATGCTTTCCATCTCGTGAAACAACAAGTAACACCAAGTAGCGGTGGCTGCTCTTTTTCCTTGTGACTGTGTCTAATTGTGTTGACCATCTTTGCGGCTGCATTGCATGGGTATATATATACACAATCCTCACAAGGCAGTAGAGCCCTAAAGGGTTGCCCATCATTGGGTTGGAACCAATAGGGCCGTAGACCCAACAATCTCTCACTTCATCTCAAAAGAGAGACTATCCTCATGACTCCTTAGATGGAATCCAACCTGGCGAGCTCCTTACATGTAGATAACATACTCATCATGTGTCAAACCTAGTTATTACAAGAAACGTTTGAGCCAAATTATTTCTTTTCCTGCTTCACAAGTTGTGATATATTCTACCTCAGTAGTAGATAAAGCAACACACTTTTGTAATTTAGACTGCCAACTAATAGCTCCCCTACAAAAGTGAATAGAAAACCTGATGTAGACTTTCTGTGATCAAGATCACCGACTAGATATGCATCTATGAAACCTATAAGAACTAGTGGTGCCCCTCTAAAGAATAAACAAGCACTAGATGTGCCTCTTAAATATCTGAGTATCCATATAACAATATTTTAATGCTCCTTACCTTGGTCAGATAAAAATCTGCTAGTCACACCAATTGCATGTGCAATATCAGGCCTAGTGTACACCATAGCATACATCATATTTGTTACTGCAGAAGAGTAGGGTATGTGAGGCATCTCTTACTTTTCCTGCTCGATAGAAGGAGATTGTTTTCTATGTAGTCTGAAATGACTGGCTAAGGGAGTCTCAACTGCCTTCACCCCCTTCATGTTGAATCTGTCCAAGTACACACTCAACATATTTCTCTTATGACAACTAAAGTTTCTTTGCTTTTCTGTCACGCATGATGTCCATGCCAAGAATCTTCCTAGTTGGTCCCAAGTCTTTCATATCAAAATACCTAAACAATTTCTTCTTCAACTTGACAATGATTCAAGCATATTTGCCAACAACCAACATATCATCAACATAAAGTAAGAGAATAATGAAACTGTCACATCTCCTGAAGTAAACACAATGATCTACATCTTTCTTGTCGTAACCTTGCTTTAGCATGAAAGCATCAAACTTTTTGTATCACTGCATTGGTGCTTGTTTCAACCCATAAAGTCTTCTCTTCAATCTGTAAACCATGTGTTCTTTTCCTTTCACTACAAATCCTTCATGTTGCTACATATAAATCTCTTCCTTTAGCTCACCATGGAGGAAGTTTGTCTTCACATCAAGATACTCAATATCAAGGTCCAAGCTAGCTGACAAGCCCAAAACTATATGAATGGAAGTTATCTTCACCACAGGAGATAATATCTCATCAAAGTCAATCTCCTTCTTTTGCCCAAAGTCCTTTCACTACAAGTCTAACTTTATATCTCATAGTGTTATCACTCCCACCCTTATTTATCTTGAAGGCCCACTTGTTCCTTAAAGCTTTTCTGCCTTCAGGAAGCTTGCATAACTCATAGGCTTCATTTTTATTCTATGAGTTCATCTCATCTTGCATTGCATGAAACCATTTATCATTTTCTTGGTAAGAATTTTCTTCCTCATAGATTTTTGGATCCCCCTCTTCTATGATCAATGAACATTCCAAATCAAAATATTTAGTAGATGCCCTTTTCTCCCTAGTAGACCTTCTCAATTGTGGATCTACCGGTTGAGGTTGTTCCCCCTGCTCAGGAACCTCCTCAACATCCTCTACCATATTATCATGAGGAATTTCATCATCCTCAACATGGTCTCCATCAACATTCTACTGGACTGGAGAGGGAACTGACATATCAATCACAATATCATCTTTTACGTACTCAGGATCTGTCATCACTATATCAAACAACATCTGGTCCTCAAAGAAGATCACATCTCTAGATCTGGTTATCTTCTTGTTCTCTAGGTCCCAAAACTTGTATCCAAACTGCTCATCACCATAGCCAACCAAAATATAAGGAATAGATTTGTCATCAAGTTTCTTCCTCTACTCCTTGGGAACATGTACAAATGTGTTGCACCCAAACATTCTAAGGTGAGAATAAGAAGTTGGCTTCCCTATCCACACACACTCTGGAGTGTCAAAATCTAGAGTAAGTGATGGTACTTGTTAATCAAGTAGCAAGCACTATTTACAACTTCTGGCCAGAACTCCTTAAGTAGCTTTGCATTCTTCAACATTCATCTGACTTGCTCCATAATGGTTCTATTCATTCTTTCAACCAAACCATTGTGTTGTGGGGTACCGAAAACACTCTTCTCACGTTGTATGCCAAATCCTTTATAGTAAGACCTGAACTCTTTGGAAGTAGATTGTGACGCCCTGATGCACCACAAACAAGATTACTCAAAACCAAATGCGGGATTAGAATTAAACATGTGGATTTTTTTAAAACACAGGAAATTAAAATTGATTTCTCAAAAGCACCATAGACCAAAAACTCATCACATATAGATCCACAAGCCTGTCACATGCATTACTTATCATATCATAAGGTACTTACATCATTGTTCTTTAACATTCCCATCATCAACTTGTTACATGAGATACTTGTTCCACATATAAACATATACACATGCCATATCTTACATACATGGCTCACAAGCCAAAAACCTCGTATTGATAATGTATTCACAAAACACATTGAGAACACCCTAAAGACCTGAGTGTACATGGACGACATCTAGGACTATCACCAAAAGACTAGCAACACATCTAACCTTATTATCTATTGCTCTTACTGCTACTCTTCCTCAGCTGTACGATCTCTACCTCTTCGTGTACGGCCACCTAAAAGATGTGGAAACCCACGGGGTGATACCAAACATCCCAGTGAGAGATATAACTCTCCACCAATGTCAATCAAAGCAAAGATAATAAGAAAGTAGATAACTTAGCATGTTGAGCAGATTCAACTAAACAATATGTATCTAACAGATAAAGTAGATTAGGCAACACTAGGCAGTTACCACTAAATAGTAGAACAATTAATATTCTAAGAAGGAATATGAAGAATATGTATAACATTTGACTTCCCTTACCGTCCTATAATTCAAGATATTATTACAAAGATAAGGCAAAGGGCTCAACCAATGTTATTCACATCTGACCCTAAGCAAAACACTACACAGTTGTGTAACATCTTTTATTATTTCCCTGAGAATTTGATTTGTACCGCCCAAATCCAACCGACCACTTCTAAGTTGAAATCAGTTCCATACAAGATCAATGGAAGAGCTGGAATCTACGACCTCCCCAGCACCTCTTGGTCACCACAAGAGAAAACACCATAGAGACATATCAGTCAACTGCAATAATGAACATATAGTCAAGCTGAAGGATTGGCTCACAAATGATCATCCATATATATAATCACAACCAGACTACCTTGGTACAACTATGGAGCTAGAAGAACAGACTCATGTATGGTCATTCTAAAAAGAAGGATTGACTCACACATGGCCATCCATATCACAAGGAGAGCATCTCCTGCATGGCCATCTAACACCACTTGTAATTGTGGACGCAAGGAGATACTTGACTTGCACCTCTGCATATTCCAAAATATGCGCTCTGAGTTTCTCGTAGGAATTACTCGTATTACCATCTAGCACTAAGACTGACACTGGAATGGATCTATGGCACAGGGCACCTACATGATTATAGTTTCACTTGATTAATTAATCCAATTAGATATATTATAGCATCAATCAAGTTACAACGTACAAATCCAAAACAAACTCTACAAAGATAAGGGAATAGTGCAACTCCAAAAGATATAAAATGTATAAGGTGTGAATTAGACACATCATCACCACATGATACTTGTAGCACTGCCACTCACAAGGCCATCACCAATGTCACACCATTGTGGGACATCAATCCCTTAATCATGTCACTAGAGGATATCACCTCACAATAGGCATAAAGCCTTCACCGGGTCTTAGGACCCATCACATCAATATGATTTAATCATATCTCATCAAGGCTTATAACCATATCCCTATATCACATAATTATCACCACAACATATACAAGCTATGGCATTTACTTCACCTATAAGGTTAGGGGCTCATAAGCAAGAGAGAGAAAATATCATAATATGATAAACATTTCAAGAGAGAGGAGCAAACACATCACATTGCCCAACATTAGGGTTTGGGTTACATGCATAGATGATTAGGGTTTTATAGATTTATTCAATCACCAAACCCTAGATACACCATCTCTGTTACAACCTTGTTTTTGCTTTTATGGTTGTAAATGCAATTTTTCCAATGAGATGTGCATGCATGTAAATTGTATGATTTATGTTGAATAAATGGGTTTCTTTTGCAATGTTTTCTTTATGTATGTGAGTTTGTGGATCGTATTGAGTTAGTGAGTCCAATATGATAAAAAGGAAAGAACAATTGAAGGAAATCTAATAATACATAAAAAGGAAAAGGAAATTAAGATAATGTTGAGAATTATGTAGAATTCTCTATAAAGTTGAATGTTTGACCATTATGTATTAGATATCAAATGCACATGGTTTCTAATGGTGAAAGGAATCTAAATAGAGGAAATAGAAGAGAAAGAGAGAGAGAAAATATGAATAAAATATGCCTTATTAAGTGATAACTTACATATGAATAACGTCTCTCATGCTTTTGAGTTTGGGACTCAAACTTTGCACACATGTAGATAAAGTCATAATGGAGTTACCCTTAAAATTTGAAAGCAAAAGGATTAACGGATAGAGAGATATGGATTTTTATAGAAATCCTAAAGTGATGTGAATATCAAATATAATGCATTAAATGTCACATTTAAATACGATTTGATAATTCTATTCAGTAGATGATGTGGATGATCTGGATTGTTGATCTCATGATCTCATGGAGCTGGGTCATCGTCTAGACTCCCAGACCGAGTGGGAAGTGAAGAAACCTTCCTCTCAACTTATCTTGCTCCCAGATGCACAAGCAACTATAGAAACCTTTCCATTGCATTCAGGACACCTTCCCGGATTGAATGATCCTAAGTTTGCTAGGCTTTGGAGGACAATCTGTGATTTCCCCAATTTAGTTAGAGAAGGAATCCCCACACAGGAGACCCACACCTATATACGGGGGGTAGAGGTCCCAGTGAGACCATCAAAATGTTTGCAGCCCTCGACCTTACGCATAGTTCTCTTTGCTCAATTTTGCTTAGATCCCTAACCCACATCGTTCTTTCTCATCTTCGGCTCCCTAGATGAGCCACCTATACAACCTACTGGTCCCGACCACCATTGGAGGAATCAGAACCATCTACGAGTTTGGCTCAAGGCGGCGAAGATGGCGAGACCTTGTGGTGCTCAGGGGATCAGAATCCTAGACTCAATGGACGAGTTGACATGTTCAGGCTATGTTGCACACGCGATCAAAGGTTGAAGATAACCTCCTGTGAAATGACCAATCTGCCCAAGCTCTCCTTCTCATATGTAAGGGTTAACTAGTCTTTTGGTCGCCTTTTGGTTTGCAAGTTGGCTAGGTCACCTCAGTCGCGCTCTGCCTGGTTGACGAGAGTCGGTTGGCCGATCTAACTGAGATGGCTGGGCGGGACCCAGGTTACCTTGCCTAGGTGGCAGGCTCCCATTAGGCCATAATTGATTAAGTTAAATAAATTGTAGGATAATCGGATCAAGGCAATAATATATGATTTTTGATCAGAAAAATACAAGGAATCTATTAAAAATGTAATAGAATCCTGATTTCACTTACAATGCGAAAAGTACATAAGGTTATCCTCTTTAATGGTTTTATTGATGAAAAACCCTAAGTTTTGATAATAATTGGATTTAATGGTGTTCTTTGGATACTTTAAGACTAGTTGATGAATAAAAGGCAAATGCAGATATAAAAATATGATCTTTGTGCCTAATTACCTTAATTTAGGGTTCAATGTATATGAGAGTGCATTAATGGGCTTAGAAACCCTAATTTTGATAGATATGACTGTTATTGGTTTTTATTTCGAAAATTCATGAATAGGACAAAGATATGATGATCCTAAGCCAAATTGTTAATTAGGAATCCTTAATATGGATAACTTGAATAATTAGGTTTTTATGACGTAGAAATCTATTTTAGGGTTTGTTGACCTAAAAGGGTAAAGATTGAGAAATAGATCTAAGAACCCCTAAGGAGACCCTAATTGAACTTAGAAACCTTAGAAAGGTATGAGAGTGCATTAATGCGCTTAGAAACCCTAATTTTGATAGATATGACTGTTAATGGTTTTTATTTCAAAAATTCATGAATAGGACAAAGATATGATGATCCTAAGCCAAATTGAGAATAAGGAATCCTTAATATGGATAACTTGAATAATTAGGCTTTTATGACGTAGAAATCTATTTTAGGGTTTGTTGACCTAAAAAGATAAAGATTGATAAATAGATCTAAGAAACACTAAGGAGATCCTAATTGAACTTAGAAATCTTAGAAAGGTGTCTCAAGTCAATAAGGAGCTATTTGGGATATGATGGTAACAATTAGGCACTATACATGTTTTCAGGATAAAGATTTGCTTGATTGGTTGCTTGACTTGCTTGATTGGACATCTTGATTGGATTGGATATCTTGCTTATAATTGAGACTTCAAATCAGGTATGTGGTTATTATTATGGATAATTTCTTTAGTTTCATGGCGATTTCTGAGATTTTATCGATTGCTTGAAATTAAATACTTCGATGAATTTAATTCTTGCAATCTATTAAGTGACTATGATTATCACCATATATTGCTTATGACTTGCCCGAACCTACATACCACCTGTGGATTTACGATTTATAATTTATGATTTATGATGATTAAGCCCTAGAGGGAAGGTCACAAGTGGTCAAATCTTAGATGGGAAGACTACATGGAACCTAGGGAGGTGGCCCACAAGGTACCAAGCTCAGGATGGAGAAGGTGGCCTAAAGTCCATTGCAAGGACAAAAGCCTAAGAGAGGGTATACTAAAGGATGGATACAATGGTTGCGAAGTCATAATGAAAATATAAATTTTGATTGGTAACAAATATTTGATGTGGTTATATTGTTACAATATATGTGCAAGATTTTGGTTCCCCCACATACCAGTATAATCTATTATATTGACCGACTTTTTTTGTCAGCGTTTTAAAAATATATGAAAGTTGATGAACATTTAAAGTGACATTTGAAGAATAAAGATAATTAAATAAGTAGGATTTAGTTAGATAAAACTCTACTATGGGTAAAGTTCCAAACTCCTGTTTTTGAAAGGTGTGTGGAAAGAAAAATTTTATCTTGTTTTAAGCTTAGTTGTGATAGAATTTATTAATTATTTTTTATCAGTTGCAAAACCCATTGATCATGTTTTGGGATGACGACACCAACTTCTTAGTCTTCCTGAAATGGGGGTTGTTGAGGGGTGGGGTCGTTACATTTGGTATTAGATACTGGTTTTCCATCTAATCTCTAAAAATTATTAAATTTGACAAATTCTTTAGAGCCTAAGGGAGTTATTAGAGGATTTTCCAAAGATGGAGGAGTCTAGAAAAGGATCACGATCTGGGGGCTGGAAAGATTTTCCTCTGCCCTGCTAGTCAGTTTATGAGGACACTCGGAATCTGTGTGACTGCCTGACCAAAATCTGAGGATTTGACTCAAACTAAGATACCTCAACATCTTCTCATCTATTTTCATCCCTTCTCTACCCTTTTCAAAGAGAAACAGTAAGTGCTTAGGGTTTTCTCTCTCTTCACCTCCTCCTAAGTTTGAGGCTTAAGAGTAATAAGGATTAAGGAATCCTCCACCAAATAGTAAAAAGCATGTAAGAAAGATGTCATGGACATAAGTTTTCAATGATGAAACTTATATTGAGGTTAGTTACATGCTTAGGTTGCATGGCCATGTTGCTATGCCCTTGGATACCCCTCAAGAAAACACTGAGTTTAGACCAACTTGTAGGAAGATGAGGAGAGGGATAGCCTTGGAGGAAGAAGCATCCAGGAAGAGGAAGAGACCTGATGCATCCTCTGAGGATGATGCTCAACCCAAAACCATAAGCGGTGGATAGAGAAGGAGAAGACACGATGAGTTGGATATCATATTTGAACATGCATGCAAGTACGTGGGTTAGATTTGCATGCTTTATGTAGAGGTTTCAGGTACATTTGAGAAGCATACACTCTAAGTGGTTGCTTGACTCGTAGTGCCTTTTGGTGACCCGACCTTGGGTGGGACGTGCTTGGTAAGGGTGAGGGTTAGCTCCCTCATTGAGAAGGTTAGTGGTGACCATATAGGAACCCTAACATGCACATATGAGTAGAAAAGAGGCATGCACCGACATAGAAGAGGGTGGTAGCAAGGCTGGCAGTAGGTCTTAGACCTAAGCCAAAAGGGTTATGCCTGATAGTTTATGAGATAGGCATGTAGATCTTTGATTGATCTTGGTTGAACTTAAGTTTTGATAGTACGTTTCATCCAGGTAGGGATAGGTGTGTCTCCTTCAGAGCTTAACCCATCTTCTGAGAGAGAACCTCCAGTGGTAGGACTATTTATAGGGTTAGCTCTAGAGAGAGAGAAAGACCCCGATGAAGAAGGTCAGAGACCTAGCACTAGTATAGGAATAGTCTGTAGTGTCGATTTTTTTAAGCCTGTAGTGTCACTTTATAACTGACCCCTAAGTGGCCGTCGCTATAGAATTTGCTCTATAGCGTCGGTTTTCTTGACCAAAGAAAACCGACCTTACAGAGTAAACACCGATGTAAGAGGTTGTAAAAAATCTAACCCAGGTGAGAAAGAAGAGCTTGTAAGGTTGGTTATTCCAAAAAAGTCGACCCTGTAAACTATCTCGGTCGAGAAATATTTTGACCAAGATTATTTCAAGTGAGAAAAAAGAGCATGTAAGGTCGGCTACTCCAAAAAAGTGGACCCTATAAACTGTCTCGGTCGAGAAATATTTCGACCGAGATTATTTCAAGCGAGAAAGAAGAGCCTATAAGGTCGGTTATTCCAAAAAATCTGACCCTGTAAACTGTCTCGGTCGTGAAATATTTCGACCGAGATTATTTCGGTCGAGAAAATTGTCGACCAAGAAAGTATTGTCTGAAGCATCAGAGATTTGTTCAGTTGAGAAATTTGTCGAATGATAGACCTTCGGTCGAGAAAATTGTCGACCGAAAAGATTTCGATCGACAAAATTGTCGACCGGGGAGTGTACATTGAAGTGGTTATTTAATATTTAGGGTCAGTTTTTTTATAAATAACCGACCTTATAGAGGACCTATTAGGTCAGTTATTTAGTAAAACCGACGCTAGAAGGCTAGGGTCGGTTATTTAAGAAAATTGACGCTAGAAGTTATAATTTTTTTAAAATTTCTACAGAAATAGAAACAAAACAGAAGAACAAGAAGATTCATATAATCTGGGAGAGAGGAGCATTGATGCTCAACCGTCACCATTCCAAACCACACATTCATAACAAAAATGATTCATATATTCAGTTGAGTTACACATAATCACATCATAATTTACAAAATGATAGATTGCAAGTCTGAGATGATATTAAATATCAGATACAAAAGTAAATATGAAAGAGTACTAAAACCACATACATAAATGGAGCTGACATATTTAATCCAATGCTATATTGACTTCATTTAGAAAAGCATCTGACCACTCATCTCAAAATTCATTTAAGTCCTCACGTGTGTAAGGCTGAGTTGTAAAGATCTATAACAGAAAATGTACATGCTAATATTTTATAAAATGACTACAATCACTTGTAAATTTATGATGTTATTCTTTATTACCTGATCTATAGTATGAATGTCATATGATGCTTGTTTGACAATAGCTTGCATATATTTCATTACATAGTAGCCACAAGCCCAGTCTTTATTTTGTATAGGACACTACAAATAGTGAATTATACTTAATGTTAGTAAACTACTATAAACAGGAGTTGAGATAAGACTATAAGAGTTGACATATAAGAGTTGAAAATTAATACATATAAGACTAAGCAGTTGTCAAAGTAGCTACCTTGACATTTTTCAAAGTCAATGTCTTTAATTTTGTGGGTATTTATCCTCCAGCTTCACGAAAAGCCTTTATACCCCTATCAATTAAACGATAGTTGGTAAAATAGAAATTCTAAATAGAAATATCATGTTGAAGAATTGACTAAATTTATGCTTACTCCATAGCTGGAAATTTCAGTTGGTGACCCCTTGTTGTTTTACCCATTGGGTCAAGATAATAAAGAGTCATCAATTTTGGGACAATCACCACAAATTCCCAATGTCTAGCTCTGAGTAATAATAAAACAAATATTAAAATAAATAATTTTATTCATTATTAAAATTATATTGAATAATAATACTTACTGGACGTTAAAAGGAACTAGGATAATTTCCTTCCCCTCACTAGCAAAATATTAGAATGCAGTAGAGAAGTACTCATTCACATCCTCAATATGTGTATCCACTTGACTAGTGATTGAAGGAACTAAGAATACAACATTTCTTATATCAAAGTTTGTTGTCTCGGTATATAAATGGCTGTAAAAAATTGTAATTATTTCCATATATAGAAATAAGCTAAAATGTGTATTAGAATTTTCTATATTGATAGATCCTTACCTTATCCATAATTCTATTATCGAAGTATTCAGCCAATCACATCGAAACAACTCTATAATATCATCAAGAAAAATATAACTGTCAAAGTCCCTCCCAGTTGCATCTTCTGTTAAATTGATCAACATTTGTAATCCAGAGCTTTGGTTGGCTAAGTATCGACACAAACATTTACATTTACTTCCTAACTCATCGAATGTGGATTCTGCAATAAAAGATGGCTTGGGCATAGGAGGATGACTAGTAGAATTTTTACTTTTTGGTTTGCAAACCTGTTAATTAAATTACATATTTATATTACACGAGTTCATATATGCAGTCAAATATGAAAAATATGGTAGAATTAAGGTATACCCTATCATTGATTACCAAGTGTCTAGGCCAACCCATCATAGCACCCTCAGCTTCTTCAACTGTTCTATATTCAGGATTATGTATGGGTAGTGGTTTGTCCCCCATTCCATCATACACAAGATGGATGGACACACGACAAATGTCATCAGTAATTTGTTGGCGATGTAATGTACCACCAAGGTTGTATACCTTGCCCGTTGCCACAACATTATATTCTGGAACCTCCACTGCAAGTTTACAGTTCATACCAATCTAAAATTGAAATAATATAAGTTATATACGAAGTGGTAAACCAGATACCTATTAGAACTATATATATATATATATATATATATATATATATATATATATATCATACTAATAACACAACATATAGAACAAAAACTTAATGCATATTGTTGTGGTGGGTCATTGGGAGTGCTCCCATGACCTTCTATAAATGGAGCATGGGCTTGTACCTCATCACTTGAGAGACGCATAGTATGAATAGGTTGAGAAGATTGAGTAGGCTGAAATGAAGACATTATTTCTTTTACTTTTTGTGCTACTAATGTTTCAACCTCCTCTTGTGTAAGCCCTCCTGCACGACCTCTTTTAGATTGCAAAGGGCCAAAATAAGACTTGAATCCTATGCCAGCTCCTAATCTCCTAACACAGCCAAGATGCTCCTTTTTACCAAGAGCATCTGATAGTTCATCCATGTGGCCAGTTGGGATGAACTTTCCTTCCTTCTTTTGCTCATGGACATCAATCTATTCATAGTTTATAAAAATATTAAATCATAATATCAATTATATATAAATAAATCTAAGTTTGTGGGAGTTACTCTTTACTTAGTTGGGATAAACCTACCATCTTTTGTGCCATCTCCTTAGTTATAGGGTTGACAATTTTACCTGCTCGATTCTTTCTAGCATCAATCCACTGCAAGTGTCGGGGTGGACGCTCCACTTGAGTTGTACTAGACTCTTCTCCAAAAGAGAGTTGATTCTCTTGTAGTTGGCGGCGGAAGGCATAACCACCGGGCCCCAAGTGATGGTCATGCACATTTTTGGCCCATCTTTCCTTTTGGGCCTCGTGAATAGCCTGATCATTAAAATGAGGTATTGCAATTTAGACTTGGCAAACATATATAAAAAGATTCACCTCCTTAATTGTATAAAATTAAAGATTCATACAATACATCACAATCTTTATTACTTGAAACTCTTTTGTGTTCCTAGCTACAACAAATTTTTCCCACACCTCAAGATCTATAAAAATATACATATTTGTTACTTTCTTCTTTTGTTTAGGATTATCTATAAATTCCCTTTTGAGATATGTCTTAAAAGTCCTCCATCGTACACCACAACATTGTAGCACTTTTTTCTTGTGATCATTTTCATTTAGATGAAAAACACCCTATACATGCAAAAGAAGCAATAATGTTGTCTTAAAAAGTATATGTCTTTCCAAGAAAACTAAATGAGAATCAATAAACAAAAACATATTAAAATAATATCACTTCCACTCATAGATATATCTTTCCATAGGAGGTCTTTTAAGGCATTAGAAACATCATGCCAATTTTCTATATCTATTGGCACCTTACTGTGCACGGTCGCCCCTACGTAATGCTTGAAAGCACTAGCATGTTCCCCAATAGGTGCTCCTATGACATCAAATTGGACTGCCAATTTCTCCCCTTTGGCCCTGAGTTCCTACAGCCTATGCATCAGTGTGGGACCTCTACTTTTCTTAGCATCACCACTACCATCCTCATGGTGCTCATGCTTAGAATGTTCATCTTCACTTGCCATTTTAGAACCTACAAATATACACGATAAAAGAAACATAAGTGATAATAAAAGCACAAGTAGTTGAATGATATATGATGTATATTTAAAAGATTACGTGCTTGAATGATAATAAAATAAATAATTCAAAGAATACATGCCTCTAGTATTGGTTGAGTTGTTAGTCAAGTAAAATTCCTTCAGCATGGTCTTGACATTTATAGTATTCATCGGTTTTATCTTCAACATTTACACTTGGCAAACCAACTGAGAATGGGCTGGAATCATCATACTTTTTGTAGTATTCTTCTTCATTTATAGGATCTACAGTAAACTGTCTTTTTCCATGAAGAACGACAGACCAATTTTTATTTGTCGGGTCATCAATATAGAATACTTGTTTTGCTTGGTATTCCATGATGAATGGCTCATCTTTCTCACCAATCTTTTCTAAATTCATCAATTTGAAACCCAACTCATCAACTAAAACTCCTTTGCTGTTGTCAACCCAATTACACCTAAAGATAGGAATTCTGAAATTTGTATAGTCCAATTCCCATATGTCCTCAATGACGTCGTAATATGACATCTCAGCTTCGCGTGGTCTTTTATCTTTGGCACTAGCAAAATACAACGAACAAGCTTGAACAGTGACCCCACTATTTTGAACTACACTACTTTCATCTTGACGCTTTGTGTAGTATGAAAATCTGTTTATGTCATAACCTTCATATGACATGACATCCATTTTTGGCTTAAAGGCGAGCCATTTTATGTTCTCAGCAACATTATTCAGTGATTCAGATAGTTGATTAAAGACTTTCTCTTCAAACCACCTAATAAATGTTCGATTATGCTCTCTTACAAGCCAAATTGAACTGGATCGCGGATGATTTCTCTTGATAAGATCATTGTGTTATGTGATGTAGCTACTAACTTCATCGATGTTGTGTAAAATATACAAATTTGCTTGTTTCCACAACTCATGACTAATTCCTTTCACTCGTCCTCCCAGAGTTCCTTTGCCACAATAAGATTCAGTGTGATGGGAATTTTTTAGATCGCTAGAAGTTTCATTGCAATTCAAAAAATCATTGCAAAAGTCCATCACCTCCCTTGTCACATAACCCTCAATTTGTAATATGTACTACAAGATGAACCATGATATCAAAAAATGAAGGAGGAAAGTACATTTCAAGCTGACACATGGTAACAATTATATCTTTCTATAATTTATTGATAGTATCAGGATGTATCACTTTGTTGCACATTTCATTGAAGAAGAAATAGAGTCTTGTGATTGCAAACCTTACATGCTTCGACAATATAGATTGAATAGCCACAGGTAAAATTTGTTACATTAAGGTGTGACAATCGTGAGATTTGAGACCTATCAACTTCAGATTCTTATTTGATACCAATCTATGAATATTAGAAGAGTATTGTTGTGGAACCTTAATATTATACAAGCACTCACAGAAAGTCTTTTTCTCCTGCTTTGACAAAGTGCAACAAGCTGGTGGTAAATATGTGTAGTGACCCCTGGTCTCTACTGATAATTCTTTTCTTATACCCATTAATTCTAAATCTTTTCTAGATTTGATGTCGTCTTTAATCTTTCCCGGTATGTTCAATAGCGTACCAATGATGCTATCACAAATATTTTTTTCAACATGCATGACGTCAATGCAGTGTGTAATTGCCAAAGATCTCCAATAAGGATGATTCCAGAATATTGACCTCTTCTTGTATAGAGATTTGTCACATGCGAGAGTACGACTACTTGAACTCTTTCCAAATTCATTAACAATATGTTTCACCCGATCATATACAACATTTCCTGGTATAGGTTTAGGAGCACTTCGTTCCTCAGTTGACCCATTAAAGGTTTTGTGTTTCCTTCTATAAGGATGCACTAGTGGGAGAAATCTCCGATGACCAAGATATATGATTTTACCACCATGTTTCAGTCGGATTGAATTAGTATTTTCCTCACAAATAGGACATGGTTTGTATCCTTTTATGCTATATCCAGACAAATTTCCATAAGTTGGAAAGTCATTAATCGTGCAAAACAACATAGCACGCAAACTAAAGATCTCTTTACGTGAAGCATCATATGTCATAAAACCTTCTTCCCATAGTTTCATTAGGTCATCAATTAGAGGTTGAAGGTAAACATCAATATCATTTCTAGGTTGCTTGGGCCCTGATATCAATATTGACAACATGACATACTTATTTTTCATACACAACCAAGGAGGAAGATTGTATATAACAATCATAATAGGCCACATGCTATGTTGGCTGCTTAATGTACCATAGGGATTCATTCCATCTGTACAGATTCCAAGTCTTAAGTTTCTTGGTTCTTAACCAAATTGAGGGTATAATAAATCAATTTTCTTCCATTGTGGTAAATCAGATGCATGTCGTAGGACGCCATCATCATTGGCCTTTAACTCCCCATGCCAAGACAAATTTTATGCATCTTCTATATTAGCAAATAAGCGTTGAAATCATAGTATTATTGGTAGATACCACATCACCTTGGTAGGAGAGCCATTTTTAGCCTTAGATGAATTTGTGGTCTTATATCTTGACGTACCACATTTTAGACAATTTATCAAATTACTATAGTCCTTCTGAAATAACACACAATCATTTGGACATGCATGAATCTTCTTAGCCTCCATTCCCATTGGGCACATTATTTTCTTTGCTTGATATGTTGAAATTGGAAGCTCGTTGCCTTCAGGAAGAATTTCCTTTAACAAAGACAACAGTGAAGTGAAACTCTTATCGCTCCACCGGTTTTGAGCTTAAAGAGTATATAATCGCATCAAAGCACTCAACCTCGTGAACTTAGTACAACCCTTATATAATGGTTTTTCAGCATCATGGACAATGTTTGCAAATAAAGAAGGTGGATCAATGACATTGTCTCGACAACTACTTAGCATCTCATCAACCATATCATCCTGAATCGGGTCATCCTAAATCGGTTCATCATTGACATTATCATCATTATCTATGTCTTCTATACCACAACTATTAGTATCGACATTTTCTGATCCATAATTAAATTTCTCTCCATGCCAATACCATTCATTATAACCTTGTATGATCCAATTTCATATGACATGATTCTTAATTTCCTCAGCAGTATCAACTTTCAAATTGTTACCACAATTTCTACATGTACAATATAGCCTATTTGTAGGTAGTTTCCTATGTTCCTCAGTAAATCTGATGAATTCATCAAGACCTTTGGCAAACTCTGGAGTGCAACAGTTCTTGATAGGCATGCAACTTTGATCTATTTTCTATATCACATTCAAATTAATTATAAAACTAAGTGTTTAATATTGATGCTATAAGTTGTAAGTTTTTATTGATAGAAAGTTAACTACTTTTATACTAAAGTGTACCACCTATCCCATTTTTGAATATTTAATCTCACTAGTAACTGTATAATGTATGTTTAGTTTTGAAGAAAATTTCAGCAGCATTACATCGATGTAAATGGAAAATAACAACCCACATATGTACCCAGAGAACAAATGAGGAAATACTAATAAAATTTTCTTCAAAACTAAACATACATTATACAGTTACATCCTAAGTGAGATTAAATATCCAAAAACAGTCCCAGACCGGGGACTATCCAAAATTTACTCCTAATGAGTAAATTTTGAATGGGTTCCTAAGTTGATACATGCATAAATGTATTATTTTCATATTTATATATTAAGTTAAACATCATGAATCGATGATCTCATCTATAAACCCTAAAGTGTCAATCTGAGAGTACACATGTCTAATCTCATATTAAGTTCTAGAATTTATATAATGATTACATATGAAAAACACATGTTTTTATTATTGGTTGGGTTACCAATCATATAAAATAGAAAAAAAAATATAACTGTCCAGTTAAATGTGTGCAGGTCCACTCTCGGTCGAGAATTCACCGACCGAGAGTCCACCTACGTGCGGTATCCAGGTCCACTCTCACTCGATGAATTCGTTGACTGAGAGTGGACATGGACGCCGCGCGCAGGTGGACTCTCGGTCGACGAATTCTCGACTAAGAGTGGACATTGATGCTACCTTAGTCGTGGTGGCGGTACCACGGCGGGCATAGATAGACCTATATAAATGATCTTACCTCTGGAAAGTCTTACTTGGAAGCGGCGACGACCTTCATGGAAGAGGCGGCGACCTTTGTGGAAGCGTGGAATAGGTGACGACCCGGTGCGGTGCGGTGCGGCAATGACATCTCGGCGGTGCGGCAACAAGGTCTCGACGGCAGTGGAGCTTTGGGGGCGCGGGAGAGAGTGAAATAGTAGGTCTCGGTAGTGAAAATGAAAGGTTCTAGTATATCCCCACGCCCGACCTGTAGGGTCAGTTAAAACAAAAAAGCGACCCAAGAGATAAGCGATGCCCGTATCGGGTAAATTAAAAACACCCTAACTGCAACTCGGTCAAGAATTTCATTGACTGAGGGAACCTCAGTCACAAAATTCACAACTGAGGGGACCTCTAGGGTCGGTTAGATGGAAAAAACCAACACTAGAGGTACTTATGCACGCACGAAGGTAATTTGGATCCAAAAACCTAAAAACCCAAACTCAAACTCGGTCAAAAATTTCGTCGACCGAGAGAACCTCGGTCAAGAAATTCGTCGACCGAGGGGACCTCTAGGGTCGGTTAAAAGGAAAAAAATGACCCTAGAGGTGCTTATACATGTGTGAAGGAAAACTGGATCCAAAATTCAATTTGGTCGACAATTTGTCAACTGAGGGGACCTACAAGGTCACTTAAAAGGAAAAAACCGACCCTAGAGGTACTTATACACATGTGAAGGAAAACTGGATCCAAAATTCAACTCAGTTGAGAATTTCTTCGACCGAGGGGACCTACAAGGTCGGTTAAAATGAAAAAAACTGACGATAGAGGTACTTATTCACACGTGAATGCAAACTGGATCCAGTATTTAACTTGGTCGACAGTTTTTTCAACTGAGGTGACTCGGTCGAGCATTTCGTCGACCGAGAGGACCTACAAGGTCGGTTAAAAGGGAAAAACCGACCCTAGAGGTACTTATACACGCGTGAAGGAAAACTAGATCTAAAATTCAACTCGATCGACGATTTTTTCGACCAAGGTGACCTCAATCGAGCATTTCGTCAACCAAGAGGACCTACAAGGTCGATTAAAAGGAAAAAACCGACCCTAGAGGTACTTATACACGCGTGAAGGCAAACTGGATCCAAAATTCAACCCGGTCGACAATTTTTTTGTCCGAGGAGACCTACAAGTTCAGTTAAAAGGAAAAAACCGACCCTAGAGGTACTTATACATGCACGAAGGGAAAATGGATTTAAAATTCAACTCGATCAAGAATTTTTTCGACCGAGATGCCCTATAAGGTTGGTTTTTTAAGAAAACTGACCCAAGAGGTCTTAAATGGTGCCCGCATTTTTTGTAGACATATAAGGTCGGTTATTTGGAAAAACTG
The DNA here is from genome assembly GCA_963693085.1 of Alisma plantago-aquatica. Lineage (NCBI taxonomy): Eukaryota > Viridiplantae > Streptophyta > Magnoliopsida > Alismatales > Alismataceae > Alisma > Alisma plantago-aquatica. Next base: position 192,239,071 of record OY856409.1, read on the forward strand.
ACTCTATAGATTGAGGCGCGAAGCTAAAATTGAGCAAATTTTTGCCACAGGAAACTTTAATGGTCTTTCTAATCCCATTGTCTATAAGGTCGCTTATTTTATGAAAACCGACCCTATAAAGATACACTACAAGGTCGGTTATTTTAAGAAAACCGACCCAAGTGATCTTAAGTGGTGCCCACATTTTTTATAGACATATAAGGTCGGTTATTTGGAAAATCGACCCTATAGAGTTACACTATAAGGTCGGTTATTTTAAGAAAACTGACCCAAGAGGTCTTAAGTGGTGCCCGCATTTTTTGTAGACATATAAGGTTGGTTATTTAGAAAAACTGACCCTACATGAAGCAACATTATTGGCCAAAAATGTAGTTGTGTAGACTCTGAGACATGAGGAATCATAAGAAGTTTGGTATGATGTGGTCTAGAATAGATGACCCTGAGTAGAAGTATGTGGTTGCCTCATGCATGATCCTTAGAGGCTTGTCGTACCTTGGATGCCTTGAGAGGAACCACACCCTAGGAAAGAGAAAGAGGCTTCCTGAACAAATGTATAGATGATATGAGTGCCTACCTTTTTGGTGTAGAAAAGAGAGTTCCAAAGACCCTGAAGAGGTATGGTATGGTAACAAGTTGTGAGGCCCCGCACCCAGATGGTTGTCCTTGTATAGGACTTTATGGGTTGTTCATGTGGAAGAGTGTTATGAAGTATATGCCATATCTTGTATGGGTTTGGTTCATGTTTGAGCAGCTAAGCATGCAGTTTAGATAGTCGATGCATAAGAGGAAAACCTAGGGTTCCTAGACCAAAGAGGGGATGTAACAGTACCTGGTGCATATAATGTGCACGAGGCTGAGTGAGTTCATAGGAATTAAGCATGGCACCCCCACCCATGTGCTGGAATGAAAGGGAAACCCCTCACTAGATTTGAGGTATATGATTGATGAGACAGTCGCACCAGTTGGTGACATATGAGTATATGATATGGTCCAACCTGGAGGAATGATGGACAAGTACTACATACCAAGGAATGTAGAAATGGTTTAATAGGTTGTCTACTTGCTAGCCACGTGCATAGGCTGCATGATAGGAGCTATGCATATACATGATGATATCAACCTTGGATGCAAGAACATTTTGTGAACTATGTTACTATCAAGTGATAGATTTCTCCTGTCCTGGGAAGGGACTCTTCATGTAGGAGTGAGCACCAACTCTTGTTTAGGTTTGAGGTAACCTTAAAGGTATTTTATAAGAGGTAGAGAGGCTAAGTGTAAGAGCATATATGAGTATGAATCTATAGACCCATGTATGACCATCTCTAAGGGGGGCTAAGTATATGTTACCATAAGAGTAACCCGTATGGGGCCAGACTGAGATTGGTAGGTCACCATGATTCCTATGAAGGGATGTAAGGTTAATCAAAAGTACCCAGAGAGATGATGGAGATTCGGGTGAGGATTCAAGAATGAATCGTGCTTGAGTATCAACAAAGGAACCACAAACTACAGCAGAATCCTAAGTCAATACTAAGGTCAAGGAGGGATAAGACTGATGGAAGTAGGAGTTGCCTATTCCCTAGATGCACAAGACCGTAGGGTCAAGAGGTAGTATCTACCTTTGTCTGAGGCCCATGGGTTAGGAGGTTGGCCACCTTCATGAGTTCATGGGGCCTAAGGGGTAAATGTGAGAGGTACTCCCTAGATGCATGTGTAAGATCACCTCATAAGTACCAGCACCCTAGAGACCTTGAGGAAATGACTAAGGATTGTACATAAGAAGAATGCTAAGACCCAAAGGTGATGGGAAAAGTCTTCCCACGGGTGTAAACATAGAATCGAGATATTCTTGGTGTGGAGTCATGTGAAGTATGTTTCAAATTAGAGTGGAAAGTGTAATGGTTATGTGTGATGCACCATCTCTACTCCTGGAACGGAGTGAACTCTATATTTGGACTACAGCCTAATGCTTATTTCATCTTGTTATGGGTATGAGAGACAGGACAAAACACATGTCATACTATGGTTAAAGGTGATATGAGTTGAAACCTTTCTATCATAATTGAGGATGGAAGAAGTACCACACCCTTTTGAGAGTATTTTGGATAGATGGTATGAAGGCATAGATGAACAAAGGTAATCATCATATGAGGACATACCTATATAGAGTAGATTTGGGTTTTGGTAATAGAGATAATGGATGAAAAAGCTCACAGTTTACATGACTGGGATATACCTAAACTTGAGACAAAGATGATGAGTAAAGTATATGAAAGGATATGTCTTCACCATCACCTACCACACAAGGCATATTATGTGGTAACATATTCTCTTAGTCAGAACACAACTCAGGTGTACAACTATCTTGTTTATCCAGTGGAGAAACTGGAAGAGGTTGCTAGGTGGACTCAATGATGGTTGGAAGACTAGACATGTGTGGCTGACATCCAAATACAACCATACTTGTGGACCAAGTTGGTGGTTTCCCAGTTAGCCAACCCAGGGCTTGATGAGATGAAAGGTTTGATAGAGAAACCTCAAATGAACCTCTCAGGAAGAGTAGGTGGTGAAATCCACTACTAGAGTATTTTAGGGTTTCCGAGGATTTGTCCATGAAGAATCATGTCATGTAGGAAGCTCATGATTCTAAGCACATCGTACACCCTGGTACGACCAAGATGGTTAAGGCTTGCAATGGTACCTTGGAGGCCTGGAATGGAGATGGATATAGAGGCCATACATGCCAGGGGGTGAAGGCTGAACTCTAGTAACCCGGTGGATTGCTATAGATGGTTGGAAATTCCTAAGTGGAATGGGAGCAGGTCACCATGGACATTGTGGTGGGTCTCCTGAAACCAAGAGAGGTCATGATGCAATATGGGTTATGGAAGATCGACTTACCAAGAAAGCATGTTCCCTTGCCTTGGAGACCACTACCCATATGATAGATCTAGCTGAACCATGTGAGAGAGTTAGTTCAACTACACAGTTATCCGAGTTCAAATATTCTTGAACATGGCCTTAAGTTCACATCCATGTTGTGGAAGCAGGCGTATGAAGAACTCGATACTAGATTCATGTTTGGCATATCACCCCCTGACTGATGGACAGTCAAGAAGATATGATCCATACTTTTGAAGGTCGGATGAGAGAATGTGTGCTCATTTGGGGTGGGTCATGAGAGCAGTACTTACCCCTAGTTGAGTTGTTTATTATGACAACTACCAAAGCCAGTATCGAGATGTATGAAGCTCTTAATGGGAGGTCGTATCGATCACCTCTTCACTAGGGTGATGTCAGTGAGAGGACCCTATGGAGGTCAGAGAAACCACAGTTGTATGCTGATAAAGTCGCTTTGATTGAGCAATGGCTGAGAAAGCCCAAGATCAACAAGAGTCGTGTGTTGATGCATAGCAGACTGACTTGCACTTCATTGTGGGTGAGCATGTGTTTCTAAAATCCGATCGCTCCAAGATATGACTAAAAATAGAGGAAAGATGAGTACCAGATACATGGGTCTGTTTGACATTTTGGAACGGATTGGTGAAGCTATTTTTTTTTAGCCTTACCCCTCAGGATAATATGATGCATGATGTGTTATGTGTGTCCAATCTAGAGTAGTATGTGAGGTACTCGAGCCATGTGTTGAGCATTGAACATATTGAACTCCAAGGGAGGCCGACTTACCCTGAATCACCTATGAGGGTATGAGATACCAAGGTGAGAGAGAGCTCAGGAGTAAAGGATAGAGATGATAAGGGTTCTTTGGAAGCACCATGTAGAGGATGAAGCCACATGAGAGCTGAAGATGGACATAAAAAGGTCTTATCCTATATTTTTTGCATGTCTGGTGGAATTTTGAGGGAAAAATTCCTATAAAAGGGGAAGGATGTTACAACATTGTTTTTGCTTATATGGTTGTAAATGAAAATTTTCCAATGAGATGTACATGTATGTAAATTGTATGATTTATGTTGAATAAATGGGTTTCTTTTGCAATGTTTCCTTTGTGTATGTGAGTTCGTGGATCCTATTAAGTTAGTGAGTCCAATATGATAAAAAGGAAAGAAAAATTCAAGGAAATCTAATAATACATAAAAAGAAAAAGGAAATTAAGATAATGCTGAGAATTATGTAGAATTATCTAGAAAGTTGAATGTTTGACCATTATGGATTAGATTTCAAATCCACATGGTTTCTAATGGTGAAAGGAATCCAAATAGAGGAAATAGAAGATAAAGAGAGAGAGAGAGAAAATATGAATAAAATATGCCTTATTAAGTGATAACTTGCATATGAAGAAAAGTCTCTCATGCTTTTGAGTTTGGGACTCAAACTTTGCACACATGTAGATAATGTCATAATGGAGTTTCCCTTAAAATTTGGAAGCAAAAGGATTAACGGTTGGAGAGATATGGTTTTTTATATAAACCCTAAAGTGATACGAATATCAAATATAATGAATTAAATGTCACATTTATATAGGATTTGGTAATTCTATTCAGTAGATGACACCGATGATTCGAACCACTGATCTCATGATCTGATGGTGTTGGGTCATCTTCTAGACTCCCAAACCAAATGGGAAGTGAGGAAACCTACCTCTCAGCTTATCTTACTCCCAGATGCACGAGTAACTATAAAAACATTTCCACTGCGTTTGGGACACCTTCCCGGATTGAATTATCCTAAGTTCGCTAGTCTTTGGAGGACAATCTGTGATTTCCCCAATTTAGTTGGTGAAGGGATCCCCATGCAGGAGACCCGCACCTATATAAGGGGGGTAGAGGTCCCAACCAGACCATCAAAATGTCTGCGAGATTCCCCTTGACCTTGTGCATAGTTCTCTTCACTCAATTTCTCTCAGAGCCCTGACCTACATCATTCTTGCTCGTCGTCGGCTCCAAGGACGAGCCACCTACACAGCCTGCTGGCCCTTACCACCATCAGAGGAATCGAAGCCATCTACGAGTTTGGCTCAAGGCGGCGAAGATGATGAGACCTTCTCGCAATGCTCAGGGGATCAGAATCGCAGAGTCAATGATCGAGTTGACATGTTTAGGCTGTGTTGTGCAGGCGATTGGAGGTTGAATATAACCTCCTATGAAATGACCAATCTGCCTTGGCTCTCCTTCTCGCAAGTAAGGGTTAAACTAGTCTTTTCATCACCTTTTGGTTCGTGAGTTGGCTCGGTCACCTCAGTCGCGCTCTGCCTGGTTGACGAGAGTCAGTTGGCCAGTCCGGCTGAGATGGTTGGGCGGGACACAGCTTATCTTGCCTAGGTGGCAAGGTCCCATTGGGCCATAATTGATTAAGTTAAAGAAATTGTAATAAATTGTAGGATAATCGGATCAAGATAAATAATATATGATTTTTATTAGAAAGATACAAGGAATCTACTAAAAATGTAATAGAATCTTGATTTCACTTGCAATGCAAAAAGTATATAAGGTTATCCTCTTTAATGGTTTTATTAATGAAAAACCCTAAGTTTTGATGATAGTTGGATTTAATGATGTTTTTTCAATACTTTAAGACCAGTTAATTAATAAAAGGCAGATGTAGATCTAAAATATGATCTTTGTGTCTAATTGTCTTAATTTAGGGTTCAATGTATATGAGGGTGCATTAATGGGATTAGAAACCCTAATTTTGATATATATGACTATTAATGGTTTTTATTTTGAAAATTCATGAATAGGACAAAGATATGACAATCCTAAGCCAAATTGAGAATAAGGAATCCTTAATATGGATATCTTGAATAATTAGGGTTTTATGATGTAGAAATTTGTTTTAGGGTTTGTTGACCTATAAAGGTAAAGATTGAGAAATAGATCTAAGAAACCCTAAGGAGACCCTAATTGAACTAAGAAACCTTAGAAAGGTGTCCCAAGTCAATAAAGAGTTGTTTAGGATATGATGGTAACATTAGGCACTATACATGTTTTCATGATAATGATTTTCTTGATTGGTTGTTTGACTTGCTTGATTGGACATCTTGATTGGATTGGATATCTTGCTTATATTTGAGACTTCAAATCAGGTATGTGGTTATTATTATGGAGAATCGCTTTAGTTTTGCGGCAATTTCTGAGATTTTATTGATTGTTTGAAATTAAATGCTTGGATGACTTTAATTCCTACTATCTATAAAGTGACTATCATTATCACCATATATTGCTTATGACTTGCCTGAACTTGCATAGCACCTATGGATTTATGATTTATGATTTATGATGATCAAGCCCTAGAGGGAAGGTCATAAATGGTCAAACCCTAGATGGGAAGACTACATGGCACCTAGGTAGGTGGCCTACAAGGTACCAAGATCATGATGGATAAGGTAGCCTAAAGTCCATTGCAAGGACTAAACCTTAAGAGAGGGTATACCAGAGGATGGGTACCATGGTTGGTAAGTCATAATGAAAATGTAAATTTTGATTGGTAACAAATATTTGATGTGATTATGTTGTTACAATATATATGCAAGATTTTGGTTCCCCCACATACCATTATAATCTGTTATACTGACCGACGTTTTGTTTGTCGACGTTTTAGGAATATATGAAAGTGGATGAACATTTAAAGTGACTTTTAAAGAATAAATCTAATTATAGTTTGGAAGATTTAGTTAAAGAGAACTCTACTATCGGTAAAGTTCCAAACTCCTATTTTTAAAAGGTATGTGGAAAGAAATTTATTGTCCTATTTTAAGCTTAGTTGTGGTGGAATTTATTAATTTTTTTTATTATTTGCAAAAACCAGTTGATCATGTTTTGGGATACCGGCACCAACTTCTTAGCTTTCCTTAAATGGGGGTTTCCGAGGGGTGAGGTCGTTATAATCTCCCACTTTCTTAGAGCATTTAGGTTTAGGAAACATGATTAGGGTTCACCAAACATCATCCAAACAACACTATATATGAATAATTACTTGTTTATTCGTGCATATATATGTATTAATTATATGATTAAGTATGTGTCTCAACCACCCATGAAACAAGGTATCTTGACCATGACAACATCATTTTTCTCGACCGCGACCGACTAGGAGTGTCGACCACCACACAAAACCATGTCTCAACCTTCTCATGGATTAGGGTTAAAATTCCAAAGAAAATTTTGTGTCGACCTCAAAGCAAGGACATGTCCCGACTGAAACAAAATCAAGAGAAATGACATTATCAAATCATATGTCTCAACCAAAACTAGGGCACTTGTCTTGACCCAAAATAGGAACAACATCTCAACCAAAAACCATGCATCAAAGTGTCTCAACCCAAGAGGAAAACATGGTGTATCGACCACTAAGGTCGTGCTACTACCAAGGCAAAGGACCACCATCAAATTAGGGATTAGACACGATCAAAATAGAAGTATTCCATAGACAAAATATAAGGTTACACCAAGGAAAAATCTATCATCTCCAAGGGAGAAAACTTCATGCAAAATCAGTCACCACAAACCCTAAAACATAAGTCATGAAACCTCCATTAAAAATTGCATGCAAGAGAGATAAAACACATTTCACGCACCTAAAATAGAACCTAAAGTTCATGATACATCAAGGTAAATGAGCATCATGCATGTAATCAAAACCAAGATCAAAAGATAGGCAGAAAACCACCATCACACAACCATCTCCAAAATTGGGTACCCTACATTAGGATTTCCGATTCTAAGAAAACTAAGCATGATAAACACCATCATTCAAGTTCTAGAACATGATATCATCTACTAGCATGTTAGGATTATGATTTAGGGAGAGAAACAACAACATGCATGCAAATAAAAGTTCTATAATAGAGAGGGTGGAGTGTTATATAACATGTATTAAGGAAGATCAACTCCAAAGATCACAAGCTCCAAGCACACGGTCACCAAGGGAGGATGAATCTCCACCAAAAGCTCCACTTTAAGCCATAAGATCACCTCAAGAATAAGAAGACACCAAGGTCAAACATAGATCAAGAAAAGAGGGTCAGAAACCCTAGGCCGAACTAAAAGAAGAAGGGCAAAAGAGAGAAGAAACTTCCTCTCACTTGGGTACCACCTTGTCAAAACATGTTCAATGACCCTTGTGATGAGGAGTTTCTCTCTAAAACAACCACCATGGATGGTACATGGTCTAAGGTCAAGAAAAGAGAAGAAGATGGAGTATGAGATCAAAAGGAAACATCACCAAGGAAAGGCAAACACTCACCAAGGTTGAAGATGACCAAAAGTTCCAACATGCAAGGGATCTTAATCACCAAAGCTCCAAAGATCGGTCCTCCTTGCTCCACCATGCTCCAAGGATGAGCAAATGAGAGGAAGGAAGAAGGAAGGCTGAAAGGTTCACTTGCATGGAGAGAAGAGGGTTTATATAGCAAAGGAGGAGAGAAGTAGGGTGAGGGGTGATGTGTCAACACCTAAAGACACCAAAGGGACACTTGTCAACCCAAGAAAGACACATGCAACCACTTAAACCTTGCATGCACGAGATGGTGATACAACCAATGTTGGGCCTCGACCACTTAGGTCCCCAACATTTTGATTTCGATCGCAACACTTCAAGGAGGTTGAAACAAAAGCAACATACACATCATGGTCGAGATAAAAGGACACCAAGACACCAAGGTCAAAACACATCACCAAAGAACAACTGTCTCAATCAAAAACACCCCAAGAACTTAATGGTTGAGATAAAACATCCCAAGGAAGGTGTCTAGGTCAAGACACTCACAAAAACACCACATGGTCGAGACATAGGTTGAGATACTCCAACAAAGCACACATGGTCGAGACACTCAAAACTCTAGAAACCCTAATCACCTCTAAGGGTGTCACCACTCATCCAAGGCTCAACTAAAGAGCCCCAAAGTGTCACACTCTCTCTCATGATGCCAAGTAATGGAAGGTACACACTAGGTGTGGCAAATTGTAAGATAACCCTCACAAATGGGTAAATTGCAATTTGACCCAAAATAAGTACATGAAGCACAAACATCATCCAAATAAGGTCAAACTGGATACTTAAGATATCCACAAGATCTAAAAACGTCTCAAAAGATTATAGTAATGTTGTAAGAACTTAATCAAGAAAAACAAATAGGGTTATCCCAAAACACAGGTCAGGGGTCTTACATATATTCACCTCCATTGTTAGAACGAAGACACTTAAGCTTTTTACATGTCTCCCTTTCAACCATGGCATGGAACTTCTTGAAAGTATCAAACACCTGATCTTTACTCTACAAACAATAGACCCACACTTTCCTAGATGTGTCATCAATAACAGTAATAAAGAATTTTCTTCCACCCAAGGATTTAACTTCCATATGACCACAAACATCAGAATAGATCATGTCTAACACATTAGACTTCTTTTCACACTGAGCACTGAACTCGACTCTTTTTTGCTTCTCAAGAAAATAACTTTCACAAGGGTAAAGAATCACATTCTTACCATAGGGGATCAAATATTTTCTTGCAAGCACTGGTAGTCCTTTCTCACTCATGTACCCAAGCCACTTGTGCCATAAATCTAGAGAACTGGAGTTGTCTACAATGTTGACACTATCATTGAGGACCTTTATGTTCATCCTGTTCAAGGTGCAAATTTTTTTTCCTCTAGCCACGACCAACTGTCCTTTGGTGAAAACAATTTTTAAGTCACCAAAATGATATTTAAAGCCTTGAATGTCAATACCATAGCCAAGGATGATGTTGTAATCAATTTCAAAAATATGTCTGGATTTCTTCAGCAAAATGGTATAACCCAACTTAGTCTCAATGCGTACATCACCAATCCCACAAATCTTCGCATAGATTTTGAGTATCCATCTTTGTCATTCAAAAGTTCCTGTACTTGTAGGAGCAAAAGAAGTGTTTATGAGGAGTGATGTGGTAAGAAGCACCAGTATCCAACACCCACTCAGTGTTGTGACAGATATGTAGAAAATGTCCCATGGTAACTCCACATGTGAGTACCTCTTCGGAATAAGTGATGATTGTGGCTTTGTTGCTATCATCATTTATCACTTTCTATGTGTTGGTTTTTAGGGGAGGCAGAGAAGGCAACGGAAACAAAAATTTTCTCCTCCCCAAACCCAGAATAAGGAAACGTGTCAACGTCTATACAATAGGAAAGGATGGTTTGTGGAATCATACCTTGTCCCAAGGCCTACTCGGCGACAATACCTCGCGCCTTGCGTGGTCTTCAACTCCGGTCTTGGACGGTGTCTGTGCAGCTCTTGGTCACACCGGGACTGACGACTCCTGGTCTCACCAGACTGTCGGGTTGACAGTTGTCCTCCTGAGTGGTAGAAACCTCCCGCCTCTGAAGTAGTCCACACGGACCACCTGGAACTCCACACTCCTTGTCCCACAAGGAGTTGGAAGGAGTCACACCCTCCTGTTGACGTACTAGTCACCAACACACTCTCCTACCTCTAGTTGCAACTGCAGTTGTCTTTCCCTTGCTGTGCCTCCCTTTGCGGGTAGCACTTGCTCGGGCTCTCTCGGTTACCAAAACTAGAGAGAACAAAAACTTTGTAGAGCAACTGGTTGCACTGAGTTGTTCTTTGAGAAGCCCCCAATACCCCTATATATAGGAGGGTCATGGGACATGGTTCTCCATCCCGGGAAATGCGGGACTAAAAGCAGGAGTAGAAGGGTTCGAGATTTTCCACAAAACAACTAACTCACAACCTGAACCGATCGTTTCATTTCTGAAACAGTCGGTTGGGGACCTGAGCTGGTCGGTTGACACTCAACCGAACGGTTGGGACCCATGAAATGGTCGGTTCACTTTCTGAACCGATCGGTTCGTGGTCCTGATCAGTTCCCGATCGACTTTCCCTCTTTTGTTTCTAATTGGTATCAAATACCAATCCTTTTCCCAATCAAATTGGGCAAGTGAAACGAAAGGAAAATTCTCACCAATCTGACTTTCCCAACTTACTCAGTTGCAACAGTTGAATCGATCGTTTCAACGCTTGAAGCAATCGTTCACCCTGTCCATGAGCCGATCGACTCACAACTTGAGCCGATCGGTTCACCAAGCTCAGTCGATCGGTTCATCACATGAGTCGATCGGTTGGGAGTGCAGATTGTGCAGAATCAGTCAATTGAGATTTCAATCAATCTGATACTCTAATCAATCTGTCCAACACCTTGAACACTATGATTTTGAGCTATCAATCAATTGAGTGTTTAATTGAATTACTAAACTCCTTTAGTAATCAATCTAAACATTGTTTGTGGACAAAACTCCTCTTCCAGGTTAAATCCTATGTGTGTGACCCTGCAGGTCCATTTCACATTGGCAGTGAAAGTCCATAACACTTATGACTTCACAAGCAAAGAGCGGTGCCTAGTCACACATCAGTGCTACCCAAGTGAAAGTAGAAAGTTGGAGAACAACTTTCAATCCTACAATCCGTGAATGGTGTTATAGTGAATGTATATTTTCCTTTGTCACTGATATCCCGAATGAACTCGAGGCATGGAACAGTCATCCTGTCAACGTTCATTCACTTTCTTGATCTCAGAGCAGATTGAATGAGATATGTATGACATCAATATCATATATTGATTCACACATGTGTGTGCACGCCTATCTCAATCCTACTCATCAAGTGGCCTTGGATATCATACTCCCTCAGGAGGGACAAATCCCATATCTATCACTCACCCCTCAAAAGCCCCATGTGTCAAAGCCACCCAATCATCACCTTTATAACAACCCATGTTTCAGGACTGCATTTGATAATGTCAAAGTGTGCCCAACAATATGTGTTGAGTGTAGTGATTTAGGTCAAAGAATCACACTCACCACCATCACTGTGAGTACTGACTGTGTCTACCATGTCATGGTTCCATGTGTCAAACTCACGGTGGGTCTGTCTGGTACACTTGTTCTCTGACAAGTACCTATGTGTTTGGTTTGATATCTCTATATCATGACTAATGAGATTCTATCATCAACCAACACCACAATCTAGCCTTGTGTGTCATTGCTGTCTATATACCTTCCACAATGATATCCGACTAGGGACATAACAAGAATGTACAAACTCTTAGCATCCGTATGATCTCATCGTTCAGGTCCTCAACCTGAAAGCATACGTCATTGAGTATTTTCATTCTCTAGACATTCAATATGTTCTATCACTATCTCATATGACTGAACCAGAAAGAATTGGAAGCTTGCCTTTGATGGTTATCAAATCAATCTTAATGTATCCCACAAATCTGTTGGTATGTATGCCCATAGATCAAGTCATATGATGATTGTAATGGGATACTTTGTAAATGATTTGAATAATAATAAAGGCACTTTCCGATCTATACATTTAAACTGTTTTTGAGATGATGGTGTAACATGATAGATGTCTAAAGAATGTTTTACTCAATGATGTATGCTTTTAGGTTAAGGACCTAAACAATGAGATCATACGGATGTTAAGATTAAACATTCTTGTTTAGTCCCTAGTCGGTTGTTATTGTGGAAATAACCATAGACATCAATAACACTGAAGACTAGATTGTGTGTTGGTTGATGACAGAATCTCATTAGTCATGATATAGTGATATCAAACCAAGCACATAGGTACTTGTTAAAGAACAAGGTACCGGATAGACCCACCGTGAGAGTGACACATGGAACCATGACTTGGTAGTCACAGTCAGCTCTCACACTGATGGTGGTGAGTGTGATTCTTAGACCTGAAATCACTACACTCAACACATGTCGTTGGGTACACTTTGAAATCATCAAACACAGTCCTGAAACATGGGTTGTTATAAAGGTGATGATTGGGTGGCTTTGACACATGGGGCTTTTGAGGGATGAGTGATAGATATGGGATTTGTCCCACCTGAGGGAGTTTAATATCCTTGGCCACTTGATGAGTAGGATTGAGAAAGGCATGTGCATGCATGTGTGAATCAATATGTGATATTGATGTTACACACATCTCACCCAATCTGCTCTGAGATCAAGGAAATGAATGAATGTTGACAGGATAACTGTTCCATGCCTCGATTTCATTCAGGATATCAGTGACAAAGGAATTATACATTCACTGTAAAACCATTCACGGATTGTAGGATTGAAAGTTGTTCTCCAACTTTCTATTTCACTTGGGTAGCACTGATGTGTGACTAGGCACCGCTCTTTGCTTGTGAAGTCATAAGTGTTATGGACTTTCACTGCCAATGTGAAATGGACCTGCAGGGTCACACACATAGGATTTAACCTGGAAAAGGAGTTTTGTCCACAAACAACGTTTAGATTGATTACTAAAGGAGTTTAGTGGTTCAATTAAACACTCAATTAATTGATAGGTCAATATCATAGTGTTCAAGGTGTTGGACTAATTGATTAGAGTATCGGATTGATTGAAACCGCAATTGACTGATTCTGCACATTCTGCACTCCCAACCGATCGGCTCAGCTTGGTGAACCGATCGGCTCAGATGGTGAGTCGATCGGCTCATGGACAGGGTGAATGATTGCTTTAAGTGTTGAAACGATCGATTCGACTGTTGCAACCGGGAAAGTTAGGAAAGTCGGATTGGTGATAATTTTCCTTTCGTTTCACTTGCCCAATTTGATTGGGAAAAGGATTAGTATTCGATACCAATTAGAAACAAAAGAGGGAAAGTTGATCGGGAACTGATCAGGACCACGAACCGATCGGTTCAGAAAGTGAACCGACCGTTTCATGGGTCCCAATCGATCGGTTGAGTGTCAACCAACCAGCTCAGATCCCCAACCGACCGTTTCAGTTATGAAACGATCAGTTCAGGTTGCGAGTTGGTTGTTTTTTGTGGAAAATCTCGAACCCTTCTACTCCTGCTTTAGTCCCATATTGCCCGGGATAGAGAACCATGTCCCATGACCCGCCTATATATATAGGGGTATTGGGGGGGCTTCTCAAAAGTACAACTCAGTGCAAGCTGGTTGCTCTGCAAAGTTTTCGTTCTCTCTGGTTTTGGTAACCGAGAGAGCCCGAGCAAGTGCTACACGAAAAGGGAGGCATAGCAAGGGAAAGATAACTGCAGTTGCAACTGGTAGCAGGAGAGTGTGTTGGCGACTAGTACGCCAATAGGAGGGTGCGACTCCTTCCGGTTCCTTGTGCGACAAGGAGATCAGAGTTCCAAGCAGTCCGTGTGGACGACTGCAGAGGCAGGAGACCTCTGTCGCTCAGAGGACAACTGTCAATCCTGACAGTCCCGGTGAGACCAGGAGTCTTCAGTCCCGCTGCGACCAGGAGCTGCACAGATACCGTCCGATATCGGAGGTGAAGACCACGCAAGGCGCGAGGTACTGTCACCGAGAAAGCCTCGGGACAAGGTATGCATCCACAAACCATCTTTCCTATTGTATAGACGTTGACGCGATTCCTTTTGTTCTGGGTTTTGGGGAGAAATTTTTTTGTTTCCGCTGCTTCTCTACCTCCTCTAAAACCCAACACAATCATCCCATGATTGGCTCTAAGGTCATACATACCAACAGACTCACACTTGCACTGTGAGCCAATCACCCTTGAATCATATTCATAGTGATCTTCAAACATGTCCCACATGTTACTTTGCTCTAATGCGAACATAGTGAGTTATGGCAACACCTTGCCAAAGTCAGTATAAATTGCATGTATCACATCTCTTTGTTGTACGTCCCATGTATGAGAGGGAGTTGTCGTAATATGCGATCCAGTATTCCTTTGCTAACCTTTAGCCACATTGCATGATCAAGGATTCCATACTTGTCATCAATGAGCGGAATATCTATAAGTTCATCTCATGAACTTCCAGATCCATATAGTATCCACTGTTGTTCTCTAACACATATATACTCGACATTTCCTTTTAAACGGCTTTATTGGAACGTTTCCAATTATCAACAAACTTTCACTTTTATATATATCCTATATATATTTTGCGATTAATTTTTCTGTCTTTTCGGAAGTTCGCATCAATGTAACTCTTTACATCGAATTCTTCCTTATCTCCATAGAACTAGTACTTCACAAGTACTTATCAAGTTCTCATGGTATTCCAGTAACCCTTACTGGAAGTAGACAGACATCCACTCATCATGTCTTACATACGAGTTATCAGGATGAGCACATCATATTGTCATGTCCTACATACAAGATGATGAATGCATTTTATTCTTGCCATGTCCATACATGTAAGATAATGGGATGATTACATACATAGTAGATCCATATCTATTCTTAGTGTTCCCATTCTTCATAAGAATTGGACACTTTGGCCTAGGGGTTACTAACTCCATGTAACATGGACAAGTTTTCTCCCACTGAATCTGTGCATACTGAACCCTTCAGTACAGATTGCCAATGTATGCTTTCTCTTTTCAGGTCAAGAGGTTTTCGAGAACTATCTCTATAGATCTATATTCCTATCACATAGGAAACATCTCTATCTTCCTTAAAGATAATTTCCACTTGGATTTCCATTCTAGAACATTTCCATTTCACATCAACATGTGGAATGTGAACACGCTCCCACTAAATCACATATCCCTTTCTTTATCTTTGATATATCAGTCAAACCCTTTGACTATATTATCAAAGTAAAGATCCAATTCTGAGTTGCTTGTACTCAATCAATCACATTGATTATTCCATTGTAACTTATAGACTTCATTTGCATTAGTGGATTCATAAACCTTATAGGTTGTGTCACGTACACATCCTTGTTTTATTCCTCATAGGAATGCAGTTTTAGTATCCATATGCCAAATGTCTTAGTCATTAAGTTGCAATCAACAAGCATCATCCTTCTCAAAATGTTATCCATGTGTCTTAACACTTAAGACTCATTTGCACTTATGGATTTCATCCAATGGGTGCTACCATCAAGGTCATACCTTATGGTTCACATGAATGTCATTTAGGATGTATAACTCAAAATTCGGTTCCTCATATTTATCTAGATAGTTGACTCATCATATGAACAACTCATCACATAGATAATTGAGGTGTGTCTATCAAGGATATAAGAACTCACAACTCCTTGTGATTCTTAATGTCCTTTATTAGTGAGGGGTATTCTTTTATTAAGAAGAATTCAGTTATTTGATAATCATTCTCTAACTCCCTAGAGTATGATTCCTTCTTGATTTAGACATCACCATGCCTTAATCATGAGTTCACTATGATACACTATCATAATGACTCATAAGGATCTCAAACATTTGGTCCAAGTATTTCATTCATTGATCTCATCAAGAATTAACACTTCACCAAATTTGCGCTTCATCTATGATAATCTTGAACACTTCAAGATATTCATATAGGTATTTCTCTAAACACCATTTGAAGTATTAGCATTTATTCCAATAGGTATGTAAATACATCACATGTATTATACCTAATAGGATAATCACTCTCCCACTACATTAGTGAAGACTGATTAATCATGTCCAAGATATTCATGTCTCTTACTGGTTCTCTAACCAAAAGAGCCTAGATTTATCCATCACATGGAAACTAGAAATGAATTTCTCATGATTGATGCTAATTTGATTGTTTGAGTTATCTATAACTTTTAGGTATCATTTATCTTATGCATATCAAATACCACAAGATAAATAAGGCATTTCCGCAAAGATCACATCTTTATAAATTGAAACATCTCTTTATTGATTGCAAACATTGTCATACAATATGCAAAATAAAGTGTTTCTATCTATTGGCAAATATGAAATAGCAGTTCATAACTGTATTACATGCCTTATAGGCTGAAAATAAACTAAAGTACTCCTATCTATGGCGGCAACACTTGCCCCAATTATGAGTGCTTTACACTTTACATCTTGGTATCATATACCTCAAAAAGTGTTACAAGTTTACTTTCATGACACCTTTAATTAGAGACATCATTCGCCTCCTTCTTCTTTTGTTCTTCCAGATAGAGAGGACAATTCCTTTTCCAATGTCCTGGCTTTTGACAATGGTGGCAATTTCCTTTCTTGGTCACGCCTCCCTTGGCCTTGAGAGTTGAAGACGTCTTGGGCTCCTGGCTAGCATCAGAACCTTTCTTAGCTTTGCCCTTGCCCTTGCGCTTGGACTTGCCTTTCTTGCCCATGATCACCATCACAGACTTAGGATTGTTCTTCTTCATCTGTATCTCGGTTGTCCTCAACATTCCCAACAACTCTGACAGTGGCCTATCAAAGTTGTTCATGTTGTAGTTCATCACAAACTGACTATAAGATTCTGGCAATGATTGCAGTATCACGTCAGTAGCCAACTCTTGGCTCAGTGGAAATCCCAGTCTCTGCAGGTTCTCCACATACCCAATCATCTTGAGTGTGTGAGGACCAACTGGATCTCCTTCTGTCATGACGCACTTAAACAACGCCCTAGAAACATTGTATCTCTCTTGCCGTGCCTGATCTTCATACATGTTCCTGAGATGTTGAATCATCTCAATGACACCCATGTTCTCATGTTGTCTCTGCAATCATGGTTCATAGAACACAACATAAAGCACTTTGCATCAATGGCATCATCACAATGCTTCTTGTAAGCATCCCTTTCTGTCTTTGGTGCATTAGGAGCGGGTTCCTCTGGAATTGGAGTATCCAGGACATAGAGCTTACGCTCTTGAGTGAGAACAATTCTCAATGTCCGATACCAGTCGTGGAAGTTTGTCCCATTTAGCTTGTCCTTTTCAAGGACCGATCGCAAAGAAAAGTGATTGTTGTTTGTTGCCATTTGTACTACAAAAGGAAATATGCAATTTTAGTCCAAAACTCTTTTGACTTATTTGATTGATTTGAAAAGTTGATGATAAAAATTAGGCCTTTAATTAATTATCGCTCCCACTATTTTACTTCAAATTGATAGCCCTCACCATCAATTTGGAAGATTGCAATGTACAACCTTCTAGTGGGCAAGATCCATATTTCATCAAGTCATGAGTCAGCTTTGGCTGATCGCCCACAATCTTGACTATTTAGGTAGGCCATCATGCCAATTGCATCATATGCAACTCTTGATGAATGAACATGCACACCACCTTGCCATGAACATTCCTTGCCTCTGGGCTTAGACGCTCTAAGAATCACCAGTTAAGTCTAACCCAAAATCTGACATGGTAAACATGCACCATGCTTTGGCAGAACCTACATATCTACCCTTCACACTTCCACAAGATAGACGGCGCACCACGCTTTGGCGTAACCTACGCTTGGTCGATTGAGTTTTTCATGTATGCTGCTAATGGAAGGCATATAAGACTTAATATTTTAAGGAGGGATTTGGTTTTTATATACATATACATATCCAATCACCACAATACATAGTACGTATCATATACATGCTATATCCCACAGAAAACATGCAAAACGATAAAAGCGATGATTATGGCCATCCTAATCTGATTCCTCGAGCCAAGAGGAATCACGGTCATCTAGGTCTACATTACATGCAACCTGTACAAGATGAACTCTGTGCTTAGCCTTTGGACTACATTAACTCATCACATGATTGACTGCTTGTCCTGGCCTGGTCGTCTGCGTGCCACCAGCCGATCGGTTGGCTCCTCCAACCGATCAATTTGTCTGGTCGTCGTGCATCTCGTCATGGCCGCCACCCGCTCGTCTCGCTCCTCGAACCGGTCATCAACCGATCGGTTCACTCCTTGAACCGATCGTCTGGAACGTCAACCGATCGGTTCACACCTTGAACCGATCGTTTCAGCTGTCGTCAGGATGGCCTCCGTTTTTTGACATAACAGGAAATAAAATCTATCATATTTACAATTTAATTGTGAAACCCCGAGTTACATTCGGGGGGAGCAAAGGTAGGAAAGAAGTCTCGAATTATTTCGAGTTACATCAGGAATAGGAGAAGGAAGATCAGTGCGCAGACCGAGATGCAAGAAACCACATACAACCATACACAGATATAGGGGTTTATAGGATATAATCATGCTACACATCCACCACAAAACTCGTTTAAGGGTGACGCGTATCGAGTGCATTAATAATACATATCATATATGTAATTGGGATTTGTGGATTTTGGATTGGACATGCATAAAGCCAATTTTATTCGCATCGTATGCAATAAGTAAAGGAGACAAATCAAAATCGATCATATCGATATTCTTAAAATATAGAGCAGTTGACGTGGCTCTGATACCACTGTTGGGTTTTAGGGGAGGCAGAGAAGGCAACGGAAACAAAATTTTTCTCCTCCCCAAACCCAGAACAAGGAAACGCGTCAACGTCTATACAATAGGAAAGGATGGTTTGTGGAATCATACCTTGTCCCGAGGCTTTCTTGGCGACAATACCTCACGCCTTGCGTGGTCTTCAACTCCGGTCTTGGACGATGTCTTTGCAGCTCCTAGTCGCACCGGGACTGATGACTCCTGGTCTCACCGGACTGTCGGGTTGACAGTTGTCCTCCTGAGTGGCAGAAACCTCCCGCCTCTGAAGTAGTCCACACGGACCACCTGGAACTCCACACTCCTTGTCCCATAAGGATTTGGAAGGAGTCGCACCCTCCTGTTGACGTACTAGTCGCCAACACACTCTCCTGCCTCCAGTTGCAACTGCAGTTGTCTTTCCCTTACTGCACCTCCCTTTGCGGGTAGCACTTGCTCGGGCTCTCTCGGTTACCAAAACCAGAGAGAACGACAACTTTGCAGAGCAACTGGTTACACTGAGTTGTTCTTTGAGAAGCCCCCAATACCCCTATATATAGGAGGGTCATGGGACAGGGTTCTCCATCCCGGGCAATGCGGGACTAAAAGCAGGAGTAGAAGGGTTCGAGATTTTCCACAAAACAACCAACTCGCAACCTGAACCGATCGTTTCATTTCTGAAACGGTCGGTTGGGGACCTGAGCCGGTCGGTTGACACTCAACCGATCGGTTGGGACCCATGAAATGGTCGGTTCACTTTCTGAACCGATCGGTTCGTGGTCCTGATAAGTTCCCGATTGACTTTCCCTCTTTTGTTTCTAATTGGTATCAAATACCAATCCTTTTCCCAATCAAATTGGGCAAGTGAAACAAAAGGAAAATTCTTACCAATCCGACTTTCCCAACTTGCTCGGTTGCAATAGTTGAACCGATCGTTTCAACGCTAGAAGCAATCGTTC
Organism: Alisma plantago-aquatica; assembly: GCA_963693085.1. Taxonomy (NCBI): domain Eukaryota; kingdom Viridiplantae; phylum Streptophyta; class Magnoliopsida; order Alismatales; family Alismataceae; genus Alisma; species Alisma plantago-aquatica. The sequence goes on from OY856409.1 coordinate 192,259,208, forward strand.
ACCCTGACCATGAGCCGATCGACTCACAACTTGAGCCGATCGGTTCACCAAGCTCAGCCGATCGGTTCATCACATGAGCCGATCGGTTGGGAGTGCAGATTGTGCAGAATCAGTCAATTGTGATTTCAATCAATCTGTCCAACACCTTGAATACTATGATTTTGAGCTATCAATCAATTGAGTGTTTAATTGAACTACTAAACTTATCAATTGTGGACAAAACTCCTCTTCCAGGTTAAATCCTATGTGTGTGACCCTGCAGGTCCATTTCACGTTGGCAGTGAAAGTCCATAACACTTATGACTTCACAAGCAAAGAGCGGTGCCTAGTCACACATCAGTGCTACCCAAGTGAAAGTAGAAAGTTGGAGAACAACTTTCAATCCTACAATCCGTGAATGGTGTTATAGTGAATGTATAATTCCTTTGTCACTAATATCCCGAATGAACTCGAGGCATGGAACAGTCATCCTGTCAACGTTCATTCACTTTCTTGATCTTAGAGCAAATTGAACGAGATATGTATGACATCAATATCATATACTGATTCACACATGTGTGCGCACACCTATCTCAGTCCTACTCATTAATTGGCCTTGGATATCATACTCCCTCAGGAGGGACAAATCCCATATCTATCACTCACCCCTCAAAAGCCCCATGTGTCAAAGCCACCCAATCATCACCTTTCTAACAACCCATGTTTCAAGACTGCGTTTGATGATGTCAAAGTGTGTCCAACGACATGTGTTGAGTGTAGTGATTTCAGGTCAAATAATCACACTCACCACCATCACTGTGAGTATTGACTGTGACTACCATGTCATGGTTCCATGTGTCAAACTCACGGTGGGTATGTCCGGTACACTTGTTCTCTAACAAGTACCTATGTGTTTGGTTTGATATCTCTATATCATGACTAATGAGATTCTATCATCAACCAACACCACAATCTAGCCTTGTGTGTCATTGCTGTCTATCTACCTTCCACAATGACATCCGACTAGGGACATAACAAGAATGTACAAACTCTTAGCATCTGTATGATCTCATCGTTCAGGTCCTCAACCTGAAAGCATACGTCATTGAGTATTGTCATTCTCTAGACATTCAATCTGTTCTATCACTATCTCATATGACTGAACCAGAAAGAATTGGAAGCTTGCCTTTGATGGTTATCAAATAAATCTTAATGTATCCCACCAATCATCCCATGATTGGCTCTCAGGGCATACATACCAACACTATGTTCCTTCTTTAGCTTCCTTTTTTGTGCTACCTATAGAATTTCTATACATGACCTGGCTTGTTGTAGTAATGGCAAACTATCTTGCTTCTGGACTTTGACTTGTGCTTTGACTTTTCTCTGTCACCACCCTGGCCACGACTCCAAATCCTCCCCCTATCCTCAGTAATAAGAGCATGTAAAATTGATTTCTCTGTTGAGCTATGTCGTATCGTCTCTTCATTCAGTAGGGTATTGGACACCAAGTCCAATGTCAACATCCCGTCTGGAGCAGAGTTGCTAATAGAAATCACCAAGGTCTCCCAATTGTCAGGTAAAGAACCAAGAAGTAAAAGTGTATGCAACTCATCATCAAGTGACAAACCCACCATGGCTAATCGATTCACCATGCTCTTAAAATCATTCAGATGCAGTGATATTGAAATGACCGATAAACAAATCATTATTGATTAAGAGGAATTAAACATTAGCAGCGGATTAACAAAAATCACTAAAAATTTAAAATTTTTACAAAGAGGTCCATACACAGGAAAACTCTTTTATCAAGAACCAATGTATATCATCTACATCCTGGTTCATAAGCATATCACATGTACTATCTCTTCTTGAGAATTATATACAACAATTACTTTGTCAGAATTATGCTTAAGCAACTCAAAATCTCAAGGCATCAAGCCAAAATCTCAGATCGATACATTAAAAGAACTAACTACTAACTCCGAGGACCTGAGAGTACAGAGACGACACATAGGACTTCTATCTACAAGACACAATAGACAGTATACTCAACCTGAGCTGTCACTGTTGTCCTTGCTGCTATTGATGTTCTTCCTCTATAAGATATTATCAGTCTCCTCTGTGCGTGTCCACCTAAAAAATGTTGGATCCCACGGGGGTGAGACAATTGTAATTGCCCCAACGAGAGATATAACTCTCCGCCAAAAACATTATTATTGCAGTTTAATGATATAAAACTAGGCAGAGGACAAGCAGTTTAAAGCATTCTCATCTTTTAAAGCATTGCAACTATTTATTATAGAATAATAAATCATCTATCCTCTTAATAAGGAATAGGAAGAACATGTATATCATTTATCTACCATATCATTTCAACATCTCAAGCTTTTCCTTATTATCCTAATATGTCACCCATGATTCATTCTTGTTTTCATCTGTTGGCCTTAGCCAATCTGCTAAACAAATATTGAATTATTCCAGACATAAGAGTATACATCATCATATTCTATCTAGGCATTGGACTATGCCAATCCCTTGGTTATAGGCTTCATGCCTCTTCCAGGTATTGGACTTTAACCAATCATGATTACACTACCAGGCATTGGACTCTACCAATCTTGATTACACAGCCAGGCAGTGGACTCTAACCACTCCTGATTACAAGCTTCATGCCTCTGCCAAGTATTGGACTTTAACCAATCCTGATTACACAGCCATGCAGTGGACTCTAACCACTCTTGCTTACACAGCCAGGCAGTGGACTCTAACCACTCCTGATTACAGGCTTCATGCCTCTGTCAGGTATTGGACTTTAACCAATCCTGATTACACAGCCAGGCAGTGGACTCTAACCACTCCTGATTACACAGCCAGGCAGTGGAGTCTAACCACTCCTGATTACATGCTTCATGCCTCTGCCAGGTATTGGACTTTAACCAATCCTGATTACACAGCCAGGCAATGGACTCTAACCACTCCTGATTACACAGATCATGGGATATAAATTCCTTTAACTCATCATTGATCATCACATCCTTCTCTAGGCTCTGAACCATGAGGTTAGCCTTCATAGCTTTTCACATTCTTTATTGAATAAAATTGTTCCTTGTATTAAGTTTATTAAAACATTATCATTTCTTACAATAAACTTTTATAATCATCTTGGTACCTTTCACTGTGCCACAATTTTTCTCATGGCTCATAAGGCCCATAAAATATATTGTCACCTCTCACTAGGCAACATCTAATCATATGGCTCACAAGGCCATTAAACATCTTGTCACCTATCACTAGGCAACATCTAATCATATGGCTCACAAGGCATTACACATCTTGTCACCTCTTACTAGGCAACAATAACATATCACCTCATGTAATACAATAGTAACACCACTATTCCCTCAATAGGGTTAGGGCTTACTATTCACGTCACACTAGGGTTTCTCATGTCCCATTACCCAATTTAGGGTTAGGGTTTCCCATCTCACATTAATTAGGATTTCATATTTATCAAATCAACCTTAATATATTGCTCCACACCTCTAGGAGAATCCATTAACATCTCGAGTATTCAATCATGTTTATTACTTTTAACATTTATCATTAAATGATTATCAATACAAGGTATGAGTTCATTTCTCATCCTTATCATGGTATGATTACATCATACTCATTAGTTTAGTTTAACCCCATTCTCAAGGTATATTATCCTATTCTTATCAAAGTATATCAAACTCATTACAATTCATTGTAACAATTTACATAACATACTTCATGTGTTTCCTACCCCAAGTATATTGGATTTGAAGTACATCAATGCTTATCAACCTTGGGATGCTAAAAGTGATATCAATCATATCTTGATGTATCACTTTCCTCATCACTTCCAACTTACTTGAGTTATCAACTTATCTTGGATTAAGGTATTTCCCATCTTAATGCTTTTATCCACTAACCTATCACTTTTACCATGAAGTGCATAGGTCACACACAAGAATGGTTCAACTATCTTCAATGATATGGACTCATTTCAGGTTAAGGCATTGCTTACTATAAAGTTACATATGATCAACCATTTGAGATGTTTCATCTTTATAAGGTAATACCCACTATTTTATCATTAGGGTTCTCTTATTATGGTGGTTTATCATCATATTTCCTAAGATTAGGGCTTCACTTATTATAACTCAAAATTTGAGTTTCACATACCTTCACCCCGTATTAGGGCTCCTCATCATACCTTTGCATAGGGTTTCACATGGCATCACCCTCAATTAGGGTTTCACATGACATCATCCTCAATTAGGGTTTAAATTCAATTATCCACAATTAGGGTTTGCTATTCATCCTAATTAGGGTTTCCATTCAATTACCCACAATTAGGGTTTGCTATTCATCCTAATTAGGGTTTCCATTCAATTACCCACAATTAGGGTTTGCTATTTGTAACATCCCTGACCTGGGTTATGAGTTAACCCTAGGTGTTTTGCCTAAATATGTAATTAAATCTTTGTGATTAACTCTGAGCATGTAATTAAGTTTCTCAGAAACATGTATTTCAGTTTTTGCTCCTTTTTATTTAAAGTTGTAGCATTGTTTTGTTATACAAGGACCTATGTGCAATTTACCCATTTAAAAGGGTTAGCTTGCACTTTGCACATGATGATATGTTCCTTTGATGTTGAGACATCATGAGAATCTTTTTGGCAAAGTTTGAGGGATTTCCCAAGCTTGGGCACCAAGGTGCAGCTGTGGAAGCAATCCCGGTGCTTGAAAACCCTAATTTGGGGTAAAATGCAATTTACCCAAATTAAGGAATGCAAATTGTAAAATATGTCATCTAATGTATCTTTTTAGACTCTTGCCATCATTAAGAGAAGAAATTATGAGGGAGTCACCTCAATTGAATTATCAAGTTATGAAATATGCCTTGTGATTGAATAATCAGGGTATATGTGCAATATTTCTTTATGTATGTACCTTAGTATTAGATTGTTCTTCCTTGCCTTCTTTTTCTAGACCTTAAGATAAGGTTTGTCCTTAGAATAAAGAGGAAGTTACGATCAAGTAAAGAAGGAGGGACCTAGTTGAAATTATGGACAACTTATGAACTAATGTTGAAAATCCTACCCCTAGTATATATACCCTCAACTTCTCTAAGCAAGGGAACTTGCCCTTCGTTCCCTTCACTGTTCCATTTCACTAAAGACGACCAAAGACTGCCTTGGAACTAAGGAGGACGACCAAGGGAAACAAGGTAGGCTTGGGACCCTTCTTCTTGCCTAATTCCATGGTTAGAACTCGAATTCAAAGTCAATTTGGTGGCTAACTCTCGAAACCCTATCTTTCTAGCCATCTCCTTTCGTCTTTCCTTGGAGTTTTCACCTTGTCCAACCTGTGGGAACTCAAGGACGCCATTAGAGCTTGGATCTTGAAAGCTTGGAGCTCAAGGAGCAAGCTTTAGGTGGGTTTTATAACTCTAAACCCATGCTTTACTATGTACATCTTTTATATGCGGTTTGATGATAGCCCTTAGTGTTTCCCTACTTTTCCCTGTTATTTTGCAAGTTAATCCATGGGATATTCATACTGTTCTTGAGCTAGAAGATGAAGGCGTGGTTTCCAAGAAAAACCCATGGCTTTTCACTTCCTTAAACGGTCTCACCAGTTTGCTCTCTCGGTCTCAAGACCGCGAGGTGAGCAAACGGTCTCGAGACCGCGACAGGGAAAACGGTCTCCAAGACCGTTTGGCCCCGTTGACCGAGCATGGACCGTATAATAAATCTGTTCCTAATTATATAGGCTAATTACCCTCAAAATTTGGGAGGCTAACTCCAAAGGAATCAGGATATATGACCGTTTTAAGTAACAACTTTAAATGAATTTATTCCTGATTCTCAAACGGTCTGCAATTGCCTTTTTGGGCAAACGGTCTCAAGACCGTGTAAGGTCGTTGACCAGGCGTTGACCGTATGATATTACTGTTCAAAATAATGTTAATTAACAACTCACCAAGGTTTATGGTCTAATTCCAAACGGGCTAAGAGTTGAAGGGTGAATACTAGGGCTAACCCTAGGTGAAATCAGTACTGAATTTATGGTGACCTAATTAGGGTTTTTAGGGTTGATTGACCTAAACGGTCTCAAGACCGTTTAGGGGTCACCCAAACGGTCTCAAGACCACGAGGGCAATCAACCATGACCGTTTGGAGGTCTGGGGTCAAGATTAGTTGACCAATTGATGGTACAATTACACCAAATTACATTGCAATTAAATATTGATATGATCATCAACTCAATAGGTCAGACTTTGATGAGTTTGCACTAAAATCCAAAATTGGATGGGCAAACGGTCTCAAGACCGTTTGGAACTCATCCAAACGGTCTCAAGACCGAGAGGAAAATCACCCAAGACCGTTTGAGGGTCTAGGGTTAAGTAATTTGACCAATTGAGGACCCAATTGCAAATAAGTTATCAATTTAATCAAATTCTGTTTTGTGGCTCAATCATGGTTCAACCCCTATCAAATCACCTTATACTTTGATGAAATCTTGGACAAACGGTCTCAAGACCATGTGGGGTCCACCCACATGACCTCAAGACCGTTTGGGCCAAGTTTGGGCCCAATTGGAGCTCAATTGAAGGGTTCAACCTTGTGTTAATGCACATTGTTGAGTGTTAATGGGTGAACATTGATAGACCCTAATTGAATCAACTTCAACCCTAATTGGTCAACAATTGAGGGTCAATTGAATGACCAAGTGGTCAAGCATAATCTTAATTAACCCAATCCATAAGTGGTCAACATAGCTTTGACCTTTTGAGGGCTTCAACATTGGTTGACATTATCGGTTGTATCATCGAATCTTGTTGATGGTCCAAGTGGTTAAGACCATGTGAGCTCGCGGACTCAAGGTCGTGAGAGGGCTCACGGTCTCAAGGTCGTGAGAGGGCTCACGGTCTCAAGACCGAGAGGGGTCTCACGGTCTCAAGACCGTGAGGGGCCTCACGGTCCTGAGGTCAAAGGAGGGCTCGCGGTCTTGACATCAACTTGATCCTCGCGGTCTTAACCTCATTTTGAGCTTCGCGGTCTTGAACCAATTAAGGAGGCTCGCGGTCTTGGAGTTTAAGGAGGGCTCGCGGTCTTGGAGTTTAAGGAGGGCTCGTGGTCTTGGAGTTAGAGGAGGGCTCGCGGTCTTGGAAAGTCAAACTAGCTAAACGGTCAACACTTTCAAACGATCTCAACTCAATTGAAGAATGATGGTTGAAGGTCAATCAATGTGATTCAAAGTTGACTTCTTTCAATCAATTGATGAAATAAATGGTTCAATGTTGCCCTAATCAAACCCTAATGATAACCTAGGATATTAAGGGGTTAATTGACTAGGATTTTGACCATGATGATGATCAATGAGGTGAATTACCAAAATACCCCTAAAGGGTAAATTGAGTAATACCTTGATCAGGTCAAACCCTAATCACATGATAGTGATGTTTTGGGCTATGTTAGCCTATGATGACTTAATCCGACCTGATCTAGAGTGATGTTGACATCACCTAACATTATGATGAGAGAGAAAGTACTTCTAGAGGAAGAAAGTACTCTTTTCAGGTGAAAATTCAATTAAAGCATCTCCAATGCACAGGAATGAGTATAATTAGGGTATGATCCACCTGTGTGAGATCATAGAAACCCTAATTATGATAAATGATGAACCTTTAACTAATCTAAGAGCATCCATGAAGATGTTACTCATACATGATGATGTTATGAGTTCAATTAACCTTGATATGAATAGTAAACCCTAATTCAAGGGTAATGGCATGCTTTTGAGTATTAAACTCTATTTGATGAGAATTAGAGATTTAACTCTTATGACAAGAGTAGGAAGTATATTCCTTATTTTTGTATTGCCTTTATCAGTTGTATTAACCATGCAGGTTCTGATATGAAGGTGATCTTATCCAGGTATGGATGTTGATGATATATTCATTGAAGGCATGTTGTTAGCCTTATGAATAAGAAAAGTAATTTGATGCCTTGTCAATGGCATCCTGTGATGATAATAGGCTGTGAGAGCCATGAATACCATCAAGGTCATGCTTTAGAGATGACTTGTGATAAGTATGATGAGGAATGATGATTGATATGAGTTAGGCTTGTTACATTTAGTATTCTTCTTTTATAGCTGCTATGCTACTGTTGTTGTTTGGAGAACAATGTATGCTGTTAAAGAATACTGAATGTACCTAACTAATCAAGTATAATGTAGAGCCCTGATCATAGATCCATCATTGTCAGAGATTAAGTGATGGTGAAACAGGTTTTCCTCAGGGAACTCCTGGAGCACATACTTTTGAGTATGTGGGGTACATGGATGTGTAGAACCTTACATCCTAGTGTAGGAAAGTGATGTAGATGTGTAATCCATCCATCCTTCACTATAATTCCATACCGTATCAGTGGTAGGTAAACATGAAACCTCCTGATGATGAAGAAAGCACAGATATCCGTATCAGTGGTAGGTAAATACGAAACCTCCTGATGACGAAGAGAGTACAGAACGCCACTGTGACTCTAGAATAGCGAAGGACCAGTTTACCCTGGTGAGCTATAGTAGTAGAGACACGAGATGTCCTACAAGTGATCCTCTTACTGACTGAGGAAGGTGAAGGTCATGAGAATCCGGCTCTCTTAATGACCTATGTATGATACTGATGTGACTTCTCAGCGATCAGTTGGGGTATGAGTGGTAAGCCTCATCTCCACAGGGCGTAATGTTGTTTGTAAAACATAATCAACCATGTAGTATAACTTGTTAGAGATAACTCCAAGTTAGTTGATTGATGTTACATTGCAATAGTGTTTATATTCTCCATATCTCCTAAATGGTAGAGATCTTGTTATACCTGCAACTGTTATAGAATACTTTGAAGGCTTTACTGTTTAAGATATTCTTTGATGTTATAATAAAGCTTCTGGTGAAGAGTTATAACTCTCGCTGGGACAATTATGTATAATTGTCTCACCCCGTAGACTTCAACTTTTTAGGTGAACATCGGAGACGAAGGAACCAGCCTACAGGTGACCAGTCTCAGCAGCAGCAGCAGCACCAAGGGCAGCAGTAATCTCAGGTGGAGATTGTCCTGCCATATGGTGTAGTTAGAGTCAGTCCTATGTGTCCTCTGTACTCTCAGGTCTTGGAGTCTTTTGTATAGTGATCTTGAGATTTTGTATCTTGATGTATATAATTACTCAAGAAGTAATTACCCTGAGATGTAAACAGTTTATCTCTATTTATGAAAGAAGTTTTATGGATCCAAGTTCTTATATCGAAAAGTTTTAATTCCCCGTGATTTTGTCTTCCGCTGATTACCGATTCGCTTCCGCTAAATTTTAAATCGTGTTTATGTCATGGTTTGGAGATCAGAGCCCACACTATTCATCCTAATTAGGGTTTCCATTCAATTACCCATAATTAGGGTTTACTATTTATCCCAATTAGGGTTTCATCTTCCATTACCCATAATTAGGTTTTCTTATATCATCACCCTAAATTAGGGTTACATCATTACTCTAGACTAGGGTTTCACTCATGATTGCCCAACTTTTAGGATTATGGCTTATTAACCCACTCGATTAGGATTTCATGGTATCTTTACTAAGGATCATACCATAATCACATATTATTGATAATTAATACTCATGTATGAAGTCCTTTCTATCATCCACTCAACTTGATTAGGTTACATTAACCTTTCAATCAAATATGTACAACTATGGTTGATATAGTCTATTGAGACATTGCTTTCATAAGCTTTTAGGGTTAACCATTCTAAAGGTACTGATCATCTAGGTACTTTAGGATTTCAACCTTTGTACCTATCATTGATAATCATTATTATCAACCATTTGATCAATGGATCAATCATCACCTTAAATCTCCAAACGATCTGATCACTTTAGATCTCCATTCAGTTTTGGCATTTCAACACCAAATGGTTTTGAAACTGTTTGGGCATCTAGGGTTTCCTTCAACCAATAAATTAGGACCATTGGATCAACGTCCAACTACATCAGCAAGTATCTCCAACTGGTCTTAAGATCAATTACCCATTTGATCTTGAGAGCAATTACCCATTCGGTCTTGAAATCAATTATCCATTCGGTTTTGTAACCGAATTAACTCAATCAGTTTTGAAAACCGGTTGCCCATGTTGAGGTGTGTGCTTAAGATGACATCATAATCTTCAAGCTACAAACCCATGAAACTTGTTGTAATTTCCATGGTGATTTCACCAATCATTCAAATAAAATTTTGGGAATAATGAAGGAATCAACAATTGATAAAGATATGGAATCAATAACAAAGTTTAAGGGTTCAAGTTATAAAACCCGCCTCCAATTGAGCTTCAAAGCTTCAAGCTCACGTCAAAAATGGTGGATGCAACTCCTTTCACTATCCCAAGGCTCGTCCTCAAGCTTTGAGTGAAAAGGAATGGTTAGAATTGAAGATGGGATCGAGATATGAAGAAATCGTGCATTGATTTTCAATTTCCACCATAGAATCAAGGTAAACGAAGGTCAAGAATCTTACCAACAGGTTGGGGGTCATCCTCCTGTTGATCCAAGATCCCTTGGTTGTTTTTGCAAGTAAGAAGTGAAAGTGGATTCAAAATTCCCTTTCAACTCATGGATAAAGGAGCATATATATGAATTTTATTAAAAATTCATTTTAGGAGAGAGAAAGTAGGGATTATCTCCTCCATTTCCTTGACACTTTCCCCCTTCCCTTCCTTGGTTACGACCATTTACCTATTATTCCTCTCAATTATTCATGTTTTAAAGAAAAGCAAATTAAGCACCTTAACCCTTATAATAATAATATACATAAGTTAGTGGATATTTCTTTTTCTTTTAATAATGTGAGTGGGTTATCCACTTGCTTGAGATATTTTCGTGCCTTTGCAAGGCACATGGTCGTACATTCTTTTGCAAAATCATCCCTATCCTTTTGGTTGAAGGGCTCTTCAATTAATATATTTATTTTTGCTTCAAATTGAAGTAAAGTTCCAATTTATGCTTAAATCTTGATTATTTTAATATCAAGATTCGCTCTCCTCCAAAGTGATCCACATGAGGCGTCCCCTCATTTTATTTGCTCTACTTGATTCCAAGAAACATTAGGGACTATTTTGAAGTGGTAATTTGCATATTGAACCCTAGGTTTTGGGTAAATTGCATATTACACCAAAACTAGGTTTTAATGCACAAACATTGCTTTATCAGCCCTTTCTTGGTACTCAGGCTTCCACAAGTCCTTCCTATGCAGTATATTCATTCTCATGATGCTCCAACACATGAGAAACATCTTTTCATGCAAAATTTTCAATTTAACCCCTCAACTTGGGTAATTTGCATTTTAGTCCAAAACAAGCAAAACAATGTTTCAACATTATTTGAAAAGGACTAAAATTGAAACATAAGTTCCCCTTGAACCTTAATTACTTTTCAAGAAATAAGAGCAAGAATATAATTAACTTTATTAAGAAAAACACCTAGGGTTAAGGTATAACCCAGGTTAGGGATGTTACAGATATATTTTTGTATTCCTTGAATTTTAGGTTGAAAAGTTTCTTAATCAGAAACGGTTTATTCCCTGCAGTATTCCTCTTGTACAATGACTCGAGCTTCTCCCATAATGGGTGTTGATCTCGTTAGCGATGTTATGGAAGACAAACTTGTCAACCCAGCGACAGATGAGGCCCACACATTTTCTGTTCATCTTTGTCCAACCCTCATATTTTGCATCTATTGGCTTGCTTGCATCTTCCTGAACTGGTTCATAAAGATCATTACAGTATAAAAGATCCTCCATCTTTATCTAACATGTTGGCCAATTTGATGTCGTCAACTTTACCATATAATTTGCACCGTCCATCTAGTTCACATTGTCAAGTAGGCTCTGATACCACTTGAAAGGTGTTTGTAGGTCAAGATGTGTGTATCCAGCACACACAAAAACAAAAGAAGTACCTGCACGTAGGGACTAGGCATGCAAAAATAATATAGCAAACACACAACCACTAGAACACCAAGATTTATGTGGAAAACTCCCACAAGATGTGAGGGAAAAACCATGAGGTCAAAGCCCGACACTAATCAACAAATTACAGAGTTTGTCCCAAGTTTTGAGCCAAAACTTGAGGAATATAGAGAAAAAAGAAGAGATATAGATAATATCGAATTGGTACATCACCACACCAAAAAAGGGCCTCCCGAAAAAACACCTTCTTGCAGAGAATATTCCTCCTTGTAGAGAATACCCGAATGAAACAAGAATGTTGGTTGTGATGGAGAACTCAGTGTAACCCTGGGGAGAGAACCAGAGAAGCACCCTTTTTCCTTTCTCTCCTATCTTCTTCCTTGGCCTCTATGCTTTCCATCTCGTAAATAGCAAGAACAACAAGCTGTCGTGGCTGATCTTTTTACTTGCGACTGTGTCAAATTGTGTTGACCATCTTTGCGTCTACATTGTACGGGCATATATATACCCAATCCTTACAAGGTAGTAGATCCCTTAAGGGCTACCCATCATTGGGATAGAACCAGCAGGACCGTCGGCCCAACAAGACGTTGTTATTTCACCATGCCTTTTCGCTGGGACAAAAACATATCTACAATCAAAGCTTTCAGCCAGCATAAAAAATAGGTGCTTCTTGTGCACTGAACATGCAAGTAGCGTACAGTTAGGAGGGCTTTTATGGATCTCAACATGTGGAAACAACATAGAAGCCTTTCTCCTAATGCCATTGGAAGGCCAATTTATCCTAAAGTTTATCTCTAGGTGAAGGAAATACAAATACAAAGCAAGTGACAGGATTGTCCCAAACTATATCCATCACTCCGGCAAATGAGATTGTGCATGAAAAGTTTATCAATGATCTAACTGGGTAAGTTGTTTTATTAAGGCTGCCCCATCATTATATACCTAGTGTTCTGTGTGGACTTTTAACATTTCCTTTCTAGCGCAGCTGATGATGGACTGGACTACATAATATAAGTTCATACATACCAACTTATCATGACTTGAATGCTACAAAAGCCATCGGACCCCCCATCCCCATCCAAATCCAATCCAGGTATGAGTACCATGTGGTCTTCATCAATACATCCAGACATCACCCCATTCTAGCCTTTTGGTAGAGGAAGACATCATCCCCAGGTGCAACTGAAAACCTAGTTGAGATCGAACTACTGAATCATCCCCAGCAGATGCAACTGAAAAACTTAGTCTGGTGAGGAACAACTCAAGCCACAATAAGGCAACATCAATGGTAATTACTCTCTGTCATTAGCAACATATCATCTGAAACAAACAAGTCTATACTTTGAAGATAAACTATATGTAGATTTCTAGGGGCGTGCAAATTCCTTAGCGTCGATAGAACTCAATCATCATCATCATTATCATCATCATCCATCTGTGCCTCAGTCTCAAACATGTTGGATTTGGCTACAAAAATTCTTTGTTTCCATTCAACTCTATCATGGGTCATATTTTGATTGAGATGTAAACATTAAAATATCTCTTTGTAAGGTCATCCCATGTTAATTTAGGTTTTCTTCTTCTTCTATTAATTATGCTTGACTCAATAGCATTGCTTCATATAGGCACATTAGTTGATCTATCATACCATGTGAGTCGGCCCTCGCCGATAGAACTCAACACTAAACTATAAAAGAACTATAATAAAATAAGATCAAATTAATTAGGTCCAACCACATCTGCTCACCCATTACCTTGAATACGTAGCTAACATACCCAACGGTGCCAAATTTTAAAAGGAAAAGTAAACCAAGAACCCATAATATCACCTTGTCATTGAAATGAGTGGCTTGAGAGCTAAGGTGATTGTGCTTTTGTTTCATCTAAAAGTAAAGTGGGAAAAGGGGAAGAAGAAAAGGAGAGTGGGACAACTATTATATCTTATCAATGTATCTTACTATACACCAAGTGGACTCTCCAATAAGACGCAATGCCCCAAGGGGGGCAATAAGCAAGGAGGTTTCTTTCACACCTTGGGAAAAGAGACGGAGTATGGAGAACATGAACAATGAGAATTTAAAAAGAACCATATACAAATGAACGAACATGAGGACAGTTGCAGTGAAATGGAGGAAGGTAGAACGATTAGAGAACTAGAGACGAAAGGAGAGGATGCATGAAAGATATGAGGAATCAACAAAAACCAAGGAGAGGTGAACACCAGCCAAGGTTTAGAAGATTTTAAGAACGTTCTCAAAGATCAACAAGCAAGAGAATGAACTGGAAAAATAGAATGTGTTCATAGAGATGGAGGAAACCAACAACATTGCTGAATGTGAGTTTAGCTGACATTCTATTCAGATTGTTTTCTGTAGAATTGATAGTTGTAAGCCATATAACCACTGAGAAGTACACACTATTCTTCAACTACAGAGTAGGGGTAAGGAGATCAATGGATTTGTGGATTGCAAATTTTGCAATACAGTGACAATACTATCTACAAAATGGTCATTGTTGAATTGCCTACTAATCTACTTCATAAAATTTTACTAATTGAGGAGCACTTTTGGGATTTTATAAGAGATCAACTAGCATTAAATAAATAACATTGTTGAATGTTAGTTTAACTGACATTCTAATGGTTGTATAAATTGTAAGCCAGATAACCACTGAGAACTACACACTATTTTTCAGCAATGGAGTATGGGTAAGAAGCAAATAGAACAAGCATGATCAATAAAAAACAAGCATTCCAAATTGGCCATTGTTGATTCCTGTTGCAAGATCAATCAATCTACAAAATTTCTTATTGTTAAACTGTCGGTTAGCCTAGTTACATATATAATAATTATACAATACCAACATAGCATGGCATAATCGTTCGAAATAGGAACTTTTGCTTCCTCTATATTCACATTTTGATGGAGATACCTATTCTTACAAAGCTCAAAGATTGCATCATCGATGTAGCCCAAGTTTTACCCATCTCAACAGCATAGACAAGCATAACTTACCCTCATGCTCATCACCTTAGTGCAACGACAAGAAAGAGGAACGGTAAAAAAGAAGGGTGAGGAGAAAGAGGCACCGGCCCAGTCTAACACTGAAGTCACCACCTTTCTCCTCATCTTTCATCAAGTCTAAACACAAAAAGAAGCTTCATGATCTCCTCCTGCTTGTTTGAGGTGATATCGTGGACTATGCTTCATAATCCATGGTTATAACCGTGGAGTATAAGAAAACAAGAAAAGAGGAGACGGCAGCTAAAGCAATGATGTACCTTAGTTTATATTATAGTTTCCTTGGCACCAAGATCCTGCAAAGCATGCCCAACTTCAAGCCCCTGTCCGCCAAAGATCAGACTGCAATGCAAGGCCAATAACTCAGCCACCTGCCGCCCTCCATTGCTCCTCACTGATCTGCCGATGTAGACGCGCCGCACGGCTCTGGCGGCGGCAGTATTTTTCTAGGGCATCTATTTGTGCAGCTGGGAAACTAAAAAGGCAATACGAAAGCGGATATATATAAATAGGGAAGTTTATTTGGTCTAAGCGGAGCTAGGCTTGAATAAAACCGTGGTCCATTGCAAATTCGACCCGGACATCAAATAACCGTGGACGAGATAAGGCAAACGACCATGGACATAATTTGAACCGTGGACTACAGGGGGGGTTGTGCGCTAGTATATTCTGGCTCAATCCTTGAAGATGACAGAATCAAACATGCCCATGAGCGGCTCCAGGCAGTCAGGCGAGAACTTTCTAGCGAACAGGTAGTATTCTCCAGTGTGACAGTCATCAGCTCGACAGTCACCTCCCCGGGGTGGTAAGTGTGTGGGTGCCCGTTGACGCTGTCTGTCCAGTTCACCCGTGTAAGGGTGTATCCCGTGCAACCGGAAGGATCCCTCATAGAGAGCAGTGTCGGGAAATAGTGCTCCTCCGGGTAGCACGAGTCCTTGCGTGACTGGAGGCACGACAATTGAAACTTGCACCGCAGGACGCGGTCCGGGACCACGAACTGCGAGCCGACTCTTAAAAGTCCTCGAAGGGGACCTCCGACATCATTGCGTCATTCCCTCGCACCACGTACCGCTTCCACAGCCCCTTGTCGTCCACGATGATCTCTACGAAGCTCTGGTGGCCGCCGTATTGTTTATCAATATTACATAAAATGTGAGTAGAACTAGTAGAGAAGACAATGTTTCCACACAACTATACCAGATAAATGAAATAAACATGAGAAGGAATAATTTTTGAAAATAAAATTCATTAAGAAGTGAAGCTTTGCCACTGGAATGTCACCTTGAGGAGATGTCAATGTGAGGCACTTGAGAAATCCTTCTTCCTATTTTAATCTTTTGTCTCATTGACCCTTTTCTTCTCGGTATAAGGGAGGTTAAAGCCGCACTCCAAAGTCCAGAAGTCGAAAGAAATGAGTTTGAATATAAAAACTAATGCCTGCTCTAAAATAATACTCACTCAAGTTACATTACCATTAGAAATCAGATGACACACCATGTCTCGACACAAGGCTTGTCACTTGTGTGTCAAATGCTAAGTTTCAAAAAGGAAATTGTACGGCATGTTGTGTCCTAGCACCTAGATCTTGGGTGACGCTCGTAGAGACGTTGTGATTGTAGGCAACACAATGTGTCTTGGATAATCACACTATGTCCACTGCAATATTCTTGTTGAAGAACAGGTTAGGATAACATCTAATTTGAGATACTGTGTTTCACATGTAGAGTTGGCATATGACATCTAGAGATGATGAACACAATGTGTCCTTTACGTATCGCTTTGTTGTATTGGTTGTTTGCCCTATGTAATTGTTGCCACGCTCATGTGTTTTTGCTAGACACGTCATGTCTCATTGACTATAGTTTGTTTTCTTATCTAGTCCAAAATAATATTTTTTTGGATAGTCGAGAATTTCACCCATGTCCAACGTAGCAGGAGAGAGAGAACAACCGACATCATACGTCGATGGCTTTTAATCCCTTCCTGTAGTGCCCCAACGGGATTCGTTGAGATTCAAACCCGCAACCTGCGCTTTACATGCAGCAGGCTTGACCAGCTGAGCTAGCTAGCAAGTGCTAGTCTAAAATAATATGAATAACAATTATGAACTAATACATATCAAATCATGATAACATTGTACAATAGGTATATGTATAAAATGTTATTATGGAATGCACTTATCAGCCAAATATTCTCTATTCGTCGCCCTTTCACTTGTACATCATGTATCACTCTTTGCAACGTTGTTCATCATAAGTCGCCATATCCTATACTCACTTCATATCATCAATAGAAGACAGGCCATGCCTATTGAAGGCTTGCGTAAGCTCGTTAAATTGTTGTTTCTTGATAGAAGGTGTGCTCAAGAAGGTATCTATTTGCCGCGAGGTTAGATCCTCTAAACACATGCTTTACACGATTTGCTCTATCCTCAATAAGGTTAGTCCTTGTGCATTGCATGTGCAACCGGTGATCCAAATATTTAATATGTTAATATATAAATCTGGGTATACAGTCATTATTCAAGCATAAGACGTCATGTATTATAGACTATCAATGCACCAACCAGGTAAGTGGTCTGGTAGGGTTACCGAATTAGTATACCTAATGCTCTTGAACATCAAGTTGTTACTAACAATCCCCCTATCTGTATGGCTTTTCTATATTTCCTTTTTTGAGTAACATATGATGGACCGGACTGGATCGCACAACTCATCTGAGCATTCCAACTTATGACTTGAATGCTAGAAAAGAAAGTTGTCCCGCATGATCCCGCTCCAATCAAGGTGCAACTACCATGTGGACATGAATGGGGTTTACTCTTCGATGAGCGAGAATTGCTGAATCAAACACTGCAAGCAGGACTATAAAACTCGGTCCGGTGAGGACCAATTCGATCCAAAAACAGTTAGAAAGGCAAGACCACTCATTTCTATCTTTCACGATACTTCAGAATATAGATAAATGATGATACTATGGTGATGAATATTCAAGGCCGTGCAAACTCAGTGACGCCTTTACTGAAGTATAATAAAATCAGCTCGGATAAATTCGGTCCAATCAAATCTACTCACCCAATATCATTGGCGACGTAGCCTGCTTACTCCCTTTTTCTTTTCTGACGGTGCTCGGGTGCCTAATGAGACCGCCCATTGTAAAACGGAAAAGTAAACCAAGAGCCCAGAGATCTTTTTCTCACTTCTCAGTAAAACGAACGGCTGAGAGCGAAGTCTACGGAGATGGCGCTTTGGTTGCATCTGGAAGCAAAGTGGGAAAGAGGGAAGAAGAAAAGGAGAGCAGGACAGTTGCTATAACTGATAAGTGTATCCTATTAATTTTCTGAACTAGGCTACCGACATCCACACATCCCTGCTCATCTACTTGTTTGTTGGGCGACGGCATTATTACTTATGTTTCAGAAAAACAAATATTATTAAAGACAAAAACAGAAGAGATAGAAAAAGATTTTGCTCATAAGTTTTAATATGTAATTAATTTTTTGTCAAAATATAAAATATTAGATTTGTCTTAAAAATACTTTCCAACAAAATCAATGTTGAACTAATTTAAAGAAAAAATAATATGAGAAGTATAAAAAGAAAGGAGGGAATTGTAAAAAAATATAATATCCCAAAATTCGAGTATTGTATCCAAAAAGAGAGTAAAATTAGTATCTAAATTTGAGTAATATACCCCAAAATATAGGTATTGTACCCTCAAGACATTGGTACTATATTCGAATAGATAAATAAAAAGGGTACAATGTTTGTGACTTGAGATACATTTTTTAGATACATCATGAATGCTTAATTGGCCATGTATTGTCCCAAACACAGGTATTGTACCCCAATGCATGGAGTAATATATCAGAACACAATGTATTGTTTTTTTCTCATATTATTCTTTCTCCAAAGTATGTTAACATCTACCAATACATGGAGTATTATTCCATAACACAAAGTATTGTATTTTTCTCATATTATTCTTTCTCCAAAGTATGTTAACATCTACTTTGTTAAAAAAAAATTATTTCAAAGAAATTTCATATTTTTATCAAAAAAATATTGTGGATTGAAAGTTATAAGAAAGATAATTTTCTATTTCTTCTTTTTTCCTACTTTCCTCCTATTTTATATTAAAACATATTATGTCCATGTTGGAATGTGTGGCTAGGAGGATGGGAGTGGATGGGTGGGTAGTCAGAGAAATTTTCTTTGCCAAATGGTCTCTCCAATAAGATGCAATGCCTCACGGAGGGAGCAATAGAAAAAAGGTTATTTTCACCCCTTGTTAGAAGGACCAAAGAATGGTGAAAAGAAAACGAATATGGAAAATAGAGAGGAACTTTCTTATGTGATATATTTAACATGGAAGCCAAAGAAGGTATTTCTTGTGCATTGAACTAGCAATTCACTTGAATGAAAAGGATCTTTATGAATCCCACTCTCAGTAAATACTCCATAGAGAACTTTCATCCATGCTAATTGGAGTCCAATGTATTCAAATAGTATTAGTTCATTACATGATTTTTTTTGTAAGAGGGGCTAATAATTATTTTGTAATCATGTCTTTAAAAATACGCACCAAATTTTAAAAAAAAATCAAGTGTGTTTTGTTATAGACTACCTTTGTTACCTTAGACATCTGGTCAATGTCCATTCCATTAAATTTAGGCCCATACTAGATTCACATTATCATAAGATTGGACTGACATTTTAGAAGAGTGTTTGACTCAAATCCATCGAGATATGATTAGTCTTCTAGAATTTCATATACATTTATAAATAATCTATCTAAGAATTCATTAGATAAAGGCATGATATGGTTGTATTTGTTTTTTTATGTCCTAGTCAATGAGTATCCGCATCGTGCACACAAAAGGTGCTTTTAAAGTCCTTTTATTGGAGTCCAGTGGGTTTTGAACCCACAATGTAGTATGCTTTACAACCAAGCTAGTTGTTCAGTGTGTATTAGTTGTATTTCTATCATCAACATTATATAATGGTGATGTCAAATTATGACTTGGAAAGGAATAGTACAATTCAAGGGATCCATGTCTGGACCACATAAACATACATTTTTTTGGTTTACCACGCACTCAGGTGTTTGCGATCCGCAGAATAATTAATGAGTTGATTCCTTAGCTGCAAAGTTTTGCTAGGTGGAAAATATCTTGCCAAAAAGACCTTTAGAAGCTCCTCCCAAGTGCTAATTGACTTCTTTGGCAAAGTATAGAGTCATGCCTTGGCTCTATCTTTAAGAGAGAATGGAAAAAGAATTAGGCGTATCCCATCAGTAGGAACACCATATATCTTTATGGTGCTTAGCAACTGTAGAAATTCAGCAATGTGGAGGTTTGGATCCTCCATTGGTGTCCCTCCAAATGCATTCAGCTGTAGCAATTGTATGATGGATGGGCTGATAGAAAACTCCTCTGCCTCAAATTCTGAAATATTAATAGGCCCACTCATGTGCATTGCAGCTGTACCAAAGTAGTCCTTAAGAGGAAGGTCATCCTCCTTGACTAGTTCTTCATGTGAATCCAGAGGATTAGGTAGATGTGGCGTAGATGGTGGTGGTGTATGTTGTATTGATGTTAGTGGTGTATATGAGGGTGTGGAAGAATGTGGTATGGTTGTTGGTGGTATATATGATGGCAGTGAATTAGGTGTGATTGATGGTGGTGTGGATGAAGGATGTGTGGATGAGGGTGGTGCATATGATGGTGACATGGATGATGGTTGTGTGGGTTGTGACTCCTCCATACATGTTTGGGTTTCACTCCTTGCTCCATGAGGGCTGCAAATGATGTGTTCATTTTCTGAATGTAGAGATATGCACGGTTCAAGGATCTTTTCATGAACACCCCATATGCTCCTGCAAATAAACAAGGTGAGTGAGATACAAAAACAAACATGGAAGATACAACAAATTATGATGATCATGATGAATTATGATTTATGGATATGATGGTGGATATGAAGGTTGTGATCTAGTCTCATTTACTTATCAACAACTCTTACTCTAACAGGAATATCGATGCTCCCCGGCAACGACGCCAAAAACTTATTGGTTGTTTACACTAACGAGTTTCAATCATTAAGAATGATCTTTTACTCAACTAGCTATATCCCGCAAACATACGAGAGTAGTTGTAGTTGAGGTCGAACACAAGGAGTGTTGGTTAGTTAGGCACAAGAGTTATGATTTTCAATAATCTAGATCGTTGTACACAAGATGATTGGATTAGAACAACTAAATTATAGATTTAAAACAAAATAGTAAATTATCACTTAACAAAGGTTAAGATTCAGATTTGGAAGGATCTTAGACTTGGGATTTCACTATCACATCATAGCTTATATTATAATACGAATTTAAACATGTTAATTAACTTGCAAAGGAGGTTTGTAGTCATCACACACCTCCCGGTGAAGTCATGATGATTTTTACTCCATACATCACTCTCGTGTATGTATTTCATTTCAAATCACAAACCTTGCTCCTCAACATAATCCCAACCACTCTCGCGGTCAAGAACAAGTTGCCAAAAGAGTAACTCCATACTCTCAAACATATCTTCTCAGATTATGAAAGAAAGTATAAAACATGCAAGTGTGATGGTCAATCACATAAACAAGCATTTCAGATCTGAAACAACTCTTGGAATATGTAAGAAACTAACATTTAGTATGAAATTCATATGTTCATACAAGCTATGACTTGAGTGTTACTCTCCCATGCCCAAGAAAAAGAGTCTACTCGTCCATAATGATGTACAGTAGAAAATGTGCAGAAATTTCAGAGTTAAACATGGTTTAGAGAAGGAAAAGCTAAGCAATCCCAAGGTGTAACCAAAGGAAGGTAGAATTCCGACTTGAGGACGAAATATCACTTCTACAGCTGCTCCAAACCAGACAAACTTCCCTCCTGAGAATCTTTGTGGAGTGAAGAAGCTCTGCTGCACCTTGGAGAAGAAGCTTGGAGAAGAAGAGAGGAAGAATGGGGTTTCTTTGGTAAGAAACCACCTCCCTTCCCCTCAAAATCGCCCTCCTATGCTCTAGGCTTGCTCTAGGACGAGAGAACTTCCGCAAAATGACCGGGCATAACTGCCCATTCAGTTCCCACTTCATTTTAAAAAAAAATCGTATTTTTCAAAATGCTGAAACTGCCAGGTGCACGCCGTGCAACTTTCCAGAAACTTTCAATTTGCTCCAGAATGCACAGTGCACGGCGTGCACTGAAGAAATGCACGCCGTGCAACATTCCAGGAACCTTTAGCTCCTAGGTGCATGACGTTGCTGAAGAAATGCACACCGTGCAACTTTCCAGAAACTTTCAGCTCCCAGGTGCACGTCGTGCAATTGTGTGCACGCCGTGCAACTTTTCAGAAACTGTGGTCTGCTTGACGCTCCCAGGTGCACGGCGTGCACTTGGCTGTTCTGGGCTGTTGTGTATTCTGCTCATAACTTTCAGCGTGTAGGTCCGAATTGCATGCCGTAAAAAGTGGTATTTGCGTAGTTGCGAACCCCAAAACATGTAGATACTTGAGGAGTGATCCAATAAGAGATAATATTATATATTACTCATCATTGCATTGTAAAATATAGTACCTACAATCCAAACCATGAGACAAGTAAGAATAGCTAAAAATATAAGATCTAGCATGAATGAGAGTGATAATTGAGTCAAAACAACATGGATATGCAACCAAACATGATCCAAAAGTTGATATAATTTGTGCACATCACAACAGCACAAGCAGCTGAACTACAAAAAGATCTTAGAGAATTCTCAATTCCGAAAGCTACAAATGTTCATCATCCAGTACAACCTCCTCCCATCAATGCTGCCAATTTTGAGATTAGGGCACATTGGATCACATTGCTTCAAAACAGCCCATTCTATGGCAAACAAGGAGAGGATAGTCAGGAACATCTTTTGAGGTTTATTGATCTATGTGCCATGATAAAGAAAAATGGAGTGTCTTATGATGCCATTTGACTCCGTCTCTTCAAGTATTCCCTTGCTGATAGAGTTGTAAGTTGGTACAATTTGTTGCAAAGTGAAATACCCATCACCACTTGGGAACAACTCCAAAATGTGTTTCTGGAAAATTTCTACCCTCCATCTCTCACCTATGAAATTAGAGGGAGAATAACAAATTTCACTCAAGTCCCTGGAGAAGCTCTTGCTGAAGTATGGGATAGATACAAAGAGCTTCTACGCAAGCGTCTACACCATGGAATTCCTAAGAATCAACTCATCGAAATTTTCTATAGGGGTGTGGACGACGATATCAAGAGATTCTTAAACTCCTCATCTGGGAGAAACTTCATGCGTCAAAGTTATGACAGCGCATGGAGGGTCGTCACCCTTGGAGCAGAAAATCAAGCCAATTGGGGTAGATTTGTAGGTAAAGGAGTCTTGAAAGTAGCTATGGCTGAAGCGACACCAGAATACAAGTCTATCACTGAAACACTCAAGCTTTTAGTGGCCAAGCAAGATCATATTGAAACATCCCTTACTGCAATTGGAAGAGGACGTCCACCCCTCCAACAACCAGAACAGATCAAGTCCGCTTCCCTATTTTGTGAAGCATGTAAAAGTACCGATCATTCCACTTTATCATGCAATGTTCTATATGATGTTGTTATGAGCAATGTATGTGGCCAAGGAGATAATGGTTAGATGGAACTTAATGCTATCAACACTATTCCTGGCCAAGGATATTACAACCCGAATCAGAATAGGAACCATCTAGGATTCCAATATGGAAACCCCTATGGAGCAGTAAACTCGCATCAACTTGGTTCAAATAATCAACAAAGAGGCCCACTAGGATTCCAATATAACCAACAAAATTTTGAAAATCAAGGAAATTTCAAGGAAAACTTTCAAAATAGAAACTTCAACAACCACTAGAACAACTCTCAATACCAGAATCTCAACCAAGTTCCTTATCAACAACAAGGACATCAAGCAGGACACGTCTCTTCTGATGACAAGTTAACAACCATTGGAAAGATGTTGAAAACTCATCAAACTATGATAGCTAACCAACAAGATCAATAGAAGGTTATTAAATCCCAACTAGCTCAACTTGCAGCTAGCATCAAGCCACCATCTGGGATTTTTGTTGGCCAACCTGAGAATAATCCTAAGCATCCTGAACAATTGAAGGTAGTCACCACCAGGTCAGGAAAAGACTATTCTTATCCCCCTGTCAAGACACATGTAGTGGTTACAGATGAAGATGAACATGTGATTGTCTAAGACTCAACAACACCGGAATCTCAACTAAAAGAACCAGTAACTGCTGATAAGACAGACAAGGAAAGTCTTGAGAAATCTATTGATGAAGAAACTGAAACACCAGAACCTGATATTCATGTATACAAGCCTCGTATACCGTTCCTTGCTCGTTTAAGGAAAACTAAGCTTGATACTCTGTTCAATAAGTTTAAAGAAGCTATGAAGAAACTTCATGTTGATATACCCTTTTTGGATGTGCTGGCTGAGATACCAGCTTGGACAAAGTACTTAAAGTCACTGCTGACCAAGAAATATATAACTGAAGAATATGAGACAGTCAAGTTAGCTAAGACCACTTCGGATATCATCCAGAGTAAGATGCCAAAGAAACAGAAAGATCCAAGATCCTTTGGGATTTCCTGCCATATAGGTGATTCTTCATGCAAGAAGGGACTAGCAGATCTTGGTGCTAGCATCTCCATCATGCCACTCAGCCTTTACAAAAGGATAGGGTTTACTGAACTTCTTCCAACTGGCATGACCATACAACTCGCAGACAATTCGATAAAATGCCCGTTAGGAATTATTGAGGATGTACCTATCAAGGTAGGAAAAGATTCCTATGTTCCGTGTGACTTTGTCATCATGGACATAAAAGAGGACGCCATATATCCTCTCACCTTTGGACGTCCGTTCCTCACCACTGCAAGAGTTCTTATTGACGTTGAAGCATGAACCTTGCTGCTTAGATTAGGCAAGGAAACTCTCAAATTCAAGGTTTTTGAAAGCATGAGAAGACCAAGTATGCAAGAAGAAGTTTATCTGATTGACTGCATTGAACAAATATCACTCCTCACACAAGAGGGATATGAACAAGACGATCCTTTAGAAGTGACTCTAACAAACCCCTCTACTAATAATTCCATCAGTGAACAAGTTAAAGAGTGTGTTCTTGACCTTGACGCTGCCGAAGGAGATCTCGAAGCTACATTTGAAGGACTCAAGGTTGTGGAAGCTACTGAAGAAACATGCAAAAAAATAGAGACCCACGAAATGAAGCCCCTGCCTGAGGGACTGAAGTATGTGTTTTTGGATGACCTCAAGGTTTGTCCAGTAATAATAAATTCCGATCTTACGACTGAACAAGAAGATAAACTCATGAAAGAATTAAAGGAGAGGAAGAAAGTGATTGGCTACAAAATGAATGACATCACTGGGGTTAGTCAAGCGATGTGTATGCACAAGATCCCTATGATGGAAGATCACAAGCCAACCATTGAACATCAACAGAAACTGAATCCAAATATGAAGGAGGTAGTCCGTAAAGAGGTCATTAAACTGCTCACCACTGGAATTATCTATCCAATATCAGACTCACCATGGGTGAGCCCAATGCATGTAGTCACAAAGAAAGGTGGAACAACTATAATACGAAATGAAAATGATGAACTCATCCCAACCCGAACAGTCACAGGGTGGAGGATGTGCATTGATTATAGGAAGTTGAACAAGGCAACTCGAAAATATCATTTTCCAATGCCTTTTCTTAATCAAGTATTAGAGTAGCTAGCCCATCAAGAATATTTATGTTATCTCGATGGTTACTCTGGATTCTATCAAATCCCTATACATCTAGATGACCAAGAGAAAATGACTTTTACTTGCCCATTTGGAACATACACATTTAGAAGAATGTCATTCGGCCTCTGCAATGCACATGCAACTTTCTAACGTTGCATGGCAACCATATTCTCCGATCTCACTGAAACAATCATGGAAGTTTTTATGGACAATTTTTCGGTGTACGGAGATTCATTTGACTCATTCCTGGAACACCTCTCCCTTGTCCTCAAATGATGTGAAGAAGCACATCTTGTGCTCAACTGGGAGAAGTGTCATTTTATGGTAAAGGAAGGCATTGTCCTCGGCCATAGGGTCAGTAATCGAGGAATTGAAGTAGATAAGGCCAAGATTGAAGTAATTTCCAAACTCTCAACCCCTATCAATATAAAGGAAGTTTGAGCATTCCTAGGTCACGCAGGTTTCTATAGACAGTTTATAAAGGATTTCTCGAAGAACCAAGCCGATGACAACTTTGTTACTAAAGGATGTTGAATTCAATTTTGACGAAGAATGTGTTAAAAGTTTCAACACACTGAAGCATGCCGTTACAACTACACCCATCATTAGAGCTCCTGATTGAGACCACCCTTTCGAAATCATGTGTGATGCAAGCGATTATGTTGTAGGTGCTGTCTTGGGCCAATGTATAGAAAAGAAACATTATGTGATCTATTATGCATCGAAGACCCTCGATGAAGCTCAGAGGAATTATGCTACTACTGAGAAAGAACTTCTGGCAGTCGTGTATGCTTTTGACAAGTTCAGATCCTACCTAATTGGTTCAAATGTCATTGTCTACACATATCACGCTTCCATTCGTTACCTTCTAGCAAACAAAGATGCAAAACCTAGGTTAATAAGATAGATTCTCCTCCTATAAGAATTTGATTTAGAGATCAGAGATAAAAAGGGTACAGAGAATGTTGTAGTAGACCATCTCAGTCGCATCCACACTCTGGATACCGAGAAGATTCCGATTAATGATTCCCTTCCAGATGATCAACTAATGAAGGTCTCAGAAGCTATACCATGGTACTCAGATTTTGTGAACTACCTCGTTGCTGGGGTTATTCATCCTCAATGCATCAGAAATGCACTAAAGAAATTTATGCATGATGTGAAATAGTACTACTGGGATGAGCCGTACCTTTTCAAACTATGTGCTGATGGTCTATATAGATGATGTATCGCCGAAGAAGAAGCTCAGCTTATTTTGGAACAATGTCACTATGGCCCAGTCAGAGGCCATATGAGTTCGAATAAAACTGCTATGAAGGTTTTGCAATGTGGATTCTTCTGGCCATCCATATCCAAAGATTCCTACAACTTTGTCCCATCATCTGACAAATGTCAAAGATCTGGCAATATAACAAAGAGAGATGAGATGTCGATGAATCTATGGCAAGAAGTAGAGATATTTGATGTTTGGGGGGTGGACTACATGGGTCCATTCCCATCTTCTCATGGATTTTCATACATCCTAGTGGCAGTGGACTACGTCTCAAAATGAGTTGAAGCCATACCAACAATTACTAGTGATTCCAAACCAGTCATCAAATTATTCAAGGAAATTATTTTTCCCCATTTTGGTGTCCCACGCACGGTGATATCCGACGGAGGCTCCCATTTTCTTGAAAGAAGCTTTGAAGCATTGCTAAGAAAGTATGGTGTTACTCAAAAGGTAGCCTCACCTTACCATCCACAGACAAGTGGACAGGTGGAGGTTTCTAATCATCAACTCAAGGGTATCTTGGAAAAGATAGTAGGCCGCAATCGGAAACATTGGTCAGTGAAAATCAACGATGCGTTATGGGCCTATCGAACTGTGTATAAAACTCCCCTCGAGATTACACCTTTTCGATTAATATATGGAAAGGCTTTCCACCTGCCAGTAGAACTGGAACACAAGGCATGGTGGGCAATAAAACAACTGAATTTTGATATGAAAGAAGCAGGACAAGCCAGGATTCTACAACTCCAAGAGTTGGACGAACTCAGGATGACAGCTTATGAGAATGCACGAATCTACAAAGAACAAATCAAACTCTGGCATGATGGTCATTTGAAAATAAAAGACATACAAGTGGGAGACCATGTTCTGCTATTCAACTCAAGGTTGAAGTTATTCCCAGGGAAACTTTGCTCTCGCTGGTTTGGACCATATATTGTCAAAAGCATCTCCCCACATGGTGCTTTCTCTTTATGGAGAAAAAAGTCAGGTGAATTTGTGACGAATGGTCATCGTTTGAAAATATATTTCACCAAAGCCGACATAAGCACCGAATCAATAATAGATCTCTCCAATCCAAGGGAACCACTGTGAATATGAAGATATCAAGTCGAGCCATCGACATAAAACAAAGGAGCTTGTCGGGAGGCAACCCGATAAATAAATTCTTATTTAGTTTTAAATTTGAATTAGAAATTTTTCCTTAATTTTGTTTTTACTTTTTAGTTAATTTTGTACCAAATAAAATTTGCATCACGAGATGCTATTTGGAGTTCTGATTAATCTTCTTTTCTATATTTTTAGATGGAGGACGCACGCTGTCTAGAATGCAACAACATCTCGTGGTCCTACCGGCATGAAGTTCCCCTCCATCTCAGATTTAGAGTTTGCTTGGGACGAGAAAATTTCTAAGTTTGGGGTGGAGGGTGGGTGGTACGTATGTTACTCTCCACCCACACACATTTTAAGATTTCACCGCCACAAAATTTTCAGTTTTTTTTCAAAAATTTCAAAAGTTCCCAAAGAAATTGAACAGATACTTGATGAAAATTTGACATGTTTTCAATCTCTATGCATTTATCATTATACCCTCCTTATTCAAAGCAGATCCTCAAAATGACCTTCAACTAGCCTTTTGATTGAAATCATCTTGTGAAGCTTATGAATCCTAACATCATGATCTTTATGCAAAAATTGGAAAGTGTATGTCGAACTGATAGGGATCAAACATATCATGCTTCCTAACTGACTAGTGGAACAAAAACATGGAATCCCCACCGGATCCTCATCAAGTCATTATTTGAGCAGAGTTTGATAAAGAGAACAACTTGGTGCACTGAATTATAAATCAAGTTGCATTCTGATCTGAACTCTTTTCTACACTTCTTCTATCATCTTCGTACCCCTCCATCCATCAGAAAGAAACAAAAATAGCCAAAATAGTGTCAAACTCTAAGTTTGGGGTGGCACACCGCTTCCCTCTATATCTGCTTCTTTCATACCCCTCGCAAATTAATAGGGGCGTACCACCAAAAATGCAATCTCGAGTCGAATAGAGGAGAGATTTTCATATAAAAGATGCCAACGTGCACACAAAAAGAAATGCAATCTCGAGTCGAATAGAGGAGAGATTCACACAAAAATATGTGCAATAAATGAAATTGCAAAAATAATAAAAATCTCGAGTCAAATAGAGGAGAGATTTACTTCTTCTTTCCTACCACCCTTCACTCCCTTTTCTACCTAAAGGCACAATTAAAGCCTTTAATTCCTTGAAAAACACCAGTGTCAGATCAGATGCACACTTGTCATTCTGCGGGGATCTCTGGACTCTTACAAAACTCTTTGACATGCTTGTTGCTAGAAAAAGTAAGGAGGAAGTGAGGTTGGAAAGTGAACTCATGAACGAAGATATTGTAAGATGTGTTATGTGGTCTCAGGAAGTTGAGATGCTTGGTCATACTGAGCGGAAAAGAAATAATCGTGATGTGAAGAGGAAGAAGTCACATGATCGAAAGTATTCACTTGGCGACTGTTTCAGATTTTGTGTTACTCGAGGATGAGCAACGTTTAAGTTTGGGGTGTTTGATGAATGCATATTCATCTTGATTTTCAGTCATCCTTTTTATAACCAATTTGATTCAATACTTTTGATTTATCTCTTAAATCTCACATATTGCAAGTTCTCTAAATAAATCTAATTATTATGATTTTTGATCAAAATTATATTGATTTGATGCAGGTCTAAATCAAGTTCTATCATCACATGGAATTCACCAAAGAACCTCCCACTTTTGATCTTGACCAAACGGTCTGCTCTAACGGTTCTGACCTTTCGGTTTCATATATTCACCCACACGGTCTCAAGACCATTTAAGCCCATTCAGTTTCAAGACCACATGAGCCTAAATGATCCTGAGACCATTTGAGTCCATACAGTTTCAAGACCAAATGAACCCAAACAGTCTCAAGACCGGATGTCGTCTAACAGTTTCAAGACCGTTTGGACCTAGGACTGATTGGATACTCTAAACCGTTTGGGATGAAGACCGTTTGAATAATCAAAATCATTTGGATCAAGATCGTTTGATCATTCAAGACCTCTTCGACCAAGACTGTTTGGAGCCATTCGGTCCCAAGACCATTTGGAGACATTCGGTCCCAAGACCGGTTGTGCAGTCAAAACTGAATGGAAATAGAACCCAAGACTGATTGGATCCTAACGGTTTCAAGACCATTTGGATCCATTCGGTTTGCAAAAGGCACAAGACCAGTCAAATGAAGATCGTTAAATTCAGGACCATTTGGTGCCATTCGATTTCCAAAACCGTTTAGCCATCCAAATGGTCCCCAGACCGTTTGACTAAACTGTTTGAAGCAAAATATCTCCCAGACCGTTTGAACGTCAAACGGTCTTCAAAACCATTTGGACGTCAAATGGTCTCCAAACTGTTTGGGGCCTAACTCACACCAAAAGCATGAGGGCCAATCCCGACCCTATAAATAGGACCAAAAGGGTCCTCATTTCAGGGGGGTAGCACGCCGACAGACTGCCAAAGCTCCGATCCAGCCTCAACTTCCACACGCCCACCTGCTCCTGTTAGCACCGAGCAAGGAGAGAAGGAGAGAGAGAAGGTAAAGAAGGAGGATTTCCCACCCTGCCTTGGTGGTTCTTCCTCCTCATTCAGATCTGTCCCGACACAATGTAGGAGACTGCATCATCTTCACCGAGTTGCGACCACATTCTTCATCATGCTCATGGAGGAACCTTCCCTTTCTCTTATTCTTTTTGTCTCTCGCATCATGAGTGAGTAGTCTTCTTTTGCTGGGGTGCAGGGACTAGCCCCGCTGCCCGTGCAAACATGTTCTTTTGTTAAACTTTCCATGGCAATATATATAACTTTTCATTTCGTTGTTAATCGTAATGTTCATAGTTAGATTAATTTCTTGCTTTCATCTTTGTTCTTCCTATGTTGTGAGAACTTCTATATGTAGGATTGAATGCCATTTAACAATTCGACTCCCAAACTAGAAATAGAATGGGATTCCTTGAGGTCGTAAGTGTATGATCCGCGAGGGGGTGAGCCATCTAGCCTGCGGTGATGCTTCTATGCACGTAACGCCTATATAGGGGGTTCACAACCTTAGTTGGATTTTGTATCTTCTTGTTAATCGCCGATGTTTTCTCATATATTAATCACCTTCTTGCTTATCGATAAATGTGGTTGACTCCCAACCTAGAAATAGAATGGGATTTCTTTGAGGTCGTAAGTGTATGATCCGCGAGGGGACAAGCCATCTAGCCTTCGGTGACGCTTCTGTGTGCCTAACGCCTATATAGGGGGCCCACAATCTTCGTTGGATTTATGTATCTTCGGAGCTGTAAGTGAGTGATCCCGTCGGTGACGATACATTTGATGCCTAAGGTGATGCTTACGTGAACCTAACACCCGTATGGGGGGTTTTGCAGCAGCTCTATTTGGATTGTTATATCTTGCCTGGATTGTTTGCGTTAGAATGTGTTTGCATGTGTAGCGGTGGTGAAACCCAATACCATACCAGCGACTCCATATCATTGATCTAAACCCAACTTTATTTTCAGCCTTTACTTTCTTGTAATTAGTTTAATAAACCTCGAATCAACCAATTGTTTTAAATATTAGTCTTAACTTGAACTAGACTAGACTGAAAAGGATTTTTAAAAATGTTGTCCTTTGGGTTCGATCCTTAACTATACTGCGATAAGACCAGTCTGCTTGCGGGTGGTATTATTTCACATTGGTTTTGGTAAAAGCTCAAGGATTTCAACCTCGAGTGAGTTTGTTAGTGCGATAAAATCCCACGTCAAGATCTTATATTTTAAAATGAAACATCAATTTATTCATAATATTCTTGTCCATACAAGATACATGATGTTATTTATTAATGGCAAGTACAAAATAGCAATTTCACTAATTCTATTACATGCCCATCATGTTGAATGATATATTCCAATTTTGTTGGAAGAAACTCTTACTCTGCATAGTTCTAGCTTACTTCTTCTCGGGTCTTGAAGTGTATATCTATATCTCCTTATTATTCTTGAGTTCCTTCAAGTGCAAAGGACATATTCCTTTTGCACTTACCTTTTTCCTTATCTTGAGTGCAGAAGGCTTGGACTTCAGCTTAGCCTTAGAACTCTTCTTGACCTTACCTTTTTCATTGGACTTCACTCTACGAATCATCATCATAGGTTTGTCCTTATTCATTCTTACTTCGACATTTATCAACATGCCAAGTAATTCTGATAGCGGTTTATCCAAGTTACTCAAGTAGTAACACTCGATAAACTAGCTATATGATTCAAGCAATGATTGTAGAATCATATCCGCGGTCAAATCTTGGCTCAAATGGAATCCCAGTCTCTCTAGATGTCTACATTCCCAATCATATTGAGCAGATGGGGCTCTACTAGATCTCCTTATGTCATCTTGCACTCAAAAAGCTCCTTTGAGACATTGTACCTTTCTTCCTTTTCATTATTTTGGTTCATATTCTTAAGATGTGTGACCATTTCAAGAACTCCCATGTCTTTATGCTGCGCACGCAACTCATAGTTCATACAATATAACATAAGGTGCTTAATGTCTAAGGAAATGTTGGCATGCTTCCAGTACACATCCACCTCAGCCCTAGGTACGTCTGGAGTAGATTCTTCAGGCATCGGTGTATCTAGGACATACAACTTATGATCATCATTGAGAACCCTTCTCAAAGTCTGGAACCAATCATGGAAGTGTGTCTTTCTTAGTTTATCCTTCTTAAGAACTTATCGCAATGAGGATTTGTTTGACATTTGTTTCTACAAAAGAAATTTTTTATTATTAAAAACATTTTTGATTAAAATTGATTTGATAACATAGATGATATTAGTTAGGCCTTTAATTAATTATTGCTCACACTATTTTATTAAAATTGATAGCCCTCACTACCGATTTGGAATATTACAACATACAACCTTCTAGTGATCCAAGATCCACATTTCACCAAATCATGAGTTATCTTTAGTTGATACTCCACAACTTGACTATTTAGGTAGACAACATTTTTCAATTGCATCTCATACAACTCTTAGATAGATGGTGTGTATAACTCCTATCACAATCCATATGTATGCTTCTTGGTACTTAATCTTATTAAGATCACCTAGTTAAGTCTAACCCAAAAGCCAACACAATAATATGTACCCTGCTTTGGGAAAAATACATATATACCATCACACTTCCATGAGATGGACAGTGCACCATGCTTTGGCGTAACCTACTCTTAGTCGAACATGTTTTTCATGTGTGTTGCTTATGGAAAGCATCTAAGACTTATATTTGATTGAGGAATTATATATATATATATCCAAACACCACATACTTATAATACATATCATATACATGCTATATCTCACAAACAAAAACATGCAATTATAAAACACAATCGATGGTTATGTCCACACTATTATAATTCCTTGGAGGCATAAGGAATTACTACCACCTAAGGTCTACATCATATGCAAAAATCTGTTATTGATGAAGATTTGTTCTTGAATCAATCCAGGACGACCGGTTCAACTCTTGAACCGATCAGTTTGCCTCCTGGTCGATCGTTTGGTCTCTCAGATCAATCATCTGGTCTCTAGTACAAGTGACTTCTGGACACCTCTAAATGATTGGTTGGGCCACCAGCCGATTAGTTTGGCTCCTCATGTTATATGGCCTCCTTGGTCCTCCAGCCAATCGATTCGTCTTCTAAAATGGACGGTTCATCTGGTGCAAGATGTCTTCTTTTCTATAACAAGAATTAAAACTATCTATTTAACATATTACATGGTAATAGGGAAACCTCAAGTTACATTCAGGGGGAACATAGGAAGAACAAATTTAATACTTTGATATAGAAAAGGAGAGAGAGGCTCGATATGCAAACTAAGATATAAATAGAAAAAAAAACCATCCAACCAAGAAAAAAGGTATAGGTTTATTCATCATAATCATGCTTTTATATCCACCATCAAAACCAACTTTTCGGGAGATGCATGCACATTGCATTTATATACATATATGTATATATATATGTTTGGGATCAAATGTGATATTTAATCAGATATGCACATTAATAATTTTAACATTCACATCATATGTAATAATGATAAAACTAAATCCGATCACATCAATTTAAATCTCTGATACACTGCAAATTGACCTCTCTCTGATACCACAGTTGGGAATCAGGGCGATAGATAAGGCAGCGGAAAAAGAATTTTACTATCCAATTCCCAAACCAATAGATTGCATCAACAATAATATAACTAGGAAGGAGGATAAAAAGAGATATACTTGATCCTGGTGCAAGTCTAGTGACAACTCTTGCAGCAACATGCTTCTTTCACAAGCAACACACAGACAACTAGCAGTGGTGACCTCTTGGTGCAACACCACGAACGGCGGTGGTTGTTTTTCTCCTACCGAATGGAAAAGGCCTTCTCACCTCTATGTAGTCCACACAGACCACCTAGAACTCCACATTGCACTACCAGACCCAACGGGAAGGAGTTGTCCCTTGGAACTTCAATGTACAAATGCTGACTTGCTCTCCTAATTGTCTCCCCCTTGCTATCCCTCCCTTTTATGGGTAGGACTTGCTCAGGCTCTATGGTTACTATAATCAGAGAGGAAAACACTTGTTAGAGATTATTGTTGTGTTTGGGAAGCCCCACTACCCGTCAGGGTCAAGGTTTCTAGTCGATTTGGGAGTCCAAGAGACAAATTTTCATGAATTTTCTGGAAGCTATGAATGGTGAACATGTCAGTTCGCTATTGATCTGGTCAGTTCACATGTGAACCCATCATTTCAACCCTTAAACCGGTAATATCATATGCTTTCCTATTTTCAAACACACTGGCATTCAATATTCAATTAATGCACAACATGACATCATCACTAATCCTTGACCCAATCGAATAGATCATTGAATTGGGAAAACCAGATGATGAACTAGTCGTGTCACTTTTGAAATGGTTGTTTCATATCATGAAATTGTCATTTCACTTATGAAATGGTTGTTTCATTTTCCCATTCAGGAAATATTCATCCAATGTGGTTTGAATTGACCTGACACTTGAATCGATCAGTTCAACACTTGAACCAGTCAGTTCACAGTCCACTCAGTCAATTTGTCAACTATAGTTTTTTAAATTGAATACATAAACACTTTAGTAATAAAGTTTAACATCATTCAAGGATAAACTCCTATTCCAGGTGCATCCTTTGTGTGTGACCATATAGGTCCCAAATTACATTGGCAGTGAATGTCCATAACTAACTTATAACATCACGAGCAATGAGTGGTATCTAACAACACATCATTTATACCCAAGTAATGGGAAAGTTGGAGAAAAACCTCAACCTACAATCTTTGATCAGTGTTACCGTGATCGTATAGTTCCTTGGTCTCTGATATCTTGATTGAACTTGAGGCATGGAATCGTCATCCTCTCAACATCCAATCCATGTTCCTTGAAGTAGATCAGACTGTCTGAGATACATGTTAGCTTGCATATCACATGTTGAATCACATGAGTATGGTCATACATTTCTTAGTCTCTCTTATCAAGTGATCAGGATATCAATCTCATCTAGGATGGAAAAATCCCATCTACATCACTCACATTCAATCCCCATGTGTCACATAGTACATGAGTACCACTTTTATAGAAACCCTTATTCAAGGTCACGTTGGATGATATCAAAGTACAATGAACAACATTTTATGAGTTTAGTGATTTCATGTCTTAGGAACCACAATCACCACTATAAGTATGATAGTTGATTCTGACTACCATTCATTGATTTTCATGCATCAATATCAAGGTGGATCTATCTCATACAATGTTCTTTATCATGTATCTATGTGCTTGAATTGATATCACATATCATGATTAATGAGAGTATGCGTCAGTCAACATACACTCTGGTCTTATGTATTATTTTTGTCTATTTTTTTTCAAAGTAATATCTGACTAGGGACATAAAAAGAATGTATGTACTCTTATCATACATATGATCTCATTATTCATGTGACACCTCATCACGCTAAATGAGATTACTCAAAACACAAAACATGATCAACTACTAATTTATCACATAGTCAAAAATGTGGAATAATTAAAACCGATTCCAACAATGTAAATAAACTCTAGAACATTTACAAAAGGTCCATCATTCCATTCTCATATACTGTAACAAGTATTTACATATGGGTCGAAAGACCTCAGTCACTTCCTACATACAAAATATATTTCACATGTACATGTCGTATATTTACAAACATTGGCATACTACCAAAATTTCATGTCGATACAAGTATATCATCTAGAAAACACATCCCATACCCAGACCTGAGAGTACAGGGACGACACTAGGACTCTAATACTAACATCTACAACTAACCAACCTTCTGAATCTATTGATCACCAGGTTGGTTCTCTTCAACAACACAACCTCAACCTCGTTGCCTGCGACCACCTAAAAAAAATGTGGTGACCCATGGGTGAGACCCAGTCCCAACGAGAGATATAACTCTCTCCAACATATATTGATTATAACATATTTATTGACAGTAAATGAACTAAGCAGATACATTAATGAATAAGTAATTTAAGCAGATTGAATAGGTTAAGAATACTAAGCCATTAAGAAAATTAACTTGACAACAAGTATAATTACTCAAAGGTCATATGATATCATCTTGTAAACACTGAATAGTATAAAGACAAGTTAAAGGCTAATCAAACAATGTGAGATGTATTTAAACCATAGTCAGTATATGTGGGCTCCGATCTCCAAACTTCGAATTAATCCCGATTTAAACATGTGCGGAACCAATCGTTAAATAGCGGAAGACAAAAATCACGGGAAATTAAAACTTTTCGAGACAAGAGCTTGAAACCACAAACCTTTTCCATAGAAAAAGGATTTAACTGTTTACATCACTGACAATTACTTCTTGAGTAATTATATACAACATGATACAAAACTTCTCAAGAGTTCATACTCAAAACACTCCAGGACCTGAGAGTACAGAGGACACATAGGACTTGACTCTAAACTACACCATGAAGCAGGCTAGATCTCCACCTGAGATATTTACTACTCCTGATGCTGCTGTTGCTGGGATTGGTCACCTGAGTTCTTATTCCTCCGTCTTCGACGACCACCTAAAAAGTAGAAGTCTACGGGGTGAGACAATTATACATAATTGCCCCAGCGAGAGTTATAACTCTCCACTAGAAGCTTTATAAACAAAGCAGGGAATAACTAAAGCAATTAAAGCCTTCAAGATATTCACTAGCAGTTCTAATAATAAGCAAGAGTTCGATCAATATCAAAATATGAGAACATCTATACTACTCAAGGTAACATCAATCAAATAACTCGTAGATAACTCTTAACAGATATACTACGCTGTTGATTATGTTTTCAAACATTATTATGCCCTGTGGAGATGAGGCATACCACTCATACTCCAACTGATCGCTAAGAAGTCACATCAGTATCATACATAGGTCATTAAAAGAGCCGGATTCTTATGACCTCATCTTCCTCAGTCAGTTAGAGGATTGATTGTTTGACATCTGGCGGGATGTCTTTATAATAGCTCACCAGGGTACTCTGGTCCTTCGCTATTTTTAGAGTTACAGTGGCATTCTGTACTCTCTTCGCTATCGGAAGATTTCTTATTTATCTTTCACCGATACGGTATTTGTGTCTTTAAGGGAGTGTAGAGATACATCTCACCTTTAGGACTTTATGGTGGGGTCTGATGGACTACTAGAATCTACATCATCCTCTCACCCGTTCTTTTATAGTGAAGGTATGACGGACTACAAGAATCTACATCAAATACCTACACTAGGATGTAAGGTTCTACACATCCATGTACCCC
Organism: Alisma plantago-aquatica; assembly: GCA_963693085.1. Classification (NCBI taxonomy): domain Eukaryota; kingdom Viridiplantae; phylum Streptophyta; class Magnoliopsida; order Alismatales; family Alismataceae; genus Alisma; species Alisma plantago-aquatica. The sequence continues at coordinate 192,297,342 of OY856409.1, forward strand.
ACATACTCAAAAGTATGTGATCCAGGAGTTCCCTTAGGAAAACCTATTTCACCATCATTTAGACTCTGACAATGATGGATCTATGATCAGGGCTCTACATTTCACTTGATTAGTTAGGTACATTCAGTATTCTTATCATCATACAATAACACAACTATATATGAGAATACTAAAATGTATCAGGCCAACTTATCACAATCATTGGTTAATTCATCTCAAGTCATCTGTCAAGCATGACCTTGATAACATTTATGGCTCTTACAGCCCATAAATCACAAAAGATGTCACTTAACAGTGCATCAAGATGATTCATCATTCATAAAGCTTAAGACATGCTTTCAATGAATGTAACATGGTATTCCATACCTGGGTGTGACCCTCATCTCATGATAACCTGCATGGTTAATTCAACAGGTAATAGTAAACAATTCAACAATTAGGGTTTACTATTCATCTTTCATGTCATCACCCTAAAAATTAGGGTTTACTATTCACACCATGGTGAATTGTACTCATTACATCATCATGTAAGAGAAACATCATCATTAAGACTCTTAATTAAGATTAAGATCCATTAGATATCATAATTAGAGTTTCCATGACCTCACATAGGTGGGTCATTCCCTAATCATGCACATTCATGTGTATTTGAAGTATCTTACTAGAGTTTCCTCCTAAAAAGGGTACTTTCTCTCTCTAGGATACTTTCTCTCTCTAGAAATACTTTCTCTCTCCTCTCACTAGTAGATGGTGACAACACCACTCTAGATCGGGTTGAGATAAGTCTCCATTGACTAACATAAGCCAAAACATCAACATCATGTGATTAGGGTTTGATTAGAACAAGGTTTTATCCCTTTAGACCCCTCAAGGGTATTTTGGTAATTTGCTACATGATTACCATCATGGTTTAACTCACTAATCACATAGTCCCTTAATGACCTTGGTTACCATTAGGGTTTAATTTGGATCAACATTGAACTAATTACATCATCAAATGGTTAAGTACAAACCATCACCAATCTCCAAACGGCTTCAACCTTCAAACGGTTTCAACCACCCCAAACGGTCTTGAGACCGTTTGGAGGTGAAGACTGTTTGGAAGGGTTGACTTCCAAACCGTTTGGAGCTTCAATCGGTTTGAAACCGTTTGATCAAAAATTACTTGAGATCGATTGGACCAAACGATCCTGAGGTCGTTTGAGCCCAAACGGTCTTGAGACCGTTTGGCCCCAAACAGTCTTGAGACCGTTTGGTCTCAAACGGTCTTGAGACTGTTTGGATCCAAACGGTCTTGAGACCGTTTGGTCCAAAAAGGGCTCAAACCGTTTGGACCTCCAAAGTGGTTCAAAGGTTACCAATGTTCATGGATATGTATGTTGAAGCCCTCAATTGGTCAAAGCTATGCTGACCACTTATAAATTGAGTCAATTAGGGTTAGCCTTAGCCTATTAGACATCAAATTGACCCTCAATTGCAATCCAATTAGGGTTCAATCGTTCTCAATTAGGGTTTCAAATCAGATGGTCATCAATGTTCAACAATATGAATCAACTCAAGGTTGAACCTATCAATTGACCTCCAATTGGGCTCAAACTTGACCCAAACGGTCTTGAGGTCGTTTGGACATCATCCAAACGGTCTTGAGACCGTTTTCCCAAAGTTTGACCAAAGTCCAAGTCGTTTTGACTAAGGTTGAAGTCCAATTAGGTCAAAATCAGCAACTTTCATCAATTTCATCAATTTCCTACAATTGGACCCTCAAACCATTAGATTAACTCAACCCTAGACCTTCAAACGGTCTTGGGTTGTGCCCAAACGGTCTTAGGACCGTTTGGAGGAATCCCCAAACGGTCTTGAGACCGTTTGGGTCCTTCAACCCAAAACTCAACAAGATCTATGTTCCAAATCAGCACTTTTTCACCCGATTAGGGTTTCATGTTGAAGTGGCTTCAACTCCCAAATGGTTAAGAATTAGACTTTGATTCTTTGCAGAGATGAATTTCAATATATTAGGAACAGACCCTCAAACGGTCGTCCCTTGGTCAACTCTTTCAAACGGTCTTGAGATCGTTTCAATCCAAACGGTCTTGCAAGACCGTTTGAGAGCAAACGGTTTGAAACCGTTTGAACCCAAACGGTTTGCAACCGTTTGGACCAAAAGGGTCCAAGGTCGTTTGAAAAAGTAACATAGGGAATCATGCCCCCCATCTTCAACCTCTAGCAAGGTCGGTTCCTCCACTGATTTTCTTGCAAACGTGCAAGGAAGAAGAGAGGTAGAAGGAGATTTTACCAAGTAAATTGCAAGGATTAAGCATACATATAAAGCAAAAGTTTAGAGTTATAAAACCCGCCTAAAGGTTGATCTTAGAGCTCCAAGCCTTCAAGCTCCAAGCTTTAATGGCGTCCTTGAGCTTCCACAACTTGGTCAGAGGTGAATTCTCCAAGGAAACGTTGCTTTGGTCGGCTAGAACAAGAAGACTAAGTAAGCTAACCATAAAACCAACCTTAGAAAGTGAATTCCTCCATGAATTCGAGCTAGAAGGTGGGGTTCTCTTACCTAGAACAGGTTGGTCATCCCCCCCCTGAGCTCCAGAGCTGTCCTTGGTCGTTTGAGCAAGAAAGGAAGAGAAGTGAAGGAAAGAAAATTCGTTCACTTAATTGCAAGGGAAAAGGGCTTATATACTTTAGCCTCTTTTACACTCTAAGGACCTCACAAGATTGGAAATCACATCTAGGCCCCTCCTTGCTCAAAGGCACTTCCAAACTCATCTATCCTTGTACAAATCTCATAAAATCTCAAGATCTAAGGGTAAAGTAATCCAACCTTCAACTAGGGTACATACATGAAAGGGTTTTATACCCATTTTAGGTGATTTCTATCACAAAGGTCATTTTTCTCATCCGATTATTAAATGATGTATCCCTTTCATCATTTCTACTCTAAATGATGGCAAGAGTCATAAAAGATGTTCTAGATGGTGAAAATTACAAGTTGGACCCCTCAATTTGGGTAAATTGCACTTTACCCCAAATTAGGGTTTCTGAGCATGGGGATTGCTTCCACAGCTGCACCTTGGTGCTCAAGCTTGGGAAATCCCTCAAACTTCATCATAGACATCTTCATGATGTCTCAACATCAAAGGAACATCTTATCTTGTGAATTTTGCAAGTTCAACCCTTAAACTTGGTAATTTGCACATAGGTCCCTGCATACAACACAATGCTACAACTTTATACAAAAAGGAGCAAAATTGAAAGTAAATGTTCCTGAGGAACTTAATTACATGCCAGGGAGTGTTCACAAGTATATTAATTACATATTTAGGCAAAACTTCCAGGGTTAGGTCATAACCCAGGTCAGGGGTGTTACAAATTCTTTACCCCTTCAAAAGGATTTCGTCCCCGAAATCGATAAAGCATATTATAAGAAAAGAGCAGGATATTTTCTTCTAATTTCATCTTCTAGTTCCCAAGTGGCTTCTTCAACACCACGATGGTTCCAGAGGACTTTTACAAGGCTTATATCCTTCTTCTTTAACTTTTTAGTTCTGTTATCGAGGATTGACACTGGTCCTTCCTCATACGTTATATCTTCATTCAATTCTACTTCCATAGGTTGTAGAACTGACTCGGTATCTGGATGACATTTCCTCAGCATGGAAATGTGAAACACAGGGTGCAGCTTCTGCAACTCCAGAGGTAACTCTAGTCTATAGGCCACCTTTCCAACTTTTTCAACAATTGGATAAGGTCCCATAAATCTAGGAGCTAACTTTCCTTTCTTCCCAAAACGAAGGACTCCTTTCCAAGGTGAGACCTTGAGATACACTCTGTCTCCATCCTGGAATTCTAGGGGTCTACGACGTTTATCGGCATATGATTTCGGTCTATCTTGTGCAGTCTTAAGCTGTTGTTGTATTACTTTAATCTTTTCTGTAGTTTGCTGCACAAGATCAGGGCCTAACAACTGGTGCTCACCAGTTTCATACCAACACAAGGGTGATCTACAACGTCTGCCATATAAGGCTTCATATGGTGCCATATCAATGCTATGTTGATAGCTATTGTTATAGGCAAACTCTATCAAGCTTAGATGTAGATCCCAACTCCCGGTAAACTGGAGAGCACATGCTCTCAACAGATCTTCTAAGGTTTGTATAGTCCTTTCTGACTGTCCATCAGTCTGAGGATGAAAGGCTGTACTAAACCTTAGCTTGGTTCCTAGGGCTCTATGTAACTGTTCCCAAAAGCGACTTGTAAACTGGGGACCTCTGTCAGAAACTATAGTGACAGGAACTCCGTGCAAACGCACTATCTCTTGGACATATATCTGGGATAACCTTTCAGCAATATAGGTTGTTTTGACATGTAAGAAATGCGCTGTCTTTGTCAACCTATCAACAACTACCCAAATGGAATCATGTCCTTTGTTTGTCCTGGGTAGGCCAACAACAAAGTCCATGGTTACATGGTCCCACTTCCACTGTGGTATGGGTAAGGGTTGCATTGTCCCTGTAGGTTTCTGGTGTTCAGCCTTGACCTGCTGACACACAGGACACCTCAGAACAAACTCAGCTACATCCTTCTTCATCCCAGGCCACCAATACATATCCTTCAAGTTTCGATACATCTTGGTGCTCCCTGGATGCATAGCATACATCGAAGAATGAGCTTCTTCCAGGACTAACTTCCTCAGGTTGTCCACATCTGGCACTATCATCCTTCCATGATAGCATGCCACCTGGTCATCTGACTCATGAAAACCTTCTCGCTTCTCATCTCCAAACTCAGATCTAATCTGATGTACAAAAACATCTACTTGTTGTGCCTCCTTTATCTGCTCTCTTAAGGTAGGTTTAATCTGCATCTCAGCTAACAGACCAACTAACAATGATGCCTTCAACTGCACATTGTCTTGCCTTAAAGAGATAAGCATATCTCTTCTAGAGCATACTAAGGAACTTAGTTGTGCCCTAACCATGGTTGATGTTGCTGATTTCCTACTCAAGGCATCAACAACCACATTGGCTTTGCCCGGATGGTAATCAATTGTACAATCGTAGTCTTTGATTAACTCCATCCAGCGACGTTGCCTCATATTAAGCTCATGTTGAGTGAAGATGTACTTAAGGTTCTTGTGGTCTGTGAAAATCTGGAAAGTTTCTCCATAAAGATAATGTCTCCAGATTTTCAAAGCATGGACCACAGCAGCTAACTCTAGATCGTGTGTCGGATAATTCTCCTCGTGTTTCTTAAGCTGTCGGGAAGCAAAAGAAATCACTTGTTTATCCTGCATCAACACACATCCAAGTCCATTCTTGGAGGCATCACAAAAGATTATATATTCCTTTCCTTGCTCAGGTAACACAAGCACAGGTGCACTTGTCAACCTCTCCTTCAACAGCTGAAAAGACTGTTGACACTTATCACTCCAAGTAAAAGGAACATCCTTTCGGGTTAACTTGGTTAAAGGTAAGGCTATAGAACTAAAATTCTTAATAAACCTTCGATAATAACCAGCTAACCCCAAGAAACTTCTAATCTCCGTCGGTGTCTTCGGTTGTTCCCACTGCAGAACAGATTCTACCTTTGCAGGGTCAACACGAATTCCCGAGGCAGATACCACATGTCCAAGGAAAGACACTTCAGATAACCAAAACTCGCACTTGCTAAACTTAGCGTATAGCTTATGCTCTCTTAGCAAGGTCAAAGTCTGGCGAAGGTGTTGCTCATGCTGCTGAACATCCTTACTATAAATCAGTATGTCATCTATGAAGACGACAACACACTGATCAAGGAAAGGTCGAAAGACTCTATTCATGAGTTCCATGAATGCAGCCGGTGCATTGGTTAGTCCAAACGACATGACCGTTAACTCATAGTGACCATATCTTGTCCTAAAGGCAGACTTAGATATGTCACTGTCCTTAATGCGGAGTTGATGATATCCAGACCTTAAGTCTATCTTAGAAAAGACTGTTGCACCACGCAACTGGTCGAAAAGATCATCAATCCTCGGCAAAGGATACTTATTCTTTATCGTTACTTTATTGAGTTGTCTATAATCAATGCACAACCGCATCGATCCATCTTTCTTTTTAACAAACAAAACCGGAGCACCCCAAGGTGAGGTACTCGGTCGGATGAAACCCTTCTCAAGTAACTCTTGAAGCTGTTTCTTGAGTTCTGCCATCTCAGCAGGCGCCATCCTATACGGAGTCTGGGCTATGGGTTTCGTATCTGGGACCAAATTGATCTCAAAATCAATTTCCTGGGGTGGTGGTATACCAGGAAGTTCTTCGGGAAACACATCCTCGAATTCCCTGACTATCAGAACTTTAGCAGGGTTGGATCTCTCATTGGTAACATCTACCACATGGGCTAAGAATGCGTAGCATCCTTGCCTCATCAACTTATCAGCAACCATAGCTGATACAAGACAGGTGGGCAGAATCTTTCTTTCACCTTGAAAGATCCATGTGTTGCTTTCATCAGCAAACACTGCCAACTTGGACTCACAATCCAAGACAACTCGATACCTTTCCAAGGTATCCATCCCTAGGATTATATCAAATCCTTGCATATCAAGGGGTATAAGATCCACTTGAATGTGATACTTAGAAAAGAAAAGTACGCAGGGAGAGCATACTTCTTGCAGAACAGTAGACCCACTCAACGGAGTCTCCAACAACAACTTATCTGCCCTATGACTAGTTGTCATATTGCAGTTACAAATCACTCTTCGAGTGATGAAAGAGTGTGTAGCACCCGGGTCAATCAGAACAGATACTACACAAGATTTAGACATATCAGAATATAAAAGTTCCATCTGACATGTCACCACTTGTGGATTGACCACTGCTTCTGGTGGGTTCATAGCATAGAACCTCGTTGTAGCCTGCTGTTGAGGTGGTGCTGATGATCCAGCTTGAGACGCTTGTCCACGTCCTCGAGCTGCTCCTTGATGTTGTCTATTATGAGATCCCTGTTGATTCTGTCTCGGGGTTTGTTGTGTCACACCGACAGCCCTAGAACGGCAATCCTTCATCAAGTGTCACACCTTACCACAGTTGTAGCAACTCTTCTCCTGTTGTTGTGGTCTAGGTGGTCCAGTAACTGACACAGATGCAGAACTGTGCGTCCCTTGAAGCGGTTGACTTCGTCCTCTACCTCTGCTTGGTGTCCATTGAGTTTGAAAACTCGATCTGGGTGGTGGAGGGTTAGGTGCAGAGAACCTAGGTTTCTTGGAATCCCTAGATGAAGAACCCTGGAACTATGGATATCTTTTATGGGTTTGTCTTTTCTCAACCACAGATCTCTCTATCCTTCGGACTGACTCAACGAAGGTAGAGAATCTCACTCGGTTCTCTAAGGCAGACACTGGGGTAGACATGTCAGCATTCAACCCCTTCTCAAATCTCCTGATTCTTTCTTCCTCTGTGGCAGCCATGTGCGGACAAAACCGCAACAGCTCCATGAACTTAGCTTCGTACTCGCTAATGTTCATCATACCCTGTCTCAGTCTCTCAAACTGAGAGATCTTCTCATCTAGAAAGGTCTTTGGGAAATACCTTTGAACAAATTCCCGCTGAAAGTCTTCCCACGAGATCTCTATTCTAGGTCTCTTCTGCTCTTCCATGGTCCACCAGTGACCAGCACTTCCTTTGAGAAGATAGACAGCATGTCTAACCTTCTCAGCTTCAGGGATGTTGAGGATCCTGAAAACCTTCTCCAGCTCTGTCAACCACAGATCAGCATCTGCGGGGTCAGCAGTCCCATGGTACTCGGTAGCTCCGACACGACGTAGTCGCTCGAACGTCTTCCCGATACCTTACCCCTCTGGTTGGATAGGTGCCCTAGGTGCAGGCATAGGCAACCTGTCGGTTATATGTGTCACGGCAGTCATGAACTACCCAAACATTGTCTGGACTGCTGGGTTACCCATGTCAGCTGGGTCAAACTGGGGTGGCTCCCTAGGTTGTTCTGGTACAGGTTGTTCCACCCCTGGTACTCCTGCACCGCCTTGAGGTGCACTGGCACTACTTTCTTCCACATACTCATCATGTGGCTCTGACATCTTAAGTATCTTCTTCTCCTGAGGAGTAGAAGATTCTATTAGATAAGGAAGGAATACTAAGGATAGACTCGACTTCCTAAATCCTATGCCTCTGTAGACTCGGCGAACCTAGAGCTCTGATACCACTTAATTGTGGGCTCCGATCTCCAAACTTCGAATTAATCCCGATTTAAACATGTGCGGAAGCAATCGTTAAACAGCGGAAGACAAAAATCACGGGAAATTAAAACTTTTCGAGACAAGAGCTTGAAACCACAAACCTTTTCCATAGAAAAAGGATTTAACTGTTTACATCACTGACAATTACTTCTTGAGTAATTATATTCAACATGATACAAAACTTCTCAAGAGTTCATACTCAAAACACTCCAGGACCTGAGAGTACAGAGGACACATAGGACTTGACTCTAAACTACACCATGAAGCAGGCTAGATCTCCACCTGAGATATTTATTGCTCCTGATGCTGCTGTTGCTGGGATTGGTCACCTGAGTTCGTATTCCTCCGTCTTCGACGACCACCTAAAAAGTAGAAGTCTACGGGGTGAGACAATTATACATAATTGCCCCAGTGAGAGTTATAACTCTCCACTAGAAGCTTTATAAACAAAGCAGGGAATAACTAAAGCAATTAAAGCCTGCAAGATATTCACTAGCAGTTCTGATAATAAGCAAGAGTTCGATCAATATCAAAATATGAGAACATCTATACTACTCAAGGTAACATCAATCAAATAACTCGTAGATAACTCTTAACAGATATACTACGCTGTTGATTATGTTTTCAAACATTATTATGCCCTGTGGAGATGAGGCATACCACTCATACTCCAACTGATCGCTAAGAAGTCACATCAGTATCATACATAGGTCATTAAAAGAGCCGGATTCTTATGACCTCATCTTCCTCAGTCAGTTAGAGGATTGATTGTTTGACATCTGGCGGGATGTCTTTATAATAGCTCACCAGGGTATTCTGGTCCTTCGCTATTTTTAGAGTTACAGTGGCATTCTGTACTCTCTTCGCTATCGGAAGATTTCTTGTTTATCTTTCACCGATACGGTATTTGTGTCTTTAAGGGAGTGTAGAGATACATCTCACCTTTAGGACTTTATGGTGGGGTCTGATGGACTACTAGAATCTACATCATCCTCTCACCCGTTCTTTTATAGTGAAGGTATGACGGACTACAAGAATCTACATCAAATACCTACACTAGGATGTAAGGTTCTACCCATCCATGTACCCCACATACTCAAAAGTATGTGATCCAGGAGTTCCCTTAGGAAAACCTGTTTCACCATCATTTAGACTCTGACAATGATGGATCTATGATCAGGGCTCTACATTTCACTTGATTAGTTAGGTACATTCAGTATTCTTATCATCATACAATAACACAGCTATATATGAGAATACTAAAATGTAGCAGGCCTAACTTATCACAATCATTGGTTAATTCATCTCAAGTCATCTGTCAAGCATGACCTTGATAACATTTATGGCTCTTATAGCCCATAAATCACAAAAGATGTCACTTAACAGTGCATCGAGATGATTCATCATTCATAAAGCTTAAGACATGCTTTCAATGAATGTAACATGGTATTCCATACCTGGGTGTGACCCTCATCTCATGATAACCTGCATGGTTAATTCAACAGGTAATAGTAAACAATTCAACAATTAGGGATTACTATTCATCTTTCATGTCATCACCCTAAAAATTAGGGTTTACTATTCACACCATGGTGAATTGTACTCATTACATCATCATGTAAGAGAAACATCATCATTAAGACTCTTAATTAAGATTAAGGTCCATTAGATATCATAATTAGAGTTTCCATGACCTCACATAGCTGGGTCATTCCCTAATCATGCACATTCATGTGTATTTGAAGTATCTTACTAGAGTTTCCTCCTAAAAAGGGTACATTCTCTCTCTAGGATACTTTCTCTCTCTAGAAATACTTTCTCTCTCCTCTCACTAGTAGATGGTGACAACACCACTCTAGATCGGGTTGAGATAAGTCTCCGTTGACTAACATAAGCCAAAACATCAACATCATGTGATTAGGGTTTGATTAGAACAAGGTTTTATCCCTTTAGACCCCTCAAGGGTATTTTGGTAATTTGCTACATGATTACCATCATGGTTTAACTCACTAATCACATAGTCCCTTAATGACCTTGGTTACCATTAGGGTTTAATTTGGATCAACATTGAACTAATTACATCATCAAATGGTTAAGTACAAACCATCACCAATCTCCAAACGGTTTCAACCTTCAAACGGTTTCAACCACCCCAAACGGTCTTGAGACCGTTTGGAGGTGAAGACCGTTTGGAAGGGTTGACTTCCAAACTGTTTGGAGCTTCAATCGATTTGAAACCGTTTGATCAAAAATTACTTGAGATCGATTGGACCAAACGATCCTGAGGTCGTTTGAGCCCAAACAGTCTTGAGACCAAACACCGTTTGGATCCAAACGGTCTTGAGACCGTTTGGTCCAAAAAGGGCTCAAACCGTTTGGACCTCCAAAGTGGTTCAAAGGTTACCAATGTTCATGGATATGTATGTTGAAGCCCTCAATTGGTCAAAGCTATGCTGACCACTTATAAATTGAGTCAATTAGGGTTAGCCTTAGCCTATTAGACATCAAATTGACCCTCAATTGCAATCCAATTAGGGTTCAATCGTTCTCAATTAGGGTTTCAAATCAGATGGTCATCAATGTTCAACAATATGAATCAACTCAAGGTTGAACCTATCAATTGACCTCCAATTGGGCTCAAACTTGACCCAAACGGTCTTGAGGTCGTTTGGACATCATCCAAACGGTCTTGAGACCGTTTTCCCAAAGTTTGACCAAAGTCCAAGTCGTTTTGACTAAGGTTGAAGTCCAATTAGGTCAAAATCAGCAACTTTCATCAATTTCATCAATTTCCTACAATTGGACCCTCAAACCATTAGATTAACTCAACCCTAGACCTTCAAACGGTCTTGGGTTGTGCCCAAACGGTCTTAGGACCGTTTGGAGGAATCCCCAAACGGTCTTGAGACCGTTTGGGTCCTTCAACCCAAAACTCAACAAGATCTATGTTCCAAATCAGCACTTTTTCACCCGATTAGGGTTTCATGTTGAAGTGGCTTCAACTCCCAAATGGTTAAGAATTAGACTTTGATTCTTTACAGAGATGAATTTCAATATATTAGGAACAGACCCTCAAACGGTCGTCCCTTGGTCAACTCTTTCAAACGGTCTTGAGATCGTTTCAATCCAAACGGTCTTGCAAGACCGTTTGAGAGCAAACGGTTTGAAACCGTTTGAACCCAAACGGTTTGCAACCGTTTGGACCAAAAGGGTCCAAGGTCGTTTGAAAAAGTAACATAGGGAATCACGCCCCCCATCTTCAACCTCTAGCAAGGTCGGTTCCTCCACTGATTTTCTTGCAAACGTGCAAGGAAGAAGAGAGGTAGAAGGAGATTTTACCAAGTAAATTGCAAGGATTAAGCATACATATAAAGCAAAAGTTTAGAGTTATAAAACCCGCCTAAAGGTTGATCTTAGAGCTCCAAGCCTTCAAGCTCCAAGCTTTAATGGCGTCCTTGAGCTTCCACAACTTGGTCAGAGGTGAATTCTCCAAGGAAACGTTGCTTTGGTCGGCTAGAACAAGAAGACTAAGTAAGCTAACCATAAAACCAACCTTAGAAAGTGAATTCCTCCATGAATTCGAGCTAGAAGGTGGGGTTCTCTTACCTAGAACAGGTTGGTCATCCCCCCCCTGAGCTCCAGAGCTGTCCTTGGTCGTTTGAGCAAGAAAGGAAGAGAAGTGAAGGAAAGAAAATTCGTTCACTTAATTGCAAGGGAAAAGGGCTTATATACTTTAGCCTCTTTTACACTCTAAGGACCTCACAAGATTGGAAATCACATCTAGGCCCCTCCTTGCTCAAAGGCACTTCCAAACTCATCTATCCTTGTACAAATCTCATAAAATCTCAAGATCTAAGGGTAAAGTAATCCAACCTTCAACTAGGGTACATACATGAAAGGGTTTTATACCCATTTTAGGTGATTTCTATCACAAAGGTCATTTTTCTCATCCGATTATTAAATGATGTATCCCTTTCATCATTTCTACTCTAAATGATGGCAAGAGTCATAAAAGATGTTCTAGATGGTGAAAATTACAAGTTGGACCCCTCAATTTGGGTAAATTGCACTTTACCCCAAATTAGGGTTTCTGAGCATGCGGATTGCTTCCACAGCTGCACCTTGGTGCTCAAGCTTGGGAAATCCCTCAAACTTCATCATAGACATCTTCATGATGTCTCAACATCAAAGGAACATCTTATCTTGTGAATTTTGCAAGTTCAACCCTTAAACTTGGTAATTTGCACATAGGTCCCTGCATACAACACAATGCTACAACTTTATACAAAAAGGAGCAAAATTGAAAGTAAATGTTCCTGAGGAACTTAATTACATGCCAGGGAGTGTTCACAAGTATATTAATTACATATTTAGGCAAAACTTCCAGGGTTAGGTCATAACCCAGGTCAGGGGTGTTACAAATTCTTTACCCCTTCAAAAGGATTTCGTCCCCGAAATCGATAAAGCATATTATAAGAAAAGAGCAGGATATTTTCTTCTAATTTCATCTTCTAGTTCCCAAGTGGCTTCTTCAACACCACGATGGTTCCAGAGGACTTTTACAAGGCTTATATCCTTCTTCTTTAACTTTTTAGTTCTGTTATCGAGGATTGACACTGGTCCTTCCTCATACGTTATATCTTCATTCAATTCTACTTCCATAGGTTGTAGAACTGACTCGGTATCTGGATGACATTTCCTCAGCATGGAAATGTGAAACACAGGGTGCAGCTTCTGCAACTCCAGAGGTAACTCTAGTCTATAGGCCACCTTTCCAACTTTTTCAACAATTGGATAAGGTCCCATAAATCTAGGAGCTAACTTTCCTTTCTTCCCAAAACGAAGGACTCCTTTCCAAGGTGAGACCTTGAGATACACTCTGTCTCCATCCTGGAATTCTAGGGGTCTACGACGTTTATCGGCATATGATTTCGGTCTATCTTGTGCAGTCTTAAGCTGTTGTTGTATTACTTTAATCTTTTCTGTAGTTTGCTGCACAAGATCAGGGCCTAACAACTGGTGCTCACCAGTTTCATACCAACACAAGGGTGATCTACAACGTCTGCCATATAAGGCTTCATATGGTGCCATATCAATGCTATGTTGATAGCTATTGTTATAGGCAAACTCTATCAAGCTTAGATGTAGATCCCAACTCCCGGTAAACTGGAGAGCACATGCTCTCAACAGATCTTCTAAGGTTTGTATAGTCCTTTCTGACTGTCCATCAGTCTGAGGATGAAAGGCTGTACTAAACCTTAGCTTGGTTCCTAGGGCTCTATGTAACTGTTCCCAAAAGCGACTTGTAAACTGGGGACCTCTGTCAGAAACTATAGTGACAGGAACTCCGTGCAAACGCACTATCTCTTGGACATATATCTGGGATAACCTTTCAGCAATATAGGTTGTTTTGACATGTAAGAAATGCGCTGTCTTTGTCAACCTATCAACAACTACCCAAATGGAATCATGTCCTTTGTTTGTCCTGGGTAGGCCAACAACAAAGTCCATGGTTACATGGTCCCACTTCCACTGTGGTATGGGTAAGGGTTGCATTGTCCCTGTAGGTTTCTGGTGTTCAGCCTTGACCTGCTGACACACAGGACACCTCAGAACAAACTCAGCTACATCCTTCTTCATCCCAGGCCACCAATACATATCCTTCAAGTTTCGATACATCTTGGTGCTCCCTGGATGCATAGCATACATCGAAGAATGAGCTTCTTCCAGGACTAACTTCCTCAGGTTGTCCACATCTGGCACTATCATCCTTCCATGATAGCATGCCACCTGGTCATCTGACTCATGAAAACCTTCTCGCTTCTCATCTCCAAACTCAGATCTAATCTGATGTACAAAAACATCTACTTGTTGTGCCTCCTTTATCTGCTCTCTTAAGGTAGGTTTAATCTGCATCTCAGCTAACAGACCAACTAACAATGATGCCTTCAACTGCACATTGTCTTGCCTTAAAGAGATAAGCATATCTCTTCTAGAGCATACTAAGGAACTTAGTTGTGCCCTAACCATGGTTGATGTTGCTGATTTCCTACTCAAGGCATCAACAACCACATTGGCTTTGCCCGGATGGTAATCAATTGTACAATCGTAGTCTTTGATTAACTCCATCCAGCGACGTTGCCTCATATTAAGCTCATGTTGAGTGAAGATGTACTTAAGGTTCTTGTGGTCTGTGAAAATCTGGAAAGTTTCTCCATAAAGATAATGTCTCCAGATTTTCAAAGCATGGACCACAGCAGCTAACTCTAGATCGTGTGTCGGATAATTCTCCTCGTGTTTCTTAAGCTGTCGGGAAGCAAAAGAAATCACTTGTTTATCCTGCATCAACACACATCCAAGTCCATTCTTGGAGGCATCACAAAAGATTATATATTCCTTTCCTTGCTCAGGTAACACAAGCACAGGTGCACTTGTCAACCTCTCCTTCAACAGCTGAAAAGACTGTTGACACTTATCACTCCAAGTAAAAGGAACATCCTTTCGGGTTAACTTGGTTAAAGGTAAGGCTATAGAACTAAAATTCTTAATAAACCTTCGATAATAACCAGCTAACCCCAAGAAACTTCTAATCTCCGTCGGTGTCTTCGGTTGTTCCCACTGCAGAACAGATTCTACCTTTGCAGGGTCAACACGAATTCCCGAGGCAGATACCACATGTCCAAGGAAAGACACTTCAGATAACCAAAACTCGCACTTGCTAAACTTAGCGTATAGCTTATGCTCTCTTAGCAAGGTCAAAGTCTGGCGAAGGTGTTGCTCATGCTGCTGAGCATCCTTACTATAAATCAGTATGTCATCTATGAAGACGACAACACACTGATCAAGGAAAGGTCGAAAGACTCTATTCATGAGTTCCATGAATGCAGCCGGTGCATTGGTTAGTCCAAACGACATGACCGTTAACTCATAGTGACCATATCTTGTCCTAAAGGCAGACTTAGATATGTCACTGTCCTTAATGCGGAGTTGATGATATCCAGACCTTAAGTCTATCTTAGAAAAGACTGTTGCACCACGCAACTGGTCGAAAAGATCATCAATCCTCGGCAAAGGATACTTATTCTTTATCGTTACTTTATTGAGTTGTCTATAATCAATGCACAACCGCATCGATCCATCTTTCTTTTTAACAAACAAAACCGGAGCACCCCAAGGTGAGGTACTCGGTCGGATGAAACCCTTCTCAAGTAACTCTTGAAGCTGTTTCTTGAGTTCTGCCATCTCAGCAGGCGCCATCCTATACGGAGTCTGGGCTATGGGTTTCGTATCTGGGACCAAATTGATCTCAAAATCAATTTCCTGGGGTGGTGGTATACCAGGAAGTTCTTCGGGAAACACATCCTCGAATTCCCTGACTATCAGAACTTTAGCAGGGTTGGATCTCTCATTGGTAACATCTACCACATGGGCTAAGAATGCGTAGCATCCTTGCCTCATCAACTTATCAGCAACCATAGCTGATACAAGACAGGTGGGCAGAATCTTTCTTTCACCTTGAAAGATCCATGTGTTGCTTTCATCAGCAAACACTGCCAACTTGGACTCACAATCCAAGACAACTCGATACCTTTCCAAGGTATCCATCCCCAAATGGTCTTGAGACCGTTTGGGTCCTTCAACCCAAAACTCAACAAGATCTATGTTCCAAATCAGCACTTTTTCACCCGATTAGGGTTTCATGTTGAAGTGGCTTCAACTCCCAAATGGTTAAGAATTAGACTTTGATTCTTTGCAGAGATGAATTTCAATATATTAGGAACAGACCCTCAAACGGTCGTCCCTTGGTCAACTCTTTCAAACGGTCTTGAGACCGTTTCAATCCAAACGGTCTTGCAAGACCGTTTGAGAGCAAACGGTTTGAAACCGTTTGAACCCAAACGGTTTGCAACCGTTTGGACCAAAAGGGTCCAAGGTCGTTTGAAAAAGTAACATAGGGAATCACGCCCCCCATCTTCAACCTCTAGCAAGGTATGTTCCTCCACTGATTTGCTTGCAAACGTGCAAGGAAGAAGAGAGGTAGAAGGAGATTTTACCAAGTAAATTGCAAGGATTAAGCATACATATAAAGCAAAAGTTTAGAGTTATAAAACCCGCCTAAAGGTTGATCTTAGAGCTCCAAGCCTTCAAGCTCCAAGCTTTAATGGCGTCCTTGAGCTTCCACAACTTGGTCAGAGGTGAATTCTCCAAGGAAACGTTGCTTTGGTCGGCTAGAACAAGAAGACTAAGTAAGCTAACCATAAAACCAACCTTAGAAAGTGAATTCCTCCATGAATTCGAGCTAGAAGGTGGGGTTCTCTTACCTAGAACAGGTTGGTCGTCCCCCCCCTGAGCTCCAGAGCTGTCCTTGGTCGTTTGAGCAAGAAAGGAAGAGAAGTGAAGGAAAGAAAATTCGTTCACTTAATTGCAAGGGAAAATGGCTTATATACTTTAGCCTCTTTTACACTCTAAGGACCTCACAAGATTGGAAATCACATCTAGGCCCCTCCTTGCTCAAAGGCACGTCCAAACTCATCTATCCTTGTACAAATCTCATAAAATCTCAAGATCTAAGGGTAAAGGAATCCAACCTTCAACTAGGGTACATACATGAAAGGGTTTTATACCCATTTTAGGTGATTTCTATCACAAAGGTCATTTTTCTCATCTGATTATTAAATGATGTATCCCTTTCATCATTTCTACTCTAAATGATGACAAGAGTCATAAAAGATGTTCTAGATGGTGAAAATTACAAGTTGGACCCCTCAATTTGGGTAAATTGCACTTTACCCCAAATTAGGGTTTCTGAGCATGGGGATTGCTTCCACAGCTGCACCTTGGTGCTCAAGCTTGGGAAATCCCTCAAACTTCATCATAGACATCTTCATGATGTCTCAACATCAAAGGAACATCTTATCTTGTGAATTTTGCAAGTTCAACCCTTAAACTTGGTAATTTGCACATAGGTCCCTGCATACAACACAATGCTACAACTTTATACAAAAAGGAGCAAAATTGAAAGTAAATGTTCCTGAGGAACTTAATTACATGCTAGGGAGTGTTCACAAGTATATTAATTACATATTTAGGCAAAACTTCCAGGGTTAGGTCATAACCCAGGTCAGGGGTGTTACACCTAACATGTGTTAATACTTAAATATGCTTGTTTGTCCTAATTTGGTACTTAGTTTAATAATTAAACTTTAGTTTATGTTTTAACATTAGTTTATATAGCTACTTTTCAAATTTGAATTAACTTGAACTTCTTTTGCTCAAGTTATGTGATTTTATGTACTTTCGTGGGGATGTTTTCCATTTTCCCATTTACAGGGGTCTAGCTGTAACTTTTATGTATGTATATTTTATTACATGGTGTTCTTGATAAGTTGGTAAATTTTATCTTATTTGTATGTTTTTTGAACCTTTGTAGTATAAGGTACACATCCCCTATAATAGACTAGAATTATGGTAAGTGCACCTACCAATGCCTGTGTTTAGGTTCACAAGTTGATGGAAGTTCTACATGTCCTCAAATTGATGGAAGATATGCATGTTCACAAGCCTATGACTGTTTTGAGTGTTGTAAATAAATGAGTGTTCTGGGTGTTTGCAACCGATGGTTGTTTAGGGTGTTTGTAAATCGATCGTTGTTCTGGGTATTTTAAACTGATGGTTGTTGTGTGTGTTTTCAAACTGTTGGTTGTTTTGGGTGTTTACAAACTGATGGTTGTTCTGGGTACTTGCAAAGTGTTGGGTTTTCTAGGTGTTTGCAAATCTATGGTTGTACTCAGTAGTTCTGAATGGATGGTTGTTATGATGGTTGCAAACCAATGGAAGTTCTAGGTGTTCATCAACCAATGGAAGTCCTAGTTTTTGTTTGTTGTCAGATGATGGAGGTTTTAGACAGAAAAACTGATGGAAAATTTGGCCCTTGATCGATGAAAATACTTATTTAGACTCCTTGACCTTCTCTCTCATCCATTTCACATATAAATACCAATGCCACTCCCATGTAATGAACCTTTTATCCAACCCCTTGTTGTTATTAGAGACCAACTGCAAACCATTCATGGACGACTAGAAGGCATCCAAGAGACAAAAAGTTTGTTGATCATGAATGCATGTTGGTGCATGTCTTAGATCTAGATCCCCTAGGATGGATCTATACCTTATAGCCTAGTTTCTTTCTCTATATATGTAAGATCTTCTCTTCTGGTCTCTTTTACTTGTTGTTTTCCCCTTGTATATTGTACCATAGCTAAGCTCCCCTCAATAACCCTCTTTTCTTCTCTCTTTGCTCTAAATCCACCTTGTTCTTGAGGAAATAACTTGGAGCTTTTATAGGGAAAAGTTAGGGTCTTTACTTCCTTTTCATGGTTCCTTGCTATTTGGATTTTTTTATCATCCTTGAAGTGTGTGCTATAACTTTTGATGCATTTCTTGCCTCTTATTGCATGCATAACACGAATCTTGCTCTAAAATCCCTTGTTTACAAAAAGATGATCTTTTGTGAACTATTTGGAGTGAGTAAGATAGAGATATAAATATTTTGCATATTCTCTAACCTTGAAATATATTACCTATTTTAAATTAAATACTCTCTTTAAAAATGCATGAACTGAAAATCGCAATACATGCGTGAATGTCACTAAAAGTGTCACTTTTATGGTGTTCATATTCCATAAGATGAGAACTTGGCTCACATACCACCCCCCGTACTGTGTTAGGAAAGTTATACAATTAGTTTAAGGCTTTTCCTAGTCATTATTATGTTGAAATTGTGGTTGGACGAAACCCTACTAGTAAAGGTAGATCGACCATGCTAGGTTTCAGCCTTACTATAATTTTATCTTGAAAATATGCATAATTTCTACATTCATTGGAGTTTTAAACTGAATTTTTGGTTGTTGTTTTGTTTATGCCTCATAAAACCATTTCCAAAATTTAATATGATAGTTAGATTCTTACAAGTAGTTATTACTATTATGGTATAAATAACAAACTAGGCTTTTATGTGCATTAATTGGGGTTTGTTCCTATTTATGGCCAGGAACATTTAATATTTCCACGATTGAGTGACATGAAACTGTTTTATACATGTTATATCTTCCTATGTGAAAATGCATGACTTATTTCAAAAATACTTCTAGGTGTCTTGTATGTAACTTGATTTATGATTTTATTAAACTACATAATTGGCTAAACTAATCAAGTGTAATCCTAATCATATAGTTCCATGTAACTGTAGATGTTGGTATGCATGCCCATAGAGACAATCATATGGTGATTGTAATGGGGCATCATATACTTGATTTGATAATTATAAAGGCAATTTTTTCTATTATGTTTGTATCAATCATGAGATTATGACACAAATATGGTATATGTCTAAAGAATGATGTTACTCTATGACATATGTCTTCAGTTTGAGGACCTGAATTGTAAGGCCCCTAGACTTGCTTAATGAGTTGAATGAACTTAATTGCCATAATAAAATGCTTATAACCCTAATATAACCTTTCAATATTTTTTGAAATCATAATACAAGCTTAAGTTTCAAATTTGGTCCAATTTGGACACTGTTTGAGCAAGTTATGCAATTGTCTATACATTTTGGACTTTTATGTAACTTACCCAATTTAGGGGTTTTCTTTGTAATTTGTCACATACATTATGTTCCTTAGATGTTATATTATCATTATTGATATTTTTGAGCCATGGGTCTCCTAGTTGAGCCATGGTTTGAAGGTGTTTTCATCAAGGGTATTTTAGGGTTTAGCCCTTCATGGATGAGCTACTTTTAGTAGCTATCAACTAATGAATTATGTGATTGGCTGGGAATTTCGAAAAAAGAAAGATAAGAAGGTCTATAAGGATGGTGGGGGAGCTTCTTGTGTGTGTGCTTGTATATTCTTAATAATTTAAGACCATAGACACATTGGGAAGCTACTTTTACATCTCATGCTTGCTTCTATCCTTATCCATGGGCTATATTTACCCCTTCCTTGCCCAAATTCGAAACTATGCTTGTTTTCTCTTTCCTCTAACCTGGAGCAACGAATCCACACTATTTTTATGTGGAACCAACTACTCTAAGGTAGAAGACAACCTGTTTTTGGAGAAGAAGGTCCCCTAGAGCTCCATCTAGCCCTACCTAGGGTTTCCAAGGTCATCTTCTAGGGAATTCGACCAAGGCAAGTTTTTTTCTTCCTTCCTTCTTCATTTTCTTGCTCTTCTCCTTCCTTAGACCTTCCTTCAGGTCGGAACCCTACTGTTCCATGGTGAAAGTGGCTCTAGAACTCAAAAATCTATCCTTCTTGTTTCTTTTTCTAGGGTTTTGCTTCCTTGTGGAGAGAAGTGATTATTTGGCCAAGTTTAGATATGAATACAAGGTTTTCTTGCCCTATTTTCTCGAGATTCTTGATGTTTGGGATCTGACCTACTCTATAGAGGCAAGTTATATAACATGCTTCACTTATACTGCTTACTATAAGCTAGTTAGTTGATGCTTATGCCTTAATGTGTTGAATTAAGCATAGAGAAACCATGCTTGTTTAGAATTATGAATTTTTTTGGTGTTCCCTATTTTGTTCCAGTTATATATGAACTTGTAAACATGTGTATGCCCTTTCTAAGGTGTAACATGATATGGGACAGGTTGATAGCATCAACCTTTAGTGCTAAGCACAAAATAATTGATGGTTCAAATTAGGGTTTCAAGCTATTTCATACCCTATCACACCACCGATGATCATACCATTCAATAGCCAGTGGTGTTGCTATTTTTGAAACTAATGTTCGTGATCAAGGGTGTCAAATTTATGGTGGCAACCTATGGTCACCCCCTTAGGTCAGGTTTTGACTCAATTAGATGTTTAATTATCATCCACTAAGTATTCTAATGATGTTATCAATCGATGATGATATTGGCTTAATATTTGATGGTGTTAACTGAATGTATTATTGATCTAGAAACCAATGGTGACCTAATGATCACAATTAATGGTGGATCATGTCATCACCATATATTATGAAATAGGAATGTAATTGTAGATTTGACTAAACCTTAAACCAATGGTGTTGACTCAAGGTCAATTAGGTCAATGTTGACTCACGTCTAAATTGACTAAACCTGTGTTTTGATGATGACTAACCATTCCACATATTGGTGTCTAATGCTTCTACTTGAGTGATTTCAGATTAGGTATAGACACACTCCAATTTCCCTAACTTGCGCATCTCAAATTGGAGAAAAGACAAGTCAAAGTCATACAAGTGCATGTTTTTGTAATATAATGTATATCCATTAGAATCATGTTGTAAATCACTTGTAATGATTGTATGACTTGTAATTAAGCTTAGAAAAATATCAGGAACACTTAGATCGAATATTATAGCACTTTTAATGCAACTTTGAAAATCAATTACAGGCACTTGATCGGTCCAGTTTCCCACCCTGAAACTCGACCGATCCACCTGGGCTAATTTTCTGAAGATTGCATCGGTCCAGTTTCCCACCCTAAAACTCGACTGATCCACCTGGGCTGATTTTCTGAAGATTGAATCGATCCAGTTTCCCACCCTGAAACTCGACCGATCCACCTGGGCTGATTTTCTGAAGATTGCATCGGTCGAGTTACACATATAGAAACTCGACCGAATGCACTGTACGAAAAAGTGCAGAAAAGTGTTTCTAGCTGTTATGGAGTTGCAACAAGTGAAAATATATCCGTTGCAAGCCACAAAACGGCTAGTTTTCGTTCACAAGTGTTCCTAAAGGCTAAGAGGCATCCCCAGCTATAAATAGGACCCCTTGGGCTTCATTCCAAGGTTGAGCATTCATTGCAAACTCTTTATGAGGTTCCTATTCTATAGTTGAGTGCTTCCTACAACCTCCTCTCTCTCTCTAAGCTTAATCACTTGCTACATCCATTAGAGTGAGTAGAAAATTTGTAAGAGAGCTAGTCCTACATGTATATCTTGTGAGGATCTCACTTCCACCACCTCCACTTCTCTCATTTGCAATCATGAAGATGAAGGTTCTCTCTCTTGTCCAAGAGAGGTGAAGAAGAACAAGGGAAGGCATCCCTTGGTGAAGATCAAGGCTAAAGACTTGGAGCTTGAGTGGGTAAGCCCTTGGAGAAGGCAGAAGACTCAATCTCAAGTGGGTAAGACCTTGGTGAAAGCTTCTCCGAGTGAAGGTGAAGTCAAAAGTTGAAGATCCAAGAAGAGTGGGTAATTCCTGCAAGGTCGAAGACTTGTGCAAGAGTGGGTAAGTCCTTGGAGAAGGCCGAAGTGTCACGCCCCAATCTCACATTAACCACAAACCATGAAATTAGGACGCGACAGGATGGGATTTACACATAAGCCAACCACTCTACACTTTTTAAAACATTTTTAAAACATTAATAGAAAAATCTGATTTATGCTGTAAAATGAAACTAAACAAACTGCGGAAGCATCTTTATTAACTGACTAGCATTATAAACAGAATCTACAACATATTACATTGTTTGACATAAAATAAAACATAACAGTTAATTTACATCTTTATACACATTCTCTCTCTCTCTCACACCTTGTCCCACAGATCGAGGGGAAAGGACTAAGAGACCTCTAACTAGACTAACTACAAACCTTGTATAGACTAGGCGTTAGGATGAAACGATCCTTCCGATTCCTGATGCTGATGCTGACCTGAAAATGTTTTGAGTAGAGGTATGAGCCTACTCGCTCAGTGAATAGCATTTCACTTAGCTATCACTAATCAACTCATCAAGTTTATAAACTGAAAATAAACATAAATGCAGAACTAAGCAAGGCAGTTCTAATAACATAACAGATTTGCAGAATATAATCACATTTCCATGCAGTAGCATATAATTTGAACAGATAATCAGATATAAAGAAATAGCACACAAGTTCGAATACTTTAATTTACTGTGATCCTATATGATTACATACTTATTTTATTATGCCCTAATCATATGCAGTGTACTCTGCATATAAAGATCCGCAGCAAGTTCATGCTACGATCCCACCGTACAAGACTTAGTGACACACCCGGGAAATACTAAGTCTGACGCCAGCCCTACTCTGCCACAGGACCCCAGGCTCTCCGGCCTGACTCATAGGCTCTACGGCCTCAATGCACTACTCTGAGTGCTCTAGACTCCTCCTCTAACCTGAGTACACAAGCGCAGGGAGTCAACACAGGGTTACCACCAGAATTACTCAACCGGTTGGTGTTGGATAACCCTTTATTTTACTTATTATTTACCCCAGTGCCACCGAAATTACTCAATCAGTTGGTGTTGGACACTGTCTATCAACCCTCGTGCCACCAGAATTACTCAATCGGTTGATGTTGGACACGAGTTTCACCCCTAAGAAACATATCTTCATTTAGGGGTTCTACGGTGTTAGGGCACCTAAGTCTATTAACTGATTAACAAATAAACATTTAAACAGGAATATCACATTTCATGCAAATTGCACAATATAAATATCACATGAAGCAAATATATATATCCTTTATCATCATTAAACATGTTTCAGTATCATTTATCCACTTTCGATGCTAAACATCTATTTTTAAATCAGCAAATACACTGCAAGTATAATACAGGAAGTTTCATCATTTTCACTAAGCATATTAGGTATTTCAAGTTCCAATGAAACTAACATACTCTATTGTATGTACTACACTGTTTAAAAGTTATACTAACTGATACAGAAGCAATTAAACATTTAAATTGAGTTAGATAATGATTACTGAATGAACTACTACTCACCCACTTCGGTGTGTTTGTATACACCAAAAAACGTCCACAACCACGCCTAATTCTGCCCTTTACAGCAGCGTGCACGCCGTGCACTTGGGCTGTACGCCGTGCACCTTCAGTGCACATTTATTCTACTATTCTGCAACTTTGCACGCCGTGCAAACTGATTTGCACGCCGTGCACCTGGGCAGAAACTCGTTCCGCTATCTGTAACTTTGCACGCCGTGCAAACTGATTTGCACGCTGTGCACCTGCGCAGAAATGGAAAACTCATTGAAGATGAACTCGATTAAAAACTAAGTCTTGGCTTAAGCTACGAAATCTAATTCTATCCTCAAAACCGGACTCCGTTCTGGTCTTACCTTGCTCTATCATGCCCAATCGAGTTCCAATTCGGACCTGTTCAAACCTATCACAAACAGTAGAGTATCTTCTTCACACGTACAGGTTGAAGAAGAGCCTTGGCTAGTGCTCAATCGTGACCAATTGACGGTGGATTCTTACATAGGCCTCAAAATCGAAGCCAAGGGAACCAATTTGAGGGGTTGGCTGCCCAAAAGGACCTGCTTCATATGTCGCTGGGTCACCTTCCTCCTTGGAACTTCCCTGCCATGAACCTGCTCCGCGCACAGGTTGGAAGGGATCGATTGGATGCCTACTCGTTGCTATTACCTGCGGATTCCTTCTCCATTCTCTTGGCCGATCTCAGAGCTAGCCCTTACTTGCCATTTCGGGGGCCCAAGGGGGCGCTTGGCCGGCCGTAGCAGCTGCTGATCGCAGCTCTGCAAGTCGGCGCCTGCTAGGTTAGGGTGGAATAGAGGAGGAAGGGAGGAAGGAGAAGGGTAGAGAAATGGAGGACGGAGGTGGACGGAGCTCAAGCGCTTGCTATATCGCTCAAAAATCGCCCTGCCCTCACTCCTTGGCTGCTGCTCTATCGGGCTGGTTGGGCACCGCTTGCGGTGTCCTGTTCTATCGGCCGCCTGAAGGAGAAGATAAGCGAGATAATAAAAGAAAAGGAAAAGGGGTTTATTAACCCGGATTTGGAGAAATTGCAACTTAAACCCTAGAAACTAAAAAGGTCATAACTTGTGACTCGTAGGTCCGATTTGGACGATTCTTCTTGCAACATTTCAAGAATGGAATTCTCTACAACCTCAAAGCGAGAAAATATGCTAATTGGACTGTTTCACTGGATCAAAGCTCTAATTGCAACTTGTGTACTTACTTCAACTCAATTAACTAAATAATCAACATTGATATCATTAATTGCCTCAGGTGATTCAATCTCAGCTATTAATTCACATATTAGCTTATTTTGATTATCTATGATGTTTAATTTGATACTCAACACTAATTGAGGTGTTTTACGTAATTCGAGGTATTTATTAGTTAATCATGGAGTGGGTCATAACAACCTTTTCCCCTTAAAAGAATTTCGTCCCGAAATTCCTAAAAGAGAAAGGAAACTTGTTACTCATGTCTGACTCGTATTCCTACGTAGCTTCCTCTAGGTTAAGATTTCTTCCACAAAATTATCACTAATGACATCTCACAATTCGTGAGTTTCTTGATCCTCTTATCAACCATCTGTATAGGTCCCTCAACCTAGGACACATCTGATCTGATTCCAGATCAACCCACAAAACATTGTCTTTCCAGAACTATTATAACAGTATTTCAATTTATGGTAATTACTAAGAAATTATTATACTCTACATGCAGACAAACTAAAATTCTTAAATAAACAGAATGCATGTCAATTTGGTACTAAAATAAATTCATGCAATTTAACTGTTAAAAATCATCACATCTCATAATGAAAATTGATATCAAAATACTTGATTCATCGTACACCCTATCCTTAGGGTTTCATTTTCCTTATTCATTTATCGCATGCCAACACCCTACTCTTAGGGTTATCTCATTCACTAGTCACATGGCAACACCCTATTCTTAGGGTTTCTGTTATCTCATCTGTTTGATTGCAATTCAAATCACGATACGGTATCATTCTAAAACTGGCAGAGCAGTATATTCAAAATCATTGTAATTACTGAGTAATCTTTATCTCATACATGCAGGCAAATTTAAAATTCATAAATATTCCAAACTCAAATCAATTTTGGCACATACATACTGAATTCATGAAATTGAATATCTTATTACACCAATAAGAGTAATTTACTTCACACATAAGAAACCACTTGTAACATTATCAATTATGTGCAATTTCTCGAAGTACGTGCATTTTAGCCCAAATCCTGGTTTATGCATCACATAACTCAATTTAAGAGTTATTTACGTATCATATCACAAATAATTAATAGTACTTGAGAATTCTAATAATACCTCAGAGAAATGTGCCAATTCATGTAAATGTTAGGTCATACACATTAACATAACAGGAAGCATGCAACTAGGTTTATTTGCATATTTTAATGCTATCTTATTATCTTGAAATCATGCATCTTATTATTTACCAATTCTGTATTGTCCGGGTTTATATTCAAACCGAAACATTATCAGTTGTGTATTTCTAAACTCAACATTCACACTAAGCAAACTTTATAAGACTTAAATGTTCTTCCCAACTTCCACTGAAAAAGCAAAACACATGCTCTCAGCATGTCCTCAAGAGTCTGAATGGTTCTCTCAGACTGACCATCCGTATGCGGGTAAAAGGTTGTACTGAATCTTATCCTTGTGCCCGAAGCACGATGCAACTGTTTCTACAATCCTAGGTGTGAACTTAGGTTCTCAAAATGACATGATTGAAACTGGATTACCAAGCAACCTAATTATTCCATCCATGTATATCTTAGTCAAGTTTCGAAACATCAAAGGTTGACTTAATATGAAGAAAGTAAGCAGACTAAATTAGTCTATCCACAATCATTCATATCAAATCATAACCTCTAGGTGTCTTGGGCAACCCTATCACAAATCCATTGTGATACGTTCCCATCCCCATTCAGGCATAGAAAAAAGATTACAAGGTAGCTATAGATTTCCTAGGGTTCAGCCTTAACCTACTGGTATACACTACTTTTAACCACATACTCAGCTACATCCTTCTGCATATCTGACCATCCGTTTCAACTACTTGAGATTCATATACATCTTAGTGTTTCCTGAAAGCATAGCATACATCAACACATGCACTTCCATAAGAATCTTTTCTTTCAACTCACTATCTCGAGGTACACACATCATGTCATGCTAATACAACACCTTATCATCTAAAAACTTAAACTTTAGTCTCTTTTCCTCCTATCATGTCACGCATGGTCTGGTTTAACTTACTATCACCCTATAATAGTTCCTTGGTCTGGTCATAAGAAGTAGGCTTAACTTACATCTTGTACAATCAAACCACTCTGTGCTATTACCCCTAAGTCTAAGTCCAACTCCCACATTTCTACTAACAGGTCTCTATTGAAACATGTCCTAGAAAATGCATTAGCTGTTGAACTTGACTTTCTGCTGGAAGCATCATTCACCACATTCTCTTTACCAGGGTGGTAATCTATTGTCACATCATAAAGATAGTGATGCTATGTCTTAAAGCATGAACTACATCAACTATCTTCAGATCATATATCGAGTAATACTCCGATTTCTATGCTACTTTCTTATAGTTACATTTTAGGTTTATGTTTTACTCTTTTCTCTAAGTCATTTCATGTTGTTCATGTACCGTTCAGATTATCTACCTCAAAACCCTAGGTCACTATCAAAGCCAGTTTACCTTTCATAGAACAAATCTCAAGGTCTTATTTTACAAAGATACTAGTATTCAAGGTTACATCACTAGCGACATCCCTTGAACTATTACAACTCTAATCATTCTAGGGTTTGGTCCTTATTAATAACATAGCATTATTGTGTGTGTGTGTGTGGTCGATTATATAAATCGATTTGAGTTGCTTGGATCAATAGCATATTAACCCAACACTCAACTTTAATTACATTAGCTGAAAATTCAGTTTTCACAATAGTTTCTGTAATTCGTTTATTAAATAGCTAACAGAAGCTTCAAAAATTCTGGAAATTTTATATGTTATACCTAATGAAGTTTCAGACCTCCAGTAAAAATTTCAGATCATTTCAAGTTACCAATAATTAATTAAAAATCGAACAGTGCACTGCTGTATTGCAGTTTACAGCAGATTCAGTCGAGTTGTAAACTCGGCCGACACCCTCACTGCAGAGATCAAAAGTCATCTAAAAATTTCACCAATTTAACAGAGTGTCTAAAATTGTATTTTTCAAGCACAGTTAAAATTTGAGATCAATTGGGTATATAACTAAAAATATAAAATTCAATTACCACACTGCTATATCATTCAGAAAATGTGATCGGTCGAGTTTGAAACTCAGCCGATAAACAGGTCAGAACATTCTTCAAAAATTCTGATATTTTTTCCAATGTTGTTTACATCTTATATATCCAAAACATATCCAAGTTTGAACTAAATCAGAATTACACATAAAATACCAAAAATCATTTACTGAGACACTTTACTTATCAAAATTTTATGTTTATGTATCATCAAAACCCTAATTTGGGCCGATTAAGGTTTATGCTTCTCAAACCCTAATTCTCAAGATAAAAGAACATTTAGACTTCTATTCTTATTTTACTTGTTAATAGGAGTCATTAGATCCCATTAACGCATCCTGCCAGCCGGACCAGGCCGAACCTGTAGTCCTGAAGCCAAGAGCTACTCGAGATTAATCAACCCCTATTAATCTTGAACATGTGGAAAGAATATCCACTTAGGGCAAACTCAATTAAACATAATTTCGGGTCTACTTTAATACAAAGAAAACAAACATTAAACTTTTCACTTCATGACACAACGATATAAAAGAACCATATTTACTTTACAAGCAAAAAAAATTAAATTTCATGCATATAAGAGCATTTCTAGTGATCTTTATATCAAATAAGCAATATAAAGTAAGAGTTATATCACATCCTTTATTTTATCTCTTACTCCTACATTAATTTCTGCTTTCTTAACCCTAAGATTTCTAGGGTTTCTCTCTAGCCTATCCTCCCTCTGCATACCTGGCCAGGGCATCCAGAGAAGAACAGACAGAGTAGCTTGATACTGGTCAATCTAAGTATTCAGACACCTGGCCAGGGTATCTAAACACTCAGACCTCCCAGAGCTAAAACTCATCATTAATTATTCGCCTTACTTATAACTTTATCTTTTGACCTTAATGATTCTTATCGACTCAACTTAAGCTCATTACTTGATTCTCGTGACCACATCCTTTTCCTACCATCTATAATAGTATAACAGAACACTTCCTGTTAGAAAATTACAGACAGAAGAAAAACTCTTAAACCTTAATCCTATTAGTCTCTTATCGTCCCCTGACCTTGAGTAACTACATACATAATCCCAAAGCTCTGATACCAAAAATTTTCACGCCCCAATCTCACATTAACCACAAACCATGAAATTAGGACGCGACAGGATGGGATTTACACATAAGCCAACCACTCTACACTTTTTAAAACATTTTAAAAGCATTAATAGAAAAATCTGATTTATGCTGTAAAATGAAACTAAACAAACTGCGGAAGCATCTTTATTAACTGACTAGCATTATAAACAGAATCTACAGCATATTACATTGTTTGACATAAAATAAAACATAACAGTTAATTTACATCTTTATACACATTCTCTCTCTCTCACACCTTGTCCCACAGATCGAGGGGAAAGGACTAAGAGACCTCTAACTAGACTAACTACAAACCTTCTATAGACTAGGCGTTAGGATGAAATGATCCTTCCGATTCCTGATGCTGATGCTGACCTGAAAATGTTTTGAGTAGAGGTATGAGCCTACTCGCTCAGTGAATAGCATTTCACTTAGCTATCACTAATCAACTCATCAGGTTTATAAACTGAAAATAAACATAAATGCAGAACTAAGCAAGGCAGTTCTAATAACATAACAGATTTGCAGAATATAATCACATTTCCATGCAGTAGCATATAATTTGAACAGATAATCAGATATAAAGAAATAGCACACAAGTTCGAATACTTTAATTTACTGTGATCCTATATGATTACATACTTATTTTATTATGCCCTAATCATATGCAGTGTACTCTGCATATAAAGATCCGCAGCAAGTTCATGCTACGATCCCACCGTACAAGACTTAGCGGCACACCCGGGAAATGCTAAGTCTGACGCCAGCCCTGCTCTGCCACAGGACCCCAGGCTCTCCGGCCTGACTCATAGGCTCTACGGCCTCAATGCACTACTCTGAGTGCTCTAGACTCCTCCTCTAACCTGAGTACACAGGCGCAGGGAGTCAACACAGGGTTACCACCAGAATTACTCAACAGGTTGGTGTTGCATAACCCTTTATTTTACTTATTATTTACCCCAGTGCCACCGAAATTACTCAATCGGTTGGTGTTGGACACTGTCTATCAACCCTCGTGCCACCAGAATTACTCAACCGGTTGATGTTGGACACGAGTTTCACTCCTAAGAAACAGATCTTCATTTAGGGGTTCTACGGTGTTAGGGCACCTAAGTCTATTAACTGATTAACAAATAAACATTTAAACAGGAATATCACATTTCATGCAAATTGCACAATATAAATATCACATGAAGCAAATATATATATCCTTTATCATCATTAAACATGTTTCAGTATCATTTATCCACTTTCGATGCTAAACATCTATTTTTAAATTAGCAAATACACTGCAAGTATAATACAGGAAATTTCATCATTTTCACTAAGCATATTAGGTATTTCAAGTTCCAATGAAACTAACATACTCTATTGTATGTACTACACTGTTTAAAAGTTATACTATCTGATACAGAAGCAATTAAACATTTAAATTGAGTTAGATAATGATTACTGAATGAACTACTACTCACCCACTTCGGTGTGTTTGTATACACCGAAAAACGTCCACAACCACGCCTAATTCTGCCCTTTACAGCAACGTGCACGCCGTGCACTTGGGTTGTACGCCGTGCACCTTCAGAGCACCTTTATTCTACTTTTCTGCAACTTTGCACGCCGTGCAAACTGATTTGCACGCCGTGCACCTGGGCAGAAACTCATTCCGCTATCTGTAACTTTGCACGCCGTGCAAACTGATTTGCACGCCGTGCACCTGCGCAGAAACGGAAAACTCATTGAAGATGAACTCGATTAAAAACTAAGTCTTGGCTTAAGCTACGGAATCTAATTCTATCCTCAAAACCGAACTCCGTTCTGGTCTTACCTTGCTCTATCATGCCCAATCGAGTTCCAATTCAGACCTGTTCAAACCTATCACAAACAGTAGAGTATCTTCTTCACACGTACAGGTTGAAGAAGAGCCTTGGCTGGTGCTCAATCGTGACCAATTGACGGTGGATTCTTACATAGGCCTCAAAATCGAAGCCAAGGGAACCAATTTGAGGGGTTGGCTGCCCAAAAGGACCTGCTTCATATGTCGCTGGGTCACCTTCCTCCTTGGAACTTCCCTGCCATGAACCTGCTCCGCGCACAGGTTGGAAGGGCTCGATTGGATGCCTACTCGTTGCTATTACCTGCGGATTCCTTCTCCATTCTCTTGGCCGATCTCAGAGCTAGCCCTTACTTGCCATTTTGGAGGCCCAAGGGGGCGCTTGGCCGGCCGTAGCAGCTGCTGATCGCAGCTCTGCAAGTCGGCGCCTGCTAGGTTAGGGTGGAATAGAGGAGGAAGGGAGGAAGGAGAAGGGTAGAGAAATGGAGGACGGAGGTGGACGGAGCTCAAGCGCTTGCTATATCGCTCAAAAATCGCCCTGCCCTCACTCCTTGGCTGCTGCTCTATCGGGCTGGTTGGGCACCGCTTGCGGTGTCCTGTTCTATCGGCCGCCTGAAGGAGAAGATAAGCGAGATAATAAAAGAAAAGGAAAAGGGGTTTATTAACCCGGATTTGGAGAAATTGCAACTT
The DNA here is from genome assembly GCA_963693085.1 of Alisma plantago-aquatica. Taxonomy (NCBI): domain Eukaryota; kingdom Viridiplantae; phylum Streptophyta; class Magnoliopsida; order Alismatales; family Alismataceae; genus Alisma; species Alisma plantago-aquatica. Next base: position 192,329,350 of record OY856409.1, read on the forward strand.
AAACCCTAGAAACTAAAAAGGTCATAACTTGTGACTCGTAGGTCCGATTTGGATGATTCTTCTTGCAACATTTCAAGCATGGAATTCTATACAACCTCAAAGCGAGAAAATATGCTAATTGGACTGTTTCACTGGATCAAAGCTCTAATTGTAACTTGTGTACTTACTTCAACTCAATTAACTAAATAATCAACATTGATATCATTAATTGCCTCAGGTGATTCAATCTCAGCTATTAATTCGCATATTAGCTTATTTTGATTATCTATGATGTTTAATTTGATACTCAACACTAATTGAGGTGTTTTACGTAATTCGAGGTATTTATTAGTTAATCATGGAGTGGGTCATAACACTGAAGACTCTTGCAAAGTGGGTAAGTCCTTGGTAAGGTTGAAGAATCTTTGTCTTGGATAGGTAAGTCTTTTGTTTGGTCATGCATTGTATGTCTTATGAATGAATATAAGAGTGCAATAGTTTGGAAGTCCTAGAGGTTGACCTCTCTAGGCAAGTGGACTGACACACCTCTAGTTTGAAGTGTGGAACCACTCTAAATAGCTTGTCTATTGGTGCATGTTCAATCTCTCTCATCCTTGCTATGTATGATTTAGTTGCACTCAAATTGCCGATTTAGCAACCTTATATTGTCATATATTTTGAAGGTTTAATGAGTTTTGTTTAAGTGCTTTCATCTCTATTCACGCCCCCTCTAGAGCATCTAATCACCCATCTAGGATCCAACAAGTGGTATCAGAGCGGGTCTTCTCCAAGCATACTTCAACAAGTAGGAGAAAATGGGTGACTACCTAGGAGGGAGACTCTCGACCAGCCTTCCAATCTTTGATGGGAGCAATTTCCTCTATTGGAGAAGAATGCTTCAATTCTACATCCAAGGATCAAGTCTCGAGATGTGGCAAATGGTGAACAGTCCATACATTCTACCAAAGACAAATATTGAAGAATGGGATGAAGCCACCTTGATGAAAGCAACGTTGAATGCTAGAGCCATGCACATCCTATATGCCTCCATGACCCCCACCGAGTTCAACCGGATTTCCTCTTGTGAGATGGCCTATGAGGTATGGAGAAAGCTTTGCATCACTTATGAAGGGACAGATCAAGTGAAGGAAAGCAAAGTCTACATGCTCAAAGGGTTGCTTGAGAACTTCAAAATGGGAAAGGAGGAGAGCATAGCCAACATGTACTCAAGGCTCAACACCATCTTGAATGGTCTTGCTGTTCTAGGACATCCTATGTCTAGTGGAGAGATCAACTCAAAGATCCTTAGAACTCTCCCCAAGAGGTGGGAATCCAAGGTGACTTCTATTGAAGAAGCAAGGTCTCTTAGGGATATTCCTATTGAAGAGCTCATTGGAAATCTACAAGCACATGAAGCTACACTTGACAAGAGGGAGGAAGTAGAAAGATAAGAGAAGAAAGAGCTAAAGAGAATGAAGAAGGCTGAAATGAAGGCTCAAATTGAAGCTATCATGGAACAAGTCTCTCCATCCTCTCAAGCTAAAGAAGATGCCATGTACTCCAAAGGTTGACTCTACAAAGGCAAGTCCTCCTCCATCCGGTGCTTCACATGTGGAAAGAAGGGTCACTACAAGGAAGATTGCCCACAAGGCAAAAAGACCCATCTTCACAAGAAGAAATGGCAATCAAGCTCAAGTGAAGATTCAAGTGAAGGATCAAGTTCAAGCTCAAGTGATGAAGGAGAATGCCATTTTGCTCTTATAGCATCAACAAGTGAAGACTCAAGTGAGGTAAATCTAAACTCTCTAGATAAAGAATCTTTGATTGCTATTATTCATGATATTTGTGCCTCTCTTAAGTCTTCTAAAAGGATACAGAAAAAGCTTGCTAAAATTGTTGATAATTTGCATGTAGAACTAGATGATCTTGAACATGCTAATTCTTGCTTGCTTGATGATAAAATAATTGTTTTAGTCAAGTAGATTCTCTTAAAAATGAAAATACTAGTTTACTTGATAAGGTTAGATTTCTAGAAGCTCAACCTCTTGTGCCTAGTTCTAATGAAGAGCATACTTTAATTGTTGATTCTCTCATGCATGATCTTGATACTCTTAAAACTGAAAACATAGAACTCAAGCTTATTGATGATGCTAGGAGAGAATAAATCTATACTTATCAAAGAGAAATAGTGGTGCTTAAATCTTAAAATGCCTCCTTGCTTGCTAAAATCAATGGGCATGAACCTTGTTCTAGTTATACTAATAAAGAGAATGATGTTGCACTACTACAGAAATAGCGTTCAGTGTCGCTTTTCTGGGCGTCGGTTATTTCGGACAACCGACGCCTATAATATTCGGCGTCGGTTATTTATACAAACCGACGTCTATATTCGAAGACCAGCCAGACACGGGTACCGCTTTGTATTCAGCGTCGGCTGAGTGTAACCAACCGACGCCTAAAGGTGCCCGCGAAATCTAATTTTCGAGCGAAAAAAATCTGGGTCACATACAGCGTCGGTTGTTTAACAATTCACCGACGCCTATGTGAAATGAAATTTTGCACGAAAAGTTCCACTTTCGGTGTCGCTTATCCTTGCATAACCGACGCTGATAATAGTTCCCGCCAATTAATTTGGGGTAAAGATTGTCTAATTGGATGTCGGTTATTACGATCAACCGACGCTGAAGATAATAGGCGTCGGTTGTCCTAGATAATTGACGTCGTTGACCAACTTAATAGAGGCCCGATCACCCGACTCTTCCCCCTTTATTCCTATTTCATCGATTCTCCTGTGCGTTCTCCCAAAATCGCCGCATGGTGCTTGGTGCCTGCTGCTTCTCGCTCGCCGCCGACGATCCCTACTGCTGCTCTGCGTCGCCGCCGCCGCCTGCTGCCTTCCTCCTTGCGCCGCCGCCGCCCGCTCCTTCCTCCCTGCTCACGCCCTACTGTGGCGTTGTCTTCTTGCTTGCCTCTGCTGCTCACAAGGTATTAGTCGTAGCACCTTCTTCCTTGTCTTCTTCCTTGCCGCCCGCTGCTCTGCTCTGCTTGCTGCTCTGACTTCAAAACCTAAGACTAGTTAGTGTTCTACTTCTTTCACTGAGAACTGAGAAGAATGGCCTACCACGGCCGTGCTGCCCAGCACGGCCGTGGTAGGCCAACACAGCCACGACCGTGTTTGATTTGATTTAAACCCTAATTTGATTTAAACTTGTCCATTCTAGCATCCTAATTTGATTTGATTAAACACTAACATTGATGAAACCCTAACATCAATTGTGATGAAAGCCTAACATGTACATATCTATTATTGTGTTTGTTGGCCTAGAAACCCGTCCAAGATTGACTCATTAGGAGTAAATCCTGGATAGTCCCCGGTTTGGGACTGTTCTTGAACACTTAATCTCACTTAGGATGTAAGTGTATAATGTGTATTGGGTTTTCGAGAAAATTTTGGTAGCATTTCCCCGTTTGTTCTCTAAGTACATATGTACTTAGAGAACAGCGGGGAAATGCTGCCGAAATTTTCTTGAAAACCCAATACACATTATACACTTACTAGTGAGATTAGGTGTTCAAGGATGAGATAGGTGGTACACATTTATTATATATAAGAATGACATCACATGTGTTTGTTGGCCTAGAAAGTGAACAATCATTGTTCTTTATATTACTTGTACATTGGTATAAATTAGAATGAACAATCACTAAATTATATATTGTTTGTATGGAGTCCGGCTTCATTGTAGATATCTATTATTGTGTTTGTTGGCCTAGAAACCCGTCCAAGATTGACTCATTAGGAGTAAATCTTGGATAGTCCCCGGTTTGGGACTGTTCTTGAACACCTAATCTCACTTAGGATGTAAGTGTATAATGTGTATTGGGTTTTGAGAAAATTTCGGTAGCATTTCTCCGTTTGTTCTCTAAGTACATATGTACTTAGAGAATAAACGGGGAAATGCTACCGAAATTTTCTTGAAAACCCAATACACATTATACACTTACTAGTGAGATTAGGCGTTCAAGGATGGGATAGGTGGTACACATTTATTATATATAAGAATGACATCACATGTGTTTGTTGGCCTAGAAAGTGAACAATCATTGTTCTTTATATTACTTGTACATTGGTATAAATTAGAATGAACAATCACTAAATTATATATTGTTTGTATGGAGTCCGGCTTCATTGTAGATATCTATTATTGTGTTTGTTGGCCTAGAAACCCGTCCAAGATTGACTCATTAGGAGTAAATCTTGGATAGTCCCCGGTTTGGGACTGTTCTTGAACACCTAATCTCACTTAGGATGTAAGTGTATAATGTGTATTGGGTTTTCGAGAAAATTTTGGTAGCATTTCCCCGTTTGTTCTCTAAGTACATATGTACTTAGAGAACAGCGGGGAAATGCTGTCGAAATTTTCTTGAAAACCCAATACACATTATACACTTACTAGTGAGATTAGGTGTTCAAGGATGGGATAGGTGGTACACATTTATTATATATAAGAATGACATCACATTATACACTTAGGATGTAAGTGTATACCCTAATCTTTTCCTAATATATACTTGTTTCCTAATACATACTTATTTTCTCTGATCATAGAATGGATAGATCATGGATGTCCATTCGTAATCGTTGCACCCCAGAGTTTATATCTGGTCTTGATTAGTTTATTAGATTTGTCGAGGAACATAGGAAAAAACCTACAGATAGGTTCTACTGTCCATGTAGGCATTGCGGTAACAACTTGAAAGTCAACACTGGTGAGGAAATCAAAAGTCATGTCATGTGCAACGAGATTGTACAAGGATATACACAATGGCACTGGCATGGAGAGATTTCAAAATCAAAACCAGTAGATGTCGATAGCAGTGCTTAGGTGGAAGAAGAAATTGCCTCCAATGACTAAATGTGAACGAACCAGTTCCAGCAGACATCGTTGATGCGATGTTGGATAGTTGTAGTGTAGAGCACATCGATCCACCTCCTATCTTTAGAAACATTGTGCATGATGCTGAGATACCGTTATACACAGGATGTGCTAAGATTACGAAGCTTAGCGCTGTGTTGAGATTGTATAAGTTGAAAGCTAACAATAGATGGAGCGACAAAAGCTTCACTTCATTGTTGACTTTATTGAAAGAAGTGCTTCCTGAAGGAAACGAGCTGCCAATCTCAACATACCAGGTAAAGAAAATGTTGTGCCCAATGGGAATGGAGGCCAACAAAGATACACGCATGCCCGAATGATTGTGTATTATTTCAAAAGGACTATGTAGATTTGAAAGATTGTCCAAAATGTGGTGCATCAAGGTATAAATTGACGACTTCGGGGGAGTCCAAAACTGGTTCTCCTGCCAAGGTGTTGTGGTATCTACCTATAATATCACGGTTTCAACGCTTGTTTGCAAATCCGAAAGATGCGAAGAATTTGAGGTGGCATGCAGATGTTAAGAAAAATAATGATGGGATCCTACGACATGCGTCTGATTCCCCACAGTGGAAGAAGATTGATCTATTGTACCCCAAATTTGGTGTAGAAGATAGGAATCTAAGACTTGGGCTTTGTACAGATGGGATGAATCCGTACGGGACATTGAGCAGCCAACATAGCACTTGGCCAGTCATGCTTGTTATATACAATCTTCCTCCCTGGATGTGTATGAAAAATAAGTACGTTATGTTTTCGTTGTTGATATCGGGCCCTAAACAACCCGAAAATGATATCGATGTTTATCTTGAACCTTTGATTGATGACTTAAAGAAACTTTGGGCTGAAGGTGTGATGACCTATGATGCTTCAGCAAGAGAGACATTTCGTTTGCACGCTATGTTGTTTTGCACTGTTAATGACTTTCCAGCATATGGGAATTTGTCTGGATATAGTGTCAAAGGAGCTAAAGTGTGTCTTATATGTGAAGAAAACACTGATTCAATAAGACTAAAACATGGCGGCAAGACTGTATATCTTGGTCATCGAAGGTTTCTTTCAAAATTCCATCCGTATCGTAGGAAGCGCAAAGCATTTAATGGATGGAATGATGAACGGAGTGCACCTAAACCTATACCAGGGGATGTTGTTTATGCAAGAGTAAAAGACATTGTCAATGAATTTGGTAAGAAATCACAATGTAGTATGGCCACACGGAGTGACAATTCTTCATTCAAGAAGAAGTCAATATTTTGGGATCTTCCTTATTGGAGTTCTTTGACAGTCAGGCATTGTATCGATGTAATGCACGTTGAGAATAATGTCTGTGATAGCATCATTGGTACTCTGTTAAATATACCAGGTAAGACTAAAGATGGGATAAAATCTAGACTGGACCTATGTGAAATGGGAATAAGGTCAGAATTAACAGAATTACGTGAAATGGGTAATAAAAGAACATACTTACCTCCCGCTTGTTACACGTTGTCTAGAAAGGAGAAGAAAACTTTTTGTGAATGCTTGGTAAATGTTAAGGTGCCACATGGTTACTCATCCAACATCTGTAGATTGGTATCAATGAAATATCTGAAGTTGATAGGTCTTAAATCTCATGATTGTCACACTCTAATGCAACAAATATTGCCTGTGGCAATTTGATCTATATTGCCGAAGCATGTAAGGTTTGCAATTATCAGACTTTGTTTCTTTTTCAACAGTCTATGCAACAAAGTTATTGACCCTGATACTCTCGATAATTTGCAAAGAGAAGTGGTTGTTACCCTATGTCAGCTTGAGATGTATTTCCCTCCTTCATTCTTTGATATCATGGTACATCTTGTTGTCCACTTGACTAGGGAAGTGAAAATGTTGGGACCAGTTTTCTTGCATTGGATGTATCCCTTTGAACGATACATGAGCATTTTTAAAGGTGATGTTCGAAACCGTTATCAGCCTGAAGGGAGTATTATTGAAGGTTATGTGGCAAGAGAGGTTATGGATTTTTGAAATGACTTTCTCAGTTGTAATGACACTCCTGATAATGACAAGAATATTGAGGAGGGCAAAGGAATTTTGGGATCACGGGTGAAAGTAATCAGCCGTGAGTAGTTGGAACAAGCTCACTTGTATATTTTACACAATATGGACGAAGTGAGTGTTTATATCGAGGAACATACCAATTTCATAAAGAGACAACATCCTCGAGCAAGTTCAATGTGGCTTGCTAGAGAGCATAATAAGACTTTTACTAAGTGGTTTGAAGATAAAGTCTTACATCAACTATCTCAAACACCAAATGATATTACAGAAACTATCAAATGCCTCGCCTTTAAACCAAAATTGAATGTTATGTCTTATGAAGGGTTTGACATTAATGGATTCACATATTACACAAAGCGCCAAGATGATAAGAGTGTCGTCTAAAATAGTGGGTTCACTCTTCAAGCGTCGACTATGTACTTTGCAAGTGCAAAGGATAAGAGTCCACGTGAAGCTAAAATGTCATATTACGGTGTCATTGAAGACATTTGGGAGTTTGACTACATAGATTTCAAAATTCCGCTCTTTAAATGTAATTGGGTTGATAACACCAAAGGAGTTATAGTGGATGAATTGGGTTTCACTTTGGTGAACTTTGAAAAGATTGGCGAGAAGGGTGAACCATTCATATTGGCATCACAGGAGAAACAAATATTCTATATCGATGATCCTGCAAATGATAAATGGTCGGTTGTTCTTCATGGTAAAAGACAGTTCATTGAAGATCCTATAGATGAAGAAGAGTACTATGATAAGTATGATGACTCCAGTCCATTCTCAGTTTGGTTGCCAACTCCACAAAATATTGAAGCTAATGATGACTTATATGTGCGCGGAGATCACAATGAAGGATTGTTAATTGATAAAAGATCACAATTTTAGAGACATGTATGTTTATACAAATGCTAAATGTTTGCCTTTTTCTAGTTAATACAAATGCTAAATGTTTGCCTTTTTCTAGTTAATACAAATGCTAAATGTTTGCCTTTTTAATGACATTTTCAGATGGCTGACCATGATGAGCATGATGTCCATGATGAGCATGAAGTCCATGATGAGCATGCTGTCCATGACGAGCATGGCGAGGATACCAATGTAAGTTCTAAAAACATATCCTGTATTTCTATAAAATTCATTATCTTCTAGTTATGGCATATATCTTATATTTCTATATTGGGCTAATTCCGTGTGTTTATTTTTGTCAAATTTTAGGTTGATGATGCACATGTACCCACTGAAGCACTGGAGCAACTTGATGCGCAGCACCAAACACTTAACAAGAAAAGGGGCATCACTCTGTTGAAGAAGTTAATAGCGCTTAGTGACAGTGGATCCAAATTGGTTGTAGAGTTTGATAATGGAGGAAATGCAATTGGAGTGAACCGCAATAATTTTGTAAACTATCTTGGGTGTACCACTCGGAGCCATTGTGGTGTTAAGTATGATAATTGCCATAAAGTTCCTCAGGGGAAAAAGACTTGATATGGAAGGATTTATGCGTGAGTTATTATTATTTGCAATTCTATTTTGTAGATTACAAATTCTATTATTTGCAATTCTATTTTGGATACTAGTTAATAACATTTCTATTTTACAGATTCTGTTTGCATTGGATGAGAAGTTGCATTGTAAAAGTGTGATGAAACGCGCTGGAAAGATGCTTAGGAATTATAGGACAAATCTGAACAGAGAATACATAAAAGAAGGTGATAAGAAAAAGAAGTCAACCCTCGAACAATGGAACTTCTTGGACAAAGAAGATTGGGACAATTTCGTTGCTTCAAGAAAATCTGAAGAATTCAAGGTATTAGGTGTCACTCCCAATTTAATTAATATACATTTTATTCACCTATTCAAGATTAACATTTAGTGATACTAACCAAATCATTAATATGCATACTAACTAGGCCCTCAGTGACGCACAAAAAGCAAGGCGTGTACTGAATGTGCATGACCACACTATGGGTCCAAAAGGCTATGCAAGTGTTCGCCAAAGACTACATGCGGAGTCTGCGGCTACTCAGGAGTCTACTCCTACTCAGGATTCTGCCACACCCATGCCTCGCCATGATATCTGGATAGCTGGGAGGCAAAACAAGAAGGGTGAAATAAAGAAGCCCGTAACTACTGAGGCGGCTGCAAAAATGGTAAAATACAACTCTTAGAGCAATCGTTTGAATATTGATTATTTGTGGTGTTAATTTACCAATTTCTGTTGATGGTGATTAGCGGGAGCTGCACGAGCAGAGGAAACAAGGCACGTTCATCCCTCAGGGCACAAGGGATGAATTGACAGTTGCTCTGGGTAACCCAGATCATCCTGGACGTGTTAGGGGTGCAGGCGCTGGTGTGGGCATCAAAGCATTCTTTGGGCCATCCCAGCGCAAACCCAGAGCGGGACTTTCTCAAGAAGAGGTAACCTATTCTTTTTTTAGAATGTTACTGCAAAAGGAAATTCAATAATAAGAAGCTAATGTTTCTTTTATCCATGTATAGGAGAATAAGAGAGTCGAGGATATAGTTGCTAAGAAGGTCAACGATGTAGTTGCTGAGAAGGTCAAGGAAGAATTGCTGCGGTGGCAGGCATCTCAGGCTTCCAATCAGCCTATGGCGACCCACTCTTCTCCTGATGCACAGACTGCGAGTAATCCTGGAGACCCATCGCCTAACACGTCTGCTGTAAGTATTGTTTATGACATTGTAGCTAGTCTTTTCAAGATGATATGTTTTCAAGATGATATGTATATATGTATAACATTCTTTACGTAAATTTGTAGGCATTGAAGCCATGCTGCTTAAGAATACAAGACTATGTTGTTGCAGAGGCGCAGGCTTACCCGTCCCTTCCTGGGAAAAGGTTTCGCGGGACTCCAATGCCACAGGGCTACGTTTGTGTGGGCCCATTACGTGAGTTACCCGATTGGAGGGAAGCTACATTGCCATATCCCCACCCGGATATTGATACACTTACTGAGGCAGAAGGCGGGGTCATATTGTGGCCCAAAGCAGATGTCGTCTACACTACTGAAATTGTAAGATAAATTTACATTGATTTAGACTGTTAATGTGTATATATGATGTCAACTGATTTGAAATTATATATACAGGTTAAAAAGAAGACACCAGGAGCACCTAGGCCTCCACCTCCACTTCCCGCATTACCAACTTGGGTTCCAACTGACCTAACATACCCGTTAGGTCCTGCTTGTAGGGGAATGGCATGTTGGCTATGGGCACATAATATACATTGCCCGATAGTTGTTTCTTTAGATGCAGATTATGCAGGTCAATCATACGATAGCTCTTTATTTATACAAGATATTATTGAGCTGTTTATGTATGATTGGCTGAATAAATCAATGATAGAGACATGGATAATGTGAGATCTTGTTTATACATCCATATACCTTGTGTAAGATCTGGTGATCTGGTTTCTTATATATTAATGCATACGTAATACATGTTTTGCAGCTACTTAGTCGAAGATCATTGCAAACAATTTGCATTTGATCATGTGGGATTTTTGATTCCATCATTGATTAGTATGGTAGCTAAAGACCCTGATAATGTTCAACAATACTGTATAGATGCTTTTACAATTTTTGGTCAGCAAAAGAAGACGATAATAATAGCTCCATTCAATGTCAAGTAAGTTTACTTTATTTATAATTTGGACTTAAGAAAATTCCATTTTTATTGTGCATTTTGAGTTATTAATTGTTAACTTTTTACCTCTAGCGGTAAACATTGGGAGTTACTAGTTATTGTCCCCGGGACGTTCACTGTTTATTATCTAGATCTCGCGGGAAGTACATTAAACACTAAAATTGGACACGTAATGAGAATGCCATTATTCTGGTGAGAAATATTTCATTTTTGTATCTGTTAACATCTGTTATTACATTACTATTTACTTATGTAATTTACTGTGTTATATTAACATGTAGGGGTTTAGATGCATTCAAAAAGGCTGGAGGAACGGTCCCAAGGAAAAAGAACCAACCAATAAATTGGCAGAACGTACAAGTAAGTTCCCGACTCCAATGTATATATTATTGATGTGAATTGTGCTTAGTTGTATTATTTTGTATGTTTCAATTTATAGTGCACTACACAAGACAATGGCTGGGCATGCACATACTATTAGATGCGATTTATGCAGATGATTATCAAACATACCGCATTGGACATCGATACCATACATGAGGTATTATATATAGTCTCATTAGTTAGTATGAAATATATCAATCTTATTTTTATATTATTACTTATATATATACATCATTCTCTTTGCAGGTGTTTAAAACTGACCACACTATAGGTAAACACTTAAAAAATATACATGCTCCATATACGATGGAAGCATTAAATGAAATAAGAGAAGAATAGGCAAAAGCCATACAAGCAGTGGCAACTGTAAGATATAATTGGGATGTTGATAGCGATAATGAATGATACTTTGTAAATGAATATTTCTGAATGTTAATACATGTATTTGAATGTTTCTATATGTGTGAATGTGAGAATTGAATTGATGTCTGAATGTATCTACTTGTGTGAAATTTTCCTTGGGACTTTTGCAGGTTTGTGGCATGTTTGTAGGCTGATATCAATGGATGTCATAAACCTGCAGTTCAGAAAACTGAACTGCAGGTTCTCATCCTGTTGACCAGCCACAGCAGGCCTGCAAACTGATATGAAAAAAAAAGATATAGGCGTCGGTTATTTATAGAAAATCGTCAGCAAAGAACTACAGCGTCAGTTATTGGATAAAAACCGACGCCTAATATTACAAACAACCCGACCGTGCAGGAAAGCACGACCGTGGTGGAAAAGGTGTCGCTTATTCATATAAAACTGATGCCTATAGTACTAAACACGGCCGTGCAGGGAAGCACGGCCGTGTCGTCTTGAAGTATGGCGTCTATCTTTTAGTAGATAATCGACGCAGAATGTGTCCTAGATGACGTCGTTTTCTGTGGCGCGAACCCTTTTGGCGTCGGTTATATACTAAAAGACCGACGCCTATATGTTAAATAGGCGTCGGTTAAAAAACCGACGCCGAAGTGTTCGACCTTTAGCGGCGCCCACATAGGCGTCGCTCAGAAACCGACGCCAAAGGGGGTTAAACAACCGACGCCAAAGGTTGTTTCTGTAGTAGTGTTGTTGCTCTTCATATTGATAGAGATTCTCTTTCAACTAAATCTCTTTGCTTAGAAAATGATCTTTTACATGCTAGAGATAATATTGATCAATTATCTTCTACTATTGCTTCTCTTAAGCATGATAATGAAAGTTTGAGATCGTCTTTGCAAAGATTCTTAGTTGGTAAGAAGAGCCTTAATGATATCCTACACCACTCTACTAAACAAATTGGTAGACATGGTTTGGGGTATGATAGTAGTCAAGGGAACAACAAAGATAAAGGACCTCCAATATTCCATGGAAAATCATCTAGTTCCAAGACTATGGGCACATGCAACTATTACAATGATTTTGGTCATTATTCTACTTGTTGTCCTTTTAGGAAAGCACCCAAGAGCAATAGGACTTGGGTTGCTAAACTAACCCCTCCGGACCCAAAAACATGATTGGGGACCATTTCATCTTTCTTCATGTAGGTAATTGCAAATGGATTGACTTGAGCTATTGAATTGCAAATTGACTTCTCAATCCACATGAAAGAAGAAAGGTGAGATGTGTAGAGGGTGACAACAAGTGGAAAAGCAATGGTAAGCACAAAGGTAATGGTTTTATTTCTTGTAACCATTTCTAACTTGTTTTTGTCAAATTAGTGTGCACTATACATATGGTTTTTGAGTCAAAAATGGCATTTTGTGTTTCTCTTCACACTCTTTCTCAAAAACTATTTCTAATGCTTATATAGTGCATTACTAACTTGCTTAGACATGTTTGGATATGGTTTGTATCTTTTTTTTTTTGGAACCTCATCAGAGGTAAATCTTATTCATTCTGCTCCCGCATGGCTGGGAACACCCATTGATTACATTTTGTTCCTGCTGGGAAAATGAAGCTGGTAGGGTTTCTACCATTACAGGGAAGAGGGAGAAGGGATTGACCCACAGGGTCGAGGGGAGGATCGAGATATACTCGATCATCCTGATAGTTTTTGTGGTGGTGCCTGGCTAGGCCGTCCACCAGATGAATGGTTGCTCTGCCAACCTTCAAAACTGCACTTTCTTCAGTGTCTGCTAAGATCTTGTGTATGTCCGAGATCCAGGATCAAATTGCAGGTGTATATCGTCCTTTGTCCTTCACTGCATTAGTTGTTGTGGCGCTGTCCGAGATCAGAATGACTCTGGGGCATTGATTAATCTTGCAAGCTTCGGCTGCAAGGTGCAGTGCTCTCGTTTCAGCTTCAAGAACTGACTGAACAGTGATTTTCCTCGCACACCCCCCTAGCCAGTTGCCATCATTGTCAATGGATGCTGCCGCTATGGTAGCAGTGTTTCCGTGTACTGAGGCATCAGACATCCAAAGGATACGTCCTGCCTCATTCATGGGGATCTCGCCTTCTAATTGTATCTCATCTGTTTTGGCCTGTTCATTGTTCTCCCAGGCTTGGACCACTGATCTATAAAGACATGATATTTGTGAAACTTGTCGACTTTTCTGTATAATTTTTTTGTCGAAGATCTCAGCGTTTCTTGCCTTCCAAATGAACCAGCAGGTGATGGCGAACGTGGACTGGGTGTTCATGTCTTCCTTCAGCATAGTTGCTATCCAGCTTCTTGAAAGTGCAGACGGGTCCGTCAGATATATATTGCGGAGCTTTGTAGCCGACCACACTTCACCTGCGTGTGGACAGTCTCTCAGCGCGTGGAGTGTGGTTTCCTCGTTGCTACCACATCTCGGACAAATGGTGGAATCTGTGAACTTTCGTTGCTTCCTTCTCACGTTAGTCATGATCCCCTCATGTGCAGCAAGCCATAAGAAGGTACGAATTTTGGCGGGGGCCCTGATGTTCCATATCTCCAGCCACACGTCATCTGATTGTGCGTTATCTTCAGTGTGGATTAAGTCATAAGCCTTGCCTGTTGAGTATTTACCTGTTGTTTCATATTTCCAGCTCCAGAGATCTTTGCCTTTGTTACAGTTGGGAGTGGGTAAGTTGATGATTTTTCTTACGCAGCTCGGTGGCAGATAGCTGTCTAGGAAGTCTGTGTCCCAATTGTCGTTGAGGTGGCAGATATGGTTTGTATCTTTAACATGCCTTTAAATATGTTTTTATGAAATATATGTGCCTTTTGACAGCTGCTTTGTCGGTCGAGTTTTCCCTATTGAAACTCGACCGATAGGCACCAAGAGTGTTGCCAACAGTTGTCATCGGTCGAGTTGTCAATGCACAGAACTCGACCGATAGCACTGTGCACAGAATATACATTTGGCTTATTGAATGAGAATTTCCCTCTCAACTAGATTTTCTCAACCGATAGCCTTATTCTTTGGCACTCTCATTTGGTATCTACATATATGCATATTGCCATGTTCTAAATTTCCTATCTTGCTTACAATTCTATCTCTCTAATTGCTCTAAATTGGTATATCTATATGTTGCAATTACTTGGTTTGAGTTGTTTTGCAGGTTTTGATGATGATCTCTTTGGATCTCTTGGTTGTGTCTTAAATTGCTTCTGTTGTGCTCTAACTTGCTACATCTATCTAGGTGTATATATTGTTTTGATACAACCTTGAGGTTCTTAGGGGTAATCATCTTTTGGTAAGGATGCATATCTTGTGAGTTATATCCTTTCATTCTTCTAAAATTGCATATCTCTTTGTTTGGATATATCTCTACATATACTCATAGCTTGCTCTTTGACTTGTGTATCTTTTGGTATCTCTTGCTATGATCTAGATCCTACTAGTAGTCCTAACTTGTGCTATCATCTACTAGTAGTTCATATACATGTAGTTCTAACCCTGTTTATAATTGACATCTTTGCTCATCTATATGCTATGCTTGTATCTTGTCTCATACATACTCAAGATTGTTCTTTAAATTGCATATCTACTATCTTGACTTGCTTGCATAACATTGTGATGCAGGGTGCATAGATCTACATTATATGTAGAAATTGGAGTATTTTTGGATTTGATGCAGCTTTTGCTCCAGTTTCAATTTTTGGTGCAAGACTAGTGTTTTTCATGCAGAAAAAACCTTCTGAGCAAGACTCATTGCTTTTCCATGAGCTCCGATGGTTTTTGGTCAAATTCCATCATCTTGAGGGTCAAAATTGTGATTTATTGTTTTTCTGCAGTACTTTATCTTGCATTTTTGGGTTGTTCAAGTATATGTTTTAACTTACTTTTCTTTCTATGCTTGGACAAGACCCTATCTGTTCTCTTTTACTCTCCTTATATATATTTGTGTTATCTCCTTTTCTCTTTAACAAGTGATGTTTCTTATTTCTTCATAACCCCTCTTTTTGAAATGACAAAGGGGGAGAAAGGTATGTCTTCTTTTAAAAAGAGGAAGAAGGCATGTCTTACATGAAGAAGAGAAGTATGTTCATGTAAAGGGGAGAAGACATATATGTGTAGAACATATATGAGTAGAAGACATAGTTTCTATAAATGTTATGAAAGCTAACCATGCAGGAGAAATAGCATCAATTGAGGGGGAGTATGAGAACTCCATGCGCATCAATTGAGGGGGAGCATATGAACTCCATTCTATTGAAACCCCTAGGTTTCTCCAAAGGTATGATTTTACTTAAAAGCTTTCAATACATTTATGGAATGGTTTGTCATCTTCAAAAAGGGGGAGATTGTTGACTCAAGGTCAATTAGGTCAATGTTGACTCACATCTAAATTGACTAAACCCGTGTTTTGATGATGACTAACCATTCCACATATTGGTGTCTAATGCTTCTACTTGAGTGATTTTAGATTAGGTATAGACACACTCCAATTTCCCTAACTTGCGCATCTCAAATTGGAGAAAAGACAAGTCAAAGTCATACAAGTGCATGTTTTTGTAATATAATGTATATCCATTAGAATCATGTTGTAAATCACTTGTAATGATTGTATGACTTGTAATTAAGCTTAGAAAAATATCAGGAACACTTAGATCGAATATTATAGCACTTTTAATGCAACTTTGAAAATCAATTATAGGCACTTGATCGGTCCAGTTTCCCACCCTAAAACTCGACCGATCCACCTGGGCTGATTTTCTGAAGATTGCATCGGTTCAGTTTCCCACCCTGAAACTCGACCGATCCACCTGGGCTGATTTTCTGAAGATTGCATCGGTCGAGTTACACATATAGAAACTCGACCGAATGCACTGTACGGAAAAGTGCAGAAAAGTGTTTCTAGCCGTTGTGGAGTTGCAACAAGTGAAAATATATCTGTTGCAAGCCACAAAATGGCTAGTTTTCATTCACAAGTGTTCCCAAAGGCTAAGAGGCATCCCCAGCTATAAATAGGACCCATTAGAGTGAGTAGGAAATCTATAAGAGAGCTAGTCCTACATGTATATCTTGTGAGGCTCTCACTTCCACCACCTCCACTTCTCTCATTTGCAATCATGAAGATGAAGGTTCTCTCTCTTGTCCAAGAGAGGTGAAGAAGAACAAGGGAAGGCGTCCCTTGGTGAAGATCAAGGCTAAAGACTTGGAGCTAGAGTGGGTAAGCCCTTGGAGAAGGCAGAAGACTCAAGCTCAAGTGGGTAAGACCTTGGTGAAAGCTTCTCCGAGTGAAGGTGAAGTCAAAAGCTGAAGATCCAAGAAGAGTGTGTAATTCCTGCAAGGTCGAAGACTTGTGCAAGAGTGGGTAAGTCCTTGGAGAAGGCCGAAGACTCTTGCAAAGTGGGTAAGTCCTTGGTAAGGTTGAAGACTCTTTGTCTTGGATAGGTAAGTCTTTTGTTTGGTCATGCATTGTATGTCTTATGAATGAATATAAGAGTGTAATAGTTTGGAAGACCTAGAGGTTGACCTCTCTAGGCAAGTGGACTGACACACCTCTAGTTTGAAGTGTGGAACCACTCTAAATAGCTTGTCTATTGGTGCATGTTCAATCTCTCTCATCCTTGCTATGTATGATTTAGTTGCACTCAAATTGCCTATTTAGCAACCTTATCTTGTCATATATTTTGAAGGTTTAATGAGTTTTGTTTAAGTACTTTCAGCTCTATTCACCCCCCCTCTAGAGCATCTAATCACCCATCTAGGATCCAACAAATGGTTCCTTGGTTCAATTGATTTAATGGTTAGACTTATACTTCAATTGATAACCTTGAACAATGAACCTGGTCCAATGAATAATATCGGATGATTCAAAATCCAATGGATTAGAATAAATCACATGGTATTATATGTGGTTCCTAGTGAAGATAATTCAATGGTTCAATGCCATTAATTTGTTGTCTTACCTTTGCCATTATATAGTTATATTTGATAAATCACTATACTAAGTGGATGTGTAACTCCCATGTGACCTAGCTTGTTATACCTAACCTTAATGTAATGATATGATGTTGATTGGTTATAATCAGACCTCTTGAATGATTAATGTGATAATGAATAACACTCTTCTTGTGTTGAAACCACAATGTAGTACTATTTGAATATCATAGTGCCTTGCCATGTTAATATCTATGGACACATATGTGCTACTGATATTTTGAGCCTTGTTTAAGGCAATGAATGATGATAACCTTACTATGAATAATGTGATGGTCTTAATGACCTTTGAGCATGTTTGAAGCCATGATTGAGTTGAAATCCTCTTCATGTTCCAATAAGGGTTAAGACCCTGGAACTTGTGATAAGATATTGGTATCTTATAAAAGTATGATGATAAGTGTGGTCCATTAATTTGCAATGAATGATAGCATGTGGTAATGTGATTAATATTTATATCTCAAATGTTTTATATCTTTTGAAGTTGTTATACATATACTCTTGTTAGAAAAGAATTAGGGTTTGAATGTCCATTTCTATGATTTAGCCTTAATTCACCCAATTGGCATAACTAATTAAGTAAAACTCTAATCTTGTAGTGCCATGTGCCATAGATCTATCTGAGTGTCAAAAATTGCCATATAGTGAAACGAGTATTCCTAAGGGATACTCGGAGCACATATCGATGAGTATGCGGGGTGCTTGTCATCCTGAATTCAAGTGTTAGGGAGGATGACAGTGGTCATACCTAGCCCTCAGTTTAAGAACGGTTGCGGTCGTGTCTTGGTGATTATATATATATATATATATATATATATATATATATATATATATATATATATATATATATATATATATATATATATATGATGAGATTGGAATACAACTATGATTGTACCTCGGATGGTAGGGTATGCATACCTACCTCCTTTCACTAGTGTCGTGTCATGTACCAAGGATGGACTAGGCTGTTAGTAGCTTGACCTTATGTGTCACTATGGCAGATCCGTACTGACCGGGGGAAGAGATGATCTTAGGAGTCCGACTCTTCCTAGATCTTGTATGGCATTGGTTTCGACTTAGTAGTGGTCAGTTGGGACTCGAGTGGTATTTCTCAAATCCCTCAGGGCAATGCAATAAAAGAAGTGATATAAGCTGTGTAGTATACTGACTATGGTTAAATATGTCTCACATTGTTTGATTAGTCTTTAACTTGTCTTTATACTATTCAGTGTTTACAAGATGATATCATATGACCTTTGAGTAATTATACTTATTTTCAAGTTAATTTTCTTAATGACTTAGTATGCTTAACCTATTCAATCTGCTTAAATTGCTTATTCATTACTGTATCTTCTCAGTTCATTTACTATCAATCAATATGTTGTAATCAATATATGTTGGAGAGAGTTATATCTCTCGCTAGGACTGGGTCTCACCCGTGGGGCACCACATTTTTTAGGTGGTCGCGGGCAATGAGGTCGATGTCGTGTTGTTGAAGAGAACCAACTTGGTGGGCAATAGATTCATAAGGTTGGTTAGTTGTAGATGTTAGTAGTAGAGTCCTAAAGTCGTCCCTGTACTCTCAGGTCCGGGTATGGGATGTGTTTTCTAGATGATATACGTGTATCGACACAAAATTTTGGCAGTATGCCAATGTTTGTAAATATATGACATGTACATGTGAAATATATTTTGTATGTAGGATGTGACCAAGGTCTTTGGACCCATATGTAAATACTTATTACAGTATATGAGAATGGAATGATGGACCTTTTGTAAATGTTCTAGAGTTTATTTACATTGTTGGAATCGGTTTTAATTATTCCACATTTTTGACTATGTGATAAATTAGTAGTTGATCGTCTTTTGTGTTTTGAGTAATATCATTTAGCGTGATGAGGTGTCACAGTTAAGTTGGTATCATAGCTCTAGGTTTACTAAGTCTACAGAGACATAGGACTTAGGTTTGAGTCTGTTCTTATGTATCCAACATATATGATCATAGTTTATGCTTATGCAGATATGTCTGGAGGACATGAAGAACATGTTGAGAGTAGCTATGTAGCACTAGGAGGGTGTGCTACGAGGTAGACATGTGATGAGAGAGTGCCATAAGAAGGGCCAGAGCAGCCCACAATGCCTCATCTAGACCCGACAATGATGGCCAATCTTGAGTTTCAGTCTATGTTTAGACAGATGATGGCTACAATTACACATATTGATGACAGAGTGCCAACACCTCAATCTAGGTAAGCCGCCTCTAATGTGGAGTCCCAAGGTGTTGGGAAGACATTTGAATGTCTTAGGCATGTTGAGGCGATTCGATATGTAGGTACTTCTGATTTAGCAGACGATGACATGTGGTTGACTGAGCTGGAAAAGGCATTCAAAATCCTAAACATCGCTGAAGAAGACAAAGTTAAGCATGTAGTATACTTTTTGAAGGGTAGTGCTAGCCACTGGTGGGCCATAGAAGAGGAGAAAAGGCCAGGAGTTGTGATAGGAAGGGAAAAGTTTCAGAGGGAATTTGTTAGCCGATATTTTCTAGAGACCTGCCTAGATGAGAAAATCTCTCAGTTCAAGAAGATTCATCAGGGAGCTATGACTATCAATGAGTATGAATCAAAGTTTATGGAACTTCTGAGGTTCTTCCCGTACATGGCAGCAATGAACAAGGAAAGGATCTGGAGATTTGAGAAGGGTATGAGTACGGAGTTGACTACTACAACATCAACCTTGGAGAATAGGGAAAGGTTTTCCACCTTTGTGGAATATGTCAGGAGGATTGAGAGGTATGCCATAGAGAAGCGTGAAGCTAATGCTAAGAAGTGACTTATGCAGTTTCAAGGGCAATCATCTAGAGGCTTTAAGAAGCCAAGGTTTTTCCCACCTCCTTCACAACCAAGGTCAACCTTCACTGAACCAAGATCACATGCACCGTCACAGTGTACCCCGAGTAACAGTGTACCCCGAGTAGGGAGGTCACCGTTTTCCACCAACAGGAGCTCGCAGTTCATCATCAGTATCAGTTATAGGGTCGTTTAGACCACATAGTGATAATCAAGTGTGTCATCAATGTGGATAGACAAGGCATATTAGATGTAATTTCCCTATGAAGGTGGAGGAGGGGACTCAGCAGCTAAGGCAGAATCAACAGGGATCACAACAACGATAGTTTGATACTGGTAGTGGCAGAGGATGTGGCCAGGCATCCAATGTAGAATCCTTAGGACAGGCGAGCAGAGGACGTGGACGGAAGCATGCGACAACTAGGTTCTATGCCATGACCCAGCTGGAAGTACTGGTCAATCCATGAGTCGTGACAAGTCAGATGGAATTATTTCATTCTGATTTGTCTGCTTCTTATTTCAACTCTGTGTTAGTAGATCCATGTGTGACACACTCTTTTATCACCAGAGAGGTGATAGATAGTTGTTATCTACCTGTTAGTCTAGATATGATAGCCTATGGCTAGAGACTCCTTTGGTTGATTCCGCTGAATTGCGGGAAGTCTGCCCTTCTTGTGTTCTTTCTTTTTCTAGACACAACATTCAAGGGGATCTTTTGCCACTTGACATGCATGGTTTTGAAGTAATCCTAGGAATGGATACCTTAGAAAAATACAAGGTAGTCTTGGACTGTAGTACTAAGGTGGTGACGTTCCATGATGGAGATATATAGTGGATTTTTCAGGGTGATAGGAAGATTCTTCCTACATGTTTGATGTCAGCTATGATAGCTGAGCGGTTGATGAGACAAGGATGTGGGGCTTTCTTAGCTCATGTTGTGGATACCAAGGCGGGAGGTCCTAGTATCCAGGAGGTACCAGTGGTGCAAGAATTTGATGATGTCTTTCCTAAGGAATTTTCTAGCATTCCCCCTCCTAGAGAGATTGAGTTTGAGATCAATCTTGTTCCTGGAACACAACCCATAGCACAATCAACATATAGAATGGCACCAACAGAGATGCAAGAGTTAAAGAAACAGTTACAAGAACTGTTAGAGAAGGGTTTTATCAGGCCGAGCACTTCCCCTTGGAGTGCTCCCATGTTGTTTGTTAAAAAGAAGGATGGTTCAATGAGGCTGTGTATAGACTACAGATAGTTGAACAAGGTGACAATAAAGAATAAGTATCCTTTGCCAAGGATTGATGATCTTTTTAATCAGTTGAGAGGTGCCACTGTGTTTTCAAAGATAGACCTGAGGTTAGGTTACCATCAGTTGAGAATTAAGGTTGATGACATACCCAAGTCAACTTTTAGGACTAGGTATGGTCATTATGAGTTTGTGGTTATGCCATTTGGGCTAACCAATGCACCTACAGCTTTTATTGATCTAATGAATAGGGTGTTTAGACCTTATGTTGATCAGTGTGTGGTCGTGTTCATAGATGATATCCTCATATACTCCAAGTATAGTCAACAACATGAGCAACACCTTCGCCATGCATTGACTTTGTTGAGGCAACATCAACTATATGCTAAGTTCAGCAAGTGTGAATTCTGGTTATCTGAAGTGTCTATTCTGGGCCATGTTATATCTGCAAAAGGCGTTTGTGTTGATCCCAAGAAAGTGGAATATGTACTAGAATGGAAACAACCAAAGACACCGACAGAGATCCGTAGTTTCCTAGGTCTGGCAGGTTACTACAGGATGTTCATCAAAGACTTCAGTTTTATAGCGTTATCCCTAACTAGGTTAACCAGGAAGGATGTTCATTTTACTAGAAATGACAAGTGTCAACGTTCTTTCCAACTTTTGAAAGAAACGTTGACTAGTGCACCGGTGTTAGTACTGCCAGAGCAAGGAAAAGGCTATATTGTATTTTGTGATGCTTCAAAGAATGGGTTGGGATGCGTGTTGATGCAGGATAAAAATGTGATTTCTTTTTCTTTGCTACAGCTTAAGAAACATGAGGAAAATTACCCAACACATGATCTGGAGCTTGCAGCGGTAGTCCATGCCTTAAAGATTTGGAGACACAATCTATATGGAGAAAAGTGTCAAATTTTCACTGACCACAAGAATCTACAGTATATGTTCTCAAAATAGGAGTTGAATATGAGGCAGAGGAGATGGATGGAGCTGATTAAGGATTATGATTGCATAATAGACTACCATCCAGGGAAAGAAAATGTGGTAGCTGATGCATTGAGTAGAAAGTCATCTTCATTATCAATGGTAGATAATGCACAATTAAATTCCTTGATGTGCCATAAGAGAGATATGCTAGTGTCTCTTCACCAAATGAATGTACAACTAGAAGTTTCCTTGCTAGCAGGATTGTTTGCACAGTTACAAGTGAAACATACCTTGAGACAACAAATTCATGATGCATAATAGAATGATACTGTGATACAGAATATCCGATCAGGGATTGGCAGTGAAAAGTGTGATGGCTTTCATGAGGCAGATGATGGTACAGTTTGTTACCACAATAGGACAGTAGTTCTTGATGTTGATGGGTTGAGGAAGATGGTACTTGAGGAGGCTCACTCCTCCATGTATGCAATGCATCCTGGAAGTACCAAGATGAACCATAACTTGAAAGACATGTATTGGTGGCCAGGTCTAAAGCATGATGTGGCAGAGTTCATTGCCAAATGTCCAATTTGTCAGTAGGTGAAGGCTGAGCACCAGAAGCCTGTAGGGACATTACAACCCTTGCCAATACCACAGTGGAAATGGGATCATATTACTATGGAATTTGTGGTTGGTCTTCCTAGGACATCCAAGGGTCATGATTCCATATGGATGATAGTAGCCAGATTGACTAAGTTAGCTCATTTTCTACCAGTTAAGATGACGTTTATAGTATAGAAATTGGCACAAATATATGTTGATGAGATAGTCTTTCTGCATGGCATTCTAGCGACTATAGTTTCTGATAGAGGTCCATAGTTTACAAGTCATTTTTGGGAGCGTCTACATTCTACAATGGGAACACAGCTGAGATTCAACACATCTTTTCATCCGCAAACTGATGGCCAGTCTAAAAGGACTATTCAGACTTTAGAGGATCTCTTGAGGGCATGTGTGCTGCAATTTCTTGGTAGTTGGGATGTACATCTGACTTTGATAGAGTTTGCATAGAACAATAACTATCAAAGAAGCATAGATATAGCTCCTTATGAGGCTATGTATGGGAGATGATGTCAGTCTCCTCTTTGTTGGTATGAGACAGGTGAACATCAACTTTTGGGTCCTGAGATAGTACAACAGACTACAGAAAAGATTAAAGTGATACAACAATAGTTGAAAGTAGCCCAGGACAGGCAAAAATCTTATGCAGATAACTGACATATACCACTTGAGTTCCAAGCGGGAGATAGAGTATATCTTAAGTTTTCTCTTTGGAAAGGTGTGCTGAGGTTTGGAAAGAAGGGTAAGTTGGCTCCCAGATTTATGGGACCATACGCTGTCCTAGCTCATGTTGGAAATGTAGCATATAAGTTGGAGTTACCACCAGAGATACATAGATTGCATAATGTCTTTCACATCTCTATGTTGAGGAAATGCCATCCAGATACTGACCAGACAATCTAACCAATAGAGGTTGAGTTAGATGAGGATATCTCCTATGTTGAGGGTCCTGTGTAGATCCTAGATAGAAGGGTGAAAAAGCTGAAGAGAAAATATGTAATACTAGTGAAAGTTTTGTGGAATCATCATGTCATAGAGGAAGCCACATGGGAACTAGAGAATGAGATGCGTAGAAAATACCCATCTCTTTTTGTGTAGGATTTCGGGGCGAAATCTTATTAGGGGTTTATAGTTGTAAGGCCCCTGAACTTGCTTAATGAGTTGAATGAACTTAATTACCATAATTAAATGCTTATCACCCTAATCTAACCTTTTTATATGTTTTGAAATCATAATACAAGCTTAATTTTTAAATTTGGTTCAATTTGGACACTGACTGATCAAAGTTATGCAATTTTCTGTACATTTTGGACTTTTATGCAATTTACCCAATTGAGGGGTTTTCTTTGCAATTTTTGACATAAATTATGTTACTTAGATGTTATATTATCATTCTTGAGATTTTTTAGCCATGGTCATCCTAGTTGAACCATGGTTTGAAGGTGTTTTCATCAAGGGTATTTTAGGGTTTACCCCTTCATGGATGAGCTACTTTTAGTAGTTATCAACTAATGAATTATGTGATTGGCTGGGAATTTCGACAAAGGAAAGATAAGAAGGTCTATAAGGATGGTGGGGGGAGCTGCTTGTGTGTGTTCTTGTATATTCTTGATAATTTAAGGCCATAGACACATGGGGAAGCTACTTTTACACCTCATGCTTGCTTCTATCCTTATTCATGGGCTATATTTACCCCTTCCTTGCCCAAATTCAAAACTATGCTTGCTTTCTCTTTCCTCTAGCCTGTAGAAACAAATCCACTCTATTTTTCTATGGAACCAACTGCTCTATGGTAGAAGACAACCTCTTTTTGGAGAAGAAGGTCTCCTAGAGCTCCACCTAGCCCTACCTAGGGTTTCCAAGGTCATCTTCTAGGGAATTTGACCAAGGAAAGTTGTTTTCTTCCTTCCTTCTTCATTTTTCATGCTCTTCTCCTTCCTTAGAACTTCCTCCAGGTCGGAACCCTACTGTTCCATGGTGAAAGTGGCTCTAGAACTCAAAAATCTATCCTTCTTGTTTCTTTTTCTAGGGTTTTGCTTCATTGTGGAGAGAAGTGCTTATTTGGCCAAGTTCAGATCTGAATCCAAGGTTTCTTGCCCTGTTTTCTTGAGATTCTTTCTGTTTGGGATCTGACCTACTCTATAGAGGTAAGTTATATAACATTCTTCACTTATATTTCTTACTAGAAGCTTGTTAGTTCATGTTTATGCCTTAATGTGTTTAAATAAGCATAGAGAAACCATGCTTGTTTAGAATTATGAATTTTTGTGGTGTTCCCTATTTTGTTCCAGTTCTATATGAACTTGTAAAAATGTGTATGACCTTTATAAGGTGTAACATGATCTGGTACAGGTTGATAGAATCAACCTATGGTGCTAAGCACAAAATAGTTGATGGTTCAAATTAGGGTTTCGAGCTATTTCATTCCCTATCACACCACCGATGGTCATACCATTCAATAGCCAATGGTGTTGCTATTTTGGTAACTAATTTTCATGATCAAGGGTGTCAAATTTACGGTGACAACCTATGGTCACCCCCTTAGGTCATTTTTTGACTTAATTAGATGTTTAATTATCATCCACTAAGTATTCTAATGATGTTATCAATCGATGATGATATTGGCTTAATATTTGATGGTGTTAACTGAATGTATTACTGATCTAGAAACCAATGGTGACCTAATGATCACAATTAATGGTGTATCAGGTCATCACCATATATGATGAATTAGGAATGTAATTGTAGATTTGACTAAACCTTAAACCAATGGTTCCTTGGTTCAATTGATTCAAGGGTTAGACTTATACTTCAATTGATAACCTTGAACAATGAACCTGATCCAATGAACAATATTGTATGCTTCAACATCCAATGGATTATAATAAATCACATGGTATTATATGTGGGTCCTAGTGAATATAATTCAATGGATCAATGCCATTAATTTGTAGTCTTACCTTTGCCATTATATAGTTATATTTGATAAATCACTATAATAAGTGGATGTGTAACTCCCATGTGATCTAGCTTGTTATACCTAACCTTAATGTTTTTTATATGATGTTGATTGGTTATAATCAGACCTCTTGAATGATTAATGGGATAATGAATTACACTCTTCTAGTGTTGAAACCACAATGTAGTACTATTTGAATATCACAGTGCCTTGCCATGTTAATATCTATGGACACATATGTGCTACTGATATTTTGAGCCTTATTTAAGGGATAGAATGATGATGATAACCTTACTATGAATAATGTGATTGTATTAACGACCTTTGGGCATTTTTGAAGCCATGATTGAGGTGAAATCCTCTTCATGTTCCCATGAAGGGTTAAAACCCTGGAACTTGTGATAAGATATTGGTATCTTGTAAAAGTATGATGATAAGTGTGGTCCATTAATTTGCAATTAATGATAGCATGTGGTAATGTGATTAAGATTTATATCTAAAATGTTTTATATGTTTTGAAGTTGTTATACATATACTCTTGTTAGAAAAGAATTAGGGTTTGGATGTCCATTTGTATGATTTAGCCTTAATTCACTCAATTGGCATAACTAATTAAGTGAAACTCTAATCACGTAGTGCCCTATGCCATAGATCTATCTGAGTGTCAGAAATTGCCAGATAGTGAAACAAGTATTCCTAAGGGATACTCGGAGAACATACTGATGAGTATGTGGGGTGCTTGTCATCCTGAATTCAAGTGTTAGGGAGGATGACAGTGGTCATACCTAGCCCTCAGTTTGAGAACGGCTGTGGTCATGTCTCGGTGATTTTATATATATATATATATATATATATATATATATATATATATATGATGAGATTGGAGGATAACTATGGTTGTACCTCGGATGGTAGGGTATGTGTACCTGCCTCCTTTCACTAGTGTCGTGACCTGTACCAAGGATGGACTAGGCTGTTAGCAGCTTGACCTTATGTGTCGTTGTGGCGGACCCATACTGACTGGGGCGGAGAAGATCTTAGGAGTCTGACTCTTCCTAGATCTTGTATGGCACTGATTTCGACTTAGTAGTTGTCTGTTGGGACTTGAGTGGTATTTCTCAAATTCCTCAGGGCAATGTAATAAAAGAAGTGATATAAGTCGTGTAGTATACTGTAACACCCCTGACCTGGGTTATGACCTGACCCTGGAAGTTTTGCCTAAATATGTAATTAATATACTTGTGAACACTCCCTGGCATGTAATTAAGTTCCTCAGGAACATTTACTTTCAATTTTGCTCCTTTTTGTATAAAGTTGTAGCATTGTGTTGTATGCAGGGACCTATGTGCAAATTACCCAGTTTAAGGGTTGAACTTGCAAAATTCACAAGATAAGATGTTCCTTTGATGTTGAGACATCATGAAGATGTCTATGATGAAGTTTGAGGGATTTCCCAAGCTTGAGCACCAAGGTGCAGCTGTGGAAGCAATCCCCATGCTCAGAAACCCTAATTTGGGGTAAAGTGCAATTTACCCAAATTGAGGGGTCCAACTTGTAATTTTCACCATCTAGAACATCTTTTATGACTCTTTCCATCATTTAGAGTAGAAATGATGAAAGGGATACATCATTTAATAATCAGATGAGAAAAATGACCTTTGTGATAGAAATCACCTAAAATGGGTATAAAACCCTTTCATGTATGTACCCTAGTTGAAGGTTGGATTCCTTTACCCTTAGATCTTGAGATTTTATGAGATTTGTACAATGATAGATGAGTTTGGACGTGCCTTTGAGCAAGGAGGGGCCTAGATGTGATTTCCAATCTTGTGAGGTCCTTAGAGTGTAAAAGAGGCTAAAGTATATAAGCCCTTTTCCCTTGCAATTAAGTGAACGAATTTTCTTTCCTTCACTTCTCTTCCTTTCTTGCTCAAATGACCAAGGACAGCTCTGGAGCTCAGGGGGGGACGACCAACCTGTTCTAGGTAAGAGAACCCCACCTTCTAGCTCGAATTCATGGAGGAATTCACTTTCTAAGGTTGGTTTTATGGTTAGCTTACTTAGTCTTCTTGTTCTAGCCGACCAAAGCAACGTTTCCTTGGAGAATTCACCTTTGACCAAGTTGTGGAAGCTCAAGGACGCCATTAAAGCTTGGAGCTTGAAGGCTTGGAGATCTAAGATCAACCTTTAGGTGGGTTTTATAACTCTAAACTTTTGCTTTATATGTATGCTTAATCCTTGCAATTTACTTGGTAAAATCTCCTTCTACCTCTCTTCTTCCTTGCACGTTTGCAAGCAAATCAGTGGAGGAACTGACCTTGCTAGAGGTTGAAGATGGGGGGTGTGATTCCCTATGTTACTTTTTCAAACGACCTTGGACCCTTTTGGTCCAAACGGTTGCAAACCGTTTGGGTTCAAACGGTTTCAAACCGTTTGCTCTCAAACGGTCTTGCAAGACCGTTTGGATTGAAACGGTCTCAAGACCGTTTGAAAGAGTTGACCAAGGGACGACCGTTTGAGGGTCTGTTCCTAATATATTGAAATTCATCTCTGCAAAGAATCAAAGTCTAATTCTTAACCATTTGGGAGTTGAAGCCACTTCAACATGAAACCCTAATCAGGTGAAAAAGTGCTGATTTGGAACATAGATCTTGTTGAGTTTTGGGTTGAAGGAC
Source organism: Alisma plantago-aquatica (assembly GCA_963693085.1). NCBI lineage: Eukaryota > Viridiplantae > Streptophyta > Magnoliopsida > Alismatales > Alismataceae > Alisma > Alisma plantago-aquatica. The sequence goes on from OY856409.1 coordinate 192,358,020, forward strand.
CCAAACGGTCTCAAGACCATTTGGGGATTCCTCCAAACGGTCCTAAGACCGTTTGGGCACAACCCAAGACCGTTTGAAGGTCTAGGGTTGAGTTAATCTAATGGTTTGAGGGTCCAATTGTAGGAAATTGATGAAATTGATGAAAGTTGCTGATTTTGACCTAATTGGACTTCAACCTTAGTCAAAACGACTTGGACTTTGGTCAAACTTTGGGCAAACGGTCTCAAGACCGTTTGGATGATGTCCAAACGACCTCAAGACCGTTTGGGTCAAGTTTGAGCCCAATTGGAGGTCAATTGATAGGTTCAACCTTGAGTTGATTCATATTGTTGAACATTGATGACCATCTGATTTGAAACCCTAATTGAGAACGATTGAACCCTAATTGGATTGCAATTGAGGGTCAATTTGATGTCTAATAGGCTAAGGCTAACCCTAATTGACTCAATTTATAAGTGGTCAGCATAGCTTTGACCAATTGAGGGCTTCAACATACATATCCATGAACATTGGTAACCTTTGAACCACTTTGGAGGTCCAAACGGTTTGAGCCCTTTTTGGACCAAACGGTCTCAAGACCGTTTGGATCCAAACGGTCTCAAGACCATTTGAGACCAAACGGTCTCAAGACCGTTTGGGGCCAAACGGTCTCAAGACCGTTTGGGCTCAAACGACCTCAGGATCGTTTGGTCCAATCGATCTCAAGTAATTTTTGATCAAACGGTTTCAAACCGATTGAAGCTCCAAACGGTTTGGAAGTCAACCCTTCCAAACGGTCTTCACCTCCAAACGGTCTCAAGACCGTTTGGATCCAAACGGTCTCAAGACCGTTTGGGGCCAAACGGTCTCAAGACCGTTTGGGGTGGTTGAAACCGTTTGAAGGTTGAAACCGTTTGGAGATTGGTGATGGTTTGTACTTAACCATTTGATGATGTAATTAGTTCAATGTTGATCCAAATTAAACCCTAATGGTAACCAAGGTCATTAAGGGACTATGTGATTAGTGAGTTAAACCATGATGGTAATCATGTAGCAAATTACCAAAATACCCTTGAGGGGTCTAAAGGGATAAAACCTTGTTCTAATCAAACCCTAATCACATGATGTTGATGTTTTGGCTTATGTTAGTCAATGGAGACTTATCTCAACCCGATCTAGAGTGGTGTTGTCACCATCTACTAGTGAGAGGAGAGAGAAAGTATTTCTAGAGAGAGAAAGTATCCTAGAGAGAGAAAGTACCCTTTTTAGGAGGAAACTCTAGTAAGATACTTCAAATACACATGAATGTGCATGATTAGGGAATGACCCACCTATGTGAGGTCATGGAAACTCTAATTATGATATCTAATGGATCTTAATCTTAATTAAGAGTCTTAATGATGATGTTTCTCTTACATGATGATGTAATGAGTACAATTCACCATGGTGTGAATAGTAAACCCTAATTTTTAGGGTGATGACATGAAAGATGAATAGTAAACCCTAATTGTTGAATTGTTTACTATTGCCGGTTGAATTAACCATGCAGGTTATCATGAGATGAGGGTCAAACCCAGGTATGGAATACCATGTTACATTCATTGAAAGCATGTCTTAAGCTTTATGAATGATGAATCATCTTGATGCACTGTTAAGTGACATCTTTTGTGATTTATGGGCTGTAAGAGCCATAAATGTTATCAAGGTCATGCTTGACAGATGACTTGAGATGAATTAACCAATGATTGTGATAAGTTAGGCCTGCTACATTTTAGTATTCTCATATATAGCTGTGTTATTGTATGATGATAAGAATACTGAATGTACCTAACTAATCAAGTGAAATGTAGAGCCCTGATCATAGATCCATCATTGTCAGAGTCTAAATGATGGTGAAACAGGTTTTCCTAAGGGAACTCCTAGATCACATACTTTTGAGTATGTGGGGTACATGGATGTGTAGAACCTTACATCCTAGTGTAGGTATTTGATGTAGATTCTTGTAGTCCGTCATACCTTCACTATAAAAGAACGGGTGAGAGGATGATGTAGATTCTAGTAGTCCATCAGACCCCACCATAAAGTCCTAAAGGTGAGATGTATCTCTACACTCCCTTAAAGACACAAATACCGTATCGGTGAAAGATAAACAAGAAATATTCCGATAGCGAAGAGAGTACAGAATGACACTGTAACTCTAAAAATAGCGAAGGACCAGAGTACCCTGGTGAGCTATTATAAAGACATCCCGCCAAATGTCAAACAATCAATCCTCTAACTGACTGAGGAAGATGAGGTCATAAGAATCCGGCTCTTTTAATGACCTATGTATGATACTGATGTGACTTCTTAGCGATCAGTTGGAGTATGAGTGGTATGCCTCATCTCCACAGGGCATAATAATGTTTGAAAACATAATCAACAGCGTAGTATATCTGTTAAGAGTTATCTACGAGTTATTTGATTGATGTTACCTTGAGTAGTATAGATGTTCTCATATTTTGATATTGATCGAACTCTTGCTTATTATCAGAACTGCTAGTGAATATCTTGAAGGCTTTAATTTCTTTAGTTATTCCCTGCTTTGTTTATAAAGCTTCTAGTGGAGAGTTATAACTCTCGCTGGGGCAATTATGTATAATTGTCTCACCCCGTAGACTTCTACTTTTTAGGTGGTCGTCGAAGACGGAGGAATAAGAACTCAGGTGACCAATCCCAGCAACAGCAGCATCAGGAGCAGTAAATATCTTAGGTGGAGATCTAGCCTGCTTCATGGTGTAGTTTAGAGTCAAGTCCTATGTGTCCTCTGTACTCTCAGGTCCTGGAGTGTTTTGAGTATGAACTCTTGAGATGTTTTGTATCATGTTGTATATAATTACTCAAGAAGTAATTTTCAGTGATGTAAACAGTTAAATCCTTTTTCTATGGAAAAGGTTTGTGGTTTCAAGCTCTTATCTCGAAAAGTTTTAATTTCCCGTGATTTTTTGTCTTCCGCTGTTTAACGATTGCTTCCGCACATGTTTAAATCGGGATTAATTCGAAGTTTGGAGATCGAAGCCCACAATTAAGTGGTATCAGAGCTCTAGGTTCGCCGAGTCTACAGAGGCATAGGATTTAGGAAGTCGAGTCTATCCTTAGTATTCCTTCCTTATCTAATAGAATCTTCTACTCCTCAGGAGAAGAAGATACTTAAGATGTCAGAGCCACATGATGAGTATGTGGAAGAAAGTAGTGCCAGTGCACCTCAAGGAGGTGCAGGAGTACCAGGGGTGGAACAGCCTGTACCAGAACAACCTAGGGAGCCACCCCAGTTTGACCCAGCTGACATGGGTAACCCAGCAGTCCAGATAATGTTTGGGCAGTTCATGACTGCCGTGACACATATAACCGACAGGTTGCCTATGCCTGCACCTAGGGCACCTGTCCAACCAGAGGGGCAAGGTATCGGGAAGACGTTCGAGCGACTACGTCGTGTCGGAGCTACCGAGTACCATGGGACTGCTGACCCCACAGATGCTGATCTGTGGTTGACAGAGCTGGAGAAGGTTTTTAGGATCCTCAACATCCCTGAAGCTGAGAAGGTTAGACATGCTGTCTATCTTCTCAAAGGAAGTGCTGGTCACTGGTGGACCATGGAAGAGCAGAAGAGACCTGGAATAGAGATCTCGTGGGAAGACTTTCGGCGGGAATTTGTTCAAAGGTATTTCCCAAAGACCTTCCTAGACGAGAAGATCTCTCAGTTTGAGAGACTGAGACAGGGTATGATGAACATTAGCGAGTACGAAGCTAAGTTCATGGAGCTGTTGCGGTTTTGTCCGCACATGGCTGCCACAGAGGAAGAAAGAATCAGGAGATTTGAGAAGGGGTTGAATGCTGACATGTCTACCCCAGTGTCTGCCTTAGAGAACCGAGTGAGATTCTCTACCTTCGTTGAGTCAGTCCGAAGGATAGAGAGATCTGTGGTTGAGAAAAGACAAACCCATAAAAGATATCCACAGTTCCAGGGTTCTTCATCTAGGGATTCCAAGAAACCTAGGTTCTCTGCACCTAACCCTCCACCACCCAGATCGAGTTTTCAAACTCAATGGACACCAAGCAGAGGTAGAGGACGAAGTCAACCGCTTCAAGGGACGCACATTTCTGCATCTGTGTCAGTTACTGGACCACCTAGACCACAGCAACAGGAGAAGAGTTGCTACAACTGTGGTAAGGTGGGACACTTGATGAAGGATTGCCGTTCTAGGGCTGTCGGTGTGACACAACAAACCCCGAGACAGAATCAACAGGGATCTCAGAATAGACAACATCAAGGATCAGCTCGAGGACGTGGACAAGCGTCTCAAGCTGGATCATCAGCACCACCTCAACAGCAGGCTACAGCGAGGTTCTATGCTATGAACCCACCAGAAGCAGTGGTCAATCCACAAGTGGTGACATGTCAGATGGAACTTTTATATTCTGATATGTCTAAATCTTGTGTAGTATCTGTTCTGATTGACCCGGGTGCTACGCACTCTTTCATCACTCGAAGAGTGATTCGTAACTGCAATATGACAACTAGTCATAGGGCAGATAAGTTGTTGTTGGAGACTCCGTTGAGTGGGTCTGCTGTTCTACAAGAAGTATGCTCTCCCTGCATACTTTTCTTTTCTAAGTATCACATTCAAGTGGATCTTATACCACTTGATATGCAAGGATTTGATATAATCCTAGGGATGGATACCTTGGAAAGGTATCGAGTTGTCTTGGATTGTGAGTCCAAGTTGGCAGTGTTTGCTGATGAAAGCAACACATGGATCTTTCAAGGTGAAAGAAAGATTCTGCCCACCTGTCTTGTATCAGCTATGGTTGCTGATAAGTTGATGAGGCAAGGATGCTACGCATTCTTAGCCCATGTGGTAGACGTTACCAATGAGAGATCCAACCCTGCTGAAGTTCTGATAGTCAGGGAATTCGAGGATGTGTTTCCCGAAGAACTTCCTGGTATACCACCACCCCGGGAAATTGATTTTGAGATCAATTTGGTCCCAGATACGAAACCCATAGCCCAGACTCCGTATAGGATGGCGCCTGCTGAGATGGCAGAACTCAAGAAACAGCTTCAAGAGTTACTTGAGAAGGGTTTCATCCGACCGAGTACCTCACCTTGGGGTGCTCCGGTTTTGTTTGTTAAAAAGAAAGATGGATCGATGCGGTTGTGCATTGATTATAGACAACTCAATAAAGTAACGATAAAGAATAAGTATCCTTTGCCGAGGATTGATGATCTTTTCGACCAGTTGCGTGGTGCAATAGTCTTTTCTAAGATAGACTTAAGGTCTGGATATCATCAACTCCGCATTAAGGACAGTGACATATCTAAGTCTGCCTTTAGGACAAGATATGGTCACTATGAGTTCACGGTCATGTCGTTTGGACTAACCAATGCACCGGCTGCATTCATGGAACTCATGAATAGAGTCTTTCGACCTTTCCTTGATCAGTGTGTTGTCGTCTTCATAGATGACATACTGATTTATAGTAAGGATGCTCAGCAGCATGAGCAACACCTTCGCCAGACTTTGACCTTGCTAAGAGAGCATAAGCTATACGCTAAGTTTAGCAAGTGCGAGTTTTGGTTATCTGAAGTGTCTTTCCTTGGACATATGGTATCTGCCTCGGGAATTCGTGTTGACCCTACAAAGGTAGAATCTGTTCTGTAATGGGAACAACCGAAGACACCGACGGAGATTAGAAGTTTCTTGGGGTTAGCTGGTTATTATCGAAGGTTTATTAAGAATTTTAGTTCTATAGCCTTACCTTTAACCAAGTTAACCCGAAAGGATGTTCCTTTTGCTTGGAGTGATAAGTGTCAACAGTCTTTTCAGCTGTTGAAGGAGAGGTTGACAAGTGCACCTGTGCTTGTGTTACCTGAGCAAGGAAAGGAATATATAATATTTTGTGATGCCTCCAAGAATGGACTTGGATGTGTGTTGATGCAGGATAAACAAGTGATTTCTTTTCCTTCCCGACAGCTTAAGAAACACGAGGAGAATTATCCGACACACGATCTAGAGTTAGCTGCTGTGGTCCATGCTTTGAAAATCTGGAGACATTATCTTTATGGAGAAACTTTCCAGATTTTCACAGACCACAAGAACCTTAAGTACATCTTCACTCAGCATGAGCTTAATATGAGGTAACGTCGCTGGATGGAGTTAATCAAGGACTACGATTGTACAATTGATTACCATCCGGGCAAAGCCAATGTGGTTGCTGATGCCTTGAGTAGGAAATCAGCAACATCAACCATGGATAGGGCACAACTAAGTTCCTTAGTATGCTCTAGAAGAGATATGCTTATCTCTTTAAGGTAAGACAATGTGCAGTTGAAGGCATCATTGTTAGCTGGTCTGTTAGCTGAGATGCAGATTAAACCTACCTTAAGAGAGCAGATAAAGGAGGCACAACAAGTAGATGTTTTTGTACAACAGATTAGATCTGAGTTTGGAGATGAGAAGCGAGAAGGTTTTCATGAGTCAGATGACCAGGTGGCATGCTATCATGGAAGGATGATAGTGCCAGATGTGGACAACCTGAGGAAGTTAGTCCTGGAAGAAGCTCATTCTTCGATGTATGCTATGCATCCAGGGAGCACCAAGATGTATCGAAACTTGAAGGATATGTATTGGTGGCCTGGGATGAAGAAGGATGTAGCTGAGTTTGTTCTGAGGTGTCCTGTGTGTCAGCAGGTCAAGGCTGAACTCCAGAAACCTGTAGGGACAATGCAACCCTTACCCATACCACAGTGGAAGTGGGACCATGTAACCATGGACTTTGTTGTTGGCCTACCCAGGACAAACAAAGGACATGATTCCATTTGGGTAGTTGTTGATAGGTTGACAAAGACAACGCATTTCTTACCTGTCAAAACAACCTATACTGCTGAAAGGTTATCCCAGATCTATGTCCAAGAGATAGTGCGTTTGCACGGAGTTCCTGTCACTATAGTTTCTGACAGAGGTCCCCAGTTTACAAGTCGCTTTTGGGAACAGTTACACAGAGCCCTAGGCACCAAGCTAAGGTTTAGTACAGCCTTTCATCCTCAGACTGATGGACAGTCAGAAAGGACTATACAAACCTTAGAAGATCTGTTGAGAGCATGTGCTCTCCAGTTTACCGGGAGTTGGGATCTACATCTAAGCTTGATAGAGTTTGCCTATAACAATAGCTATCAACATAGCATTGATATGGCACCATATGAAGCCTTATATGGCAGACGTTGTAGATCACCCTTGTGTTGGTATGAAACTGGTGAGCACCAGTTGTTAGGCCCTGATCTTGTGCAGCAAACTACAGAAAAGATTAAAGTAATACAACAACAGCTTAAGACTGCACAAGATAGATAGAAATCATATGCCGATAAACGTCGTAGACCCCTAGAATTCCAGGATGGAGATAGAGTGTATCTCAAGGTCTCACCTTGGAAAGGAGTCCTTCGTTTTGGGAAGAAAGGAAAGTTAGCTCCTAGATTTATGGGACCTTATCCAATTGTTGAAAAAGTTGGAAAGGTGGCCTATAGACTAGAGTTACCTCTGGAGTTGCAGAAGCTGCACCCTGTGTTTCACATTTCCATGCTGAGGAAATGTCATCCAGATACCAAGTCAGTTCTACAACCTATGGAAGTAGAATTGAATGAAGATATAACGTATGAGGAAGGACCAGTGTCAATCCTCGATAACAGAACTAAAAAGTTAAAGAAGAAGGATATAAGGCTTGTAAAAGTCCTCTGGAACCATCGTGGTGTTGAAGAAGCCACTTGGGAACTAGAAGATGAAATGAGAAGAAAATATCCTGCTCTTTTCTTATAATATGCTTTATCGATTTCGGGGACGAAATCCTTTTGAAGGGGTAAAGAATTTGTAACACCCCTGACCTGGGTTATGACCTAACCCTGGAAGTTTTGCCTAAATATGTAATTAATATACTTGTGAACACTCCCTAGCATGTAATTAAGTTCCTCAGGAACATTTACTTTCAATTTTGCTCCTTTTTGTATAAAGTTGTAGCATTGTGTTGTATGCAGGGACCTATGTGCAAATTACCCAGTTTAAGGGTTGAACTTGCAAAATTCACAAGATAAGATGTTCCTTTGATGTTGAGACATCATGAAGATGTCTATGATGAAGTTTGAGGGATTTCCCAAGCTTGAGCACCAAGGTGCAGCTGTGGAAGCAATCCCCATGCTCAGAAACCCTAATTTGGGGTAAAGTACAATTTACCCAAATTGAGGGGTCCAACTTGTAATTTTCACCATCTAGAACATCTTTTATGACTCTTGACATCATTTAGAGTAGAAATGATGAAAGGGATACATCATTTAATAATCGGATGAGAAAAATGACCTTTGTGATAGAAATCACCTAAAATGGGTATAAAACCCTTTCATGTATGTACCCTAGTTGAAGGTTGGATTCCTTTACCCTTAGATCTTGAGATTTTATGAGATTTGTACAAGGATAGATGAGTTTGGACGTGCCTTTGAGCAAGGAGGGGCCTAGATGTGATTTCCAATCTTGTGAGGTCCTTAGAGTGTAAAAGAGGCTAAAGTATATAAGCCCTTTTCCCTTGCAATTAAGTGAACGAATTTTCTTTCCTTCACTTCTCTTCCTTTCTTGCTCAAACGACCAAGGACAGCTCTGGAGCTCAGGGGGGGGGGGACGACCAACCTGTTCTAGGTAAGAGAACCCCACCTTCTAGCTCGAATTCATGGAGGAATTCACTTTCTAAGGTTGGTTTTATGGTTAGCTTACTTAGTCTTCTTGTTCTAGCCGATCAAAGCAACGTTTCCTTGGAGAATTCACCTCTGACCAAGTTGTGGAAGCTCAAGGACGCCATTAAAGCTTGGAGCTTGAAGGCTCGGAGCTCTAAGATCAACCTTTAGGCGGGTTTTATAACTCTAAACTTTTGCTTTATATGTATGCTTAATCCTTGCAATTTACTTGGTAAAATCTCCTTCTACCTCTCTTCTTCCTTGCACGTTTGCAAGCAAATCAGTGGAGGAACCGACCTTGCTAGAGGTTGAATATGGGGGGCGTGATTCCCTATGTTACTTTTTCAAACGACCTTGGACCCTTTTGGTCCAAACGGTTGCAAACCGTTTGGGTTCAAACGGTTTCAAACCGTTTGCTCTCAAACGGTCTTGCAAGACCGTTTGGATTGAAACGGTCTCAAGACCGTTTGAAAGAGTTGACCAAGGGACGACCGTTTGAGGGTCTGTTCCTAATATATTGAAATTCATCTCTGCAAAGAATCAAAGTCTAATTCTTAACCATTTGGGAGTTGAAGCCACTTCAACATGAAACCCTAATCGGGTGAAAAAGTGCTGATTTGGAACATAGATCTTGTTGAGTTTTGGGTTGAAGGACCCAAACGGTCTCAAGACCGTTTGGGGATTCCTCCAAACGGTCCTAAGACCGTTTGGGCACAACCCAAGACCGTTTGAAGGTCTAGGGTTGAGTTAATCTAATGGTTTGAGGGTCCAATTGTAGGAAATTGATGAAATTGATGAAAGTTGCTGATTTTGACCTAATTGGACTTCAACCTTAGTCAAAACGACTTGGACTTTGGTCAAACTTTGGGCAAACGGTCTCAAGACCGTTTGGATGATGTCCAAATGACCTCAAGACCGTTTGGGTCAAGTTTGAGCCCAATTGGAGATCAATTGATAGGTTTAACCTTGAGTTGATTCATATTGTTGAACATTGATGACCATCTGATTTGAAACCCTAATTGAGAACGATTGAACCCTAATTGGATTGCAATTGAGGGTCAATTTGATGTCTAATAGGCTAAGGCTAACCCTAATTGACTCAATTTATAAGTGGTCAACATAGCTTTGACCAATTGAGGGCTTCAACATGCATATCCATGAACATTGGTAACCTTTGAACCACTTTGGAGGTCCAAACGGTTTGAGCCCTTTTTGGACCAAACGGTCTCAAGACCGTTTGGGCTCAAACGACCTCAGGATCGTTTGGTCCAATCGATCTCAAGTAATTTTTGATCAAACGGTTTCAAACCGATTGAAGCTCCAAACGGTTTGGAAGTCAACCCTTCCAAACGGTCTTCACCTCCAAACGGTCTCAAGACCGTTTGGGGCCAAACGGTCTCAAGACCGTTTGGGGCCAAACGGTCTCAAGACCGTTTGGGGCCAAACGGTCTCAAGACCGTTTGGGGTGGTTGAAACCGTTTGAAGGTTGAAGCCGTTTGGAGATTGGTGATGGTTTGTACTTAACCATTTGATGATGTAATTAGTTCAATGTTGATCCAAATTAAACCCTAATGGTAACCAAGGTCATTAAGGGACTATGTGATTAGTGAGTTAAACCATGATGGTAATCATTTAGCAAATTACCAAAATACCCTTGAGGGGTCTAAAGGGATAAAACCTTGTTCTAATCAAACCCTAATCACATGATGTTGATGTTTTGTCTTATGTTAGTCAATGGAGACTTATCTCAACCCAATCTAGAGTGGTGTTGTCACCATCTACTAGTGAGAGGAGAGAGAAAGTATTTCTAGAGAGAGAAAGTATCCTAGAAAGAGAAAGTACCCTTTTTAGGAGGAAACTCTAGTAAGATACTTCAAATACACATGAATGTGCATGATTAGGGAATGACCCACCTATGTGAGGTCATGGAAACTCTAATTATGATATCTAATGGATCTTAATCTTAATTAAGAGTCTTAATGATGATGTTTCTCTTACATGATGATGTAATGAGTACAATTCACCATGGTGTGAATAGTAAACCCTAATTTTTAGGGTGATGACATGAAAGATGAATAGTAAACCCTAATTGTTGAATTGTTTACTATTACCTGTTGAATTAACCATGCAGGTTATCATGAGATGAGGGTCACACCCAGGTATGGAATACCATGTTACATTCATTGAAAGCATGTCTTAAGCTTTATGAATGATGAATCATCTTGATGCACTGTTAAGTGACATCTTTTGTGATTTATGGGCTGTAAGAGCCATAAATGTTATCAAGGTCATGCTTGACAGATGACTTGAGATGAATTAACCAATGATTGTGATAAGTTAGGCATGCTACATTTTAGTATTCTCATATATAGCTGTGTTATTGTATGATGATAAGAATACTGAATGTACCTAACTAATCAAGTGAAATGTAGAGCCCTGATCATAGATCCATCATTGTCAGAGTCTAAATGATGGTGAAACAGGTTTTCCTAAGGGAACTCCTGGATCACATACTTTTGAGTATGTGGGGTACATGGATGTGTAGAACCTTACATCCTAGTGTAGGTATTTGATGTAGATTCTTGTAGTCCGTCATACCTTCACTATAAAAGAACGGGTGAGCGGATGATGTAGATTCTAGTAGTCCATCAGACCCCACCATAAAGTCCTAAAGGTGAGATGTATCTCTACACTCCCTTAAAGACACAAATACCGTATCGGTGAAAGATAAACAAGAAATCTTCCGATAGCGAAGAGAGTATAGAATGCCACTGTAACTCTAAAAATAGCGAAGGACCAGAGTACCCTGGTGAGCTATTATAAAGACATCCCGCCAGATGTCAAACAATCAATCCTCTAACTGACTGAGGAAGATGAGGTCATAAGAATCTGGCTCTTTTAATGACCTATGTATGATACTGATGTGACTTCTTAGCGATCAGTTGGAGTATGAGTGGTATGCCTCATCTCCACAGGGCATAATAATGTTTGAAAACATAATCAACAGCGTAGTATATCTGTTAAGAGTTATCTACGAGTTATTTGATTGATGTTACCTTGAGTAGTATAGATGTTCTCATATTTTGATATTGATCGAACTCTTGCTTATTATCAGAATTGCTAGTGAATATCTTGAAGGCTTTAATTTCTTTAGTTATTCCTTGCTTTGTTTATAAAGCTTCTAGTGGAGAGTTATAACTCTCGCTGGGGCAATTATGTATAATTGTCTCACCCCGTAGACTTCTACTTTTTAGGTGGTCGTCGAAGACGGAGGAATAAGAACTCAGGTGACCAATCCCAGCAACAGCAGCATCAGGAGCAGTAAATATCTCAGGTGGAGATCTAGCCTGCTTCATGGTGTAGTTTAGAGTCAAGTCCTATGTGTCCTCTGTACTCTCAGGTCCTGGAGTGTTTTGAGTATGAACTCTTGAGAAGTTTTGTATCATGTTGTATATAATTACTCAAGAAGTAATTGTCAGTGATGTAAACAGTTAAATCCTTTTTCTATGGAAAAGGTTTGTGGTTTCAAGCTCTTGTCTCGAAAAGTTTTAATTTCCCGTGATTTTTGTCTTCCACTGTTTAACGATTGCTTCCGCACATGTTTAAATCGGGATTAATTCGAAGTTTGGAGATCGGAGCCCACATTAGGGGCCTTACAGGGTTAGGGTGTTAGTTGATAGCTATGGTATTTGAGGATTGTCTATGTCTGATAATGAGATACATATATAGTACAGTTTGTGGTTGCATTATATGGAGCTCCTCTTATTTAGTAGGGTTTGACATAATATGCTTTCTTTATTATACTTTGTTCAGTTTATTTTCTTGCCTTGTTTTAGTTTTATGCATATGTTTTTGTTAGCTAAGTAAGAGATGAATCTTAGGCAATTAAATGGCCCCAAGTCTCTATGTTCAACCAGTCTCATTGCTTTGACCTCATATACCACCCTGAGATTTCTGAAGGTTTCCTGTTACAGATTAAAGTTTGATCCTTTAGAATTGTGTATATTTTACTCTTATTTTGGACACATCCCAAGGGTGATCATACCACCACATATACTCGTTGTATATCAGAAATATATTCTGATGTAGTTATGATATCAACAATACTTTAATGAAACTATTTTCATATCTTTAAAGTAACAACCAAGTTTTGTGCTTTTAGCTAGGTGTTTTATCTTAAAAGTGGATAATCTATCAAAACTTTATGTTAGTGAGTGATCTCAAGCTTGTGTGTCTCACAAGTATGAAATAAAATTTGTCACATAGACCGTTTGTGCAACGTGAAAAAACTTATTGCATGCTAAGTATGTATATAAGTACTACACACAAGCTTGAGATCACTCATGACGCCTCACTGTCACAACAATATCGTTCAATATGTTAATGTTACTATCCTATTCTTGAAACTTGATGATCAAAATCCCATTAGCATCTTTGTATTTTTGGGTTATTGTAACACGTTTTGGGACACAAAAATAATTCAACAAGTGAACCATAAGTGGTGTTCATGCTAACCTATTTGATATGGATATGTTCAAATTCATGCTTGACTATAAAGTGGACAAATTTCCTATCAATTACCTTAATATCCCTCTTTATCCATTTACTTTACATATCCCAGACCATCAAAATTTCTTAAATCCAAATTTGTTAATCTAGCTAGGCATATGACTCTTCTAAACTCTTCTCTCACAACCATCATCACCTACTATCTTAGTTGTGTTCCACCCCTACAAGAATAATTACTAAGTTTGATTAGATCAAACATGGTGTCATCTTGTGGATTCATTACACACAATTAATAAGTTTTACTAGATTTGCAGATATAACTACTTATTTAACAAAACTTACTAATTTTTTTATTAATCTAGGTCTCGATACTCTCTTTGGACATAAATTCTTTTAACCATCTGGTTGATTTGGCACAAAAGATTCCTTTTGGGTACACATTGACACACTAGAGGATTTCAAGGTCCTAGTAGTTGTGTAATGTGTTATAACTACTCAGAGGATTGTAGACATCTGTTCTTCACATGACCTATCACTATGCATATTTGGAAACATTTCTTCCTAGCTGAGGCCATATCTTATATTCGATGATGTCAATTGCTCCACCAAAGGTCTTTTCTCGTATGAATCACTGTTGAATGCTTCTTTTTTTTGGGTAAATAGAGATTAATTATTCATCCCGTTCTCTATTACGGGCAAAATGTGGGAAAGCACACTGTTGAATGCTTCTAAAGAATAAGGTTTGACATCTCTTAACACTAGATTTAGTTTCGACATAATTATTTTCTTACTGAAAGGGTTTTGTTCTAAGGATGTCTCCTCCCCAATTATCTTTAAACTCATTTCCACTTGTTGGCCTTCATCTTTTTCTATCGACAAAATGTTACCTCTTGTACCATACTATCAACATTTATGTACTCTCATGGTTGAAAGTTGTATCTTATCTATTATGAATGAATGATCAAAATAATTTTTTCCACAACTCCTCTTTCCTTGTCTTCCATGAATGAATGATTTCTTATTATAACAAAAAATGAACTCTGTCAAAATTCCTCTCCTTTATTTTCATATCGCGGGTAGTGGCAATAATACAATGGCACATCGTTTAAAGACTTTGTAAACAATTACAAGAAAGAAAGAAAAAAAAAAGACAGACATATAAAAAGTTGCGGTGCCAACCCCTATTAGATGGGGAAGTAAATCCTTCGAAACAATACATCCATAGATTTAGACGTCATGACATCACCATAAAAACTTTTTGCACCTTTTTGAGAAGTTACATGGCATGCAATGCTAAGAACCCAAAAGTATCCAAGCTAAAAAATGTGAAAACATGTTAATTGTCAAAACTAAAAAATATCATAGCCAAAAGATATGAAAATATATTAATTGTCAATATATATTTTCTCATGCATTGACAATTGTCCATAACTTTTTACACCTTTTTTGAGAAGTTACATGGCATGCAGTGCTAAGAATCCAAAAATATCAAAGCTAAAATATGTGAAAACATGTTAATTGTCAAAACTAAAAAATATCACAACCTAAAGATATGTAAATATATTAATTGTCAATATATATATTCCCATGCATTGACAATTGTCCATAACTTTTCACACCTTTTTGAGAAGTTATGTGGCATGCGGTGCTAAGAAACCAAAATTATCAAAGCTAAAAGATGTGAAAACATGTTAATTGTCAAAACTAAAAAATATCACAGCCAAAAGATATGTAAATATATTAATTGTCAATTTATATTTTCTCATGCATTGACAATTGTCCAAATGGCTCATTTGACTAGGTAGTGAGATTAATCAATTCGTTAGACAGCTTCTTTACCAACCGATATCGGTTGGGGTACTGCCGACGCCGAGAAGACAAATTTAGTGTCAAGACCAATAGTAGAGGCCCTAAAAGAAAGTATAACGAAGAGAACAGCATTATAAGTACACCTACCATGAAGGGAAAAGTTGAAAACAATGTAGCACCAACCCTTGCTGATTTTATCATTTTTCTCTAGGAAATTAACACAGAGTTTCATCAATCCAGTAGGCTGTTGTCTTTTTGTGGATCTTTGTATAGCAATACATTTTTTTTCAATAGAAAACGATTTCAGCTGACGTTGGCACTCGGTGTTGTACCACTAACGCGACGGTGATAATTGACCATGTGCTAATTTGGTGAACTGTTCGAAGTTGACGCAAGACAAATTTCATACAATAAATCCAACAGAAGAGCAGAAAACAGTCTTCTTTAAAAATGTTATTTTGTGGTAAATTAAACAATTATTGATGTAAAAGGGTTTATACGTTGACACACTTTGAAAGTGCAATTAAATAATAAATAAAATAGTAAAGGGAAAGGGTTCCTGAAATGGATGGTAGGTTACCAATCGGCGACGAATTGGTTGCCCTCATTCCCTTGTGCCCTTGTCAGTGCCCACTTCTCCCTCCGTTACCCTTTCCCCCATTAACACGCTCCCCCTTCTCTATCAGGGCATTCATTCAATCAATCCCCTTCCCCTGCCGTCTCGGAGTCGAGGTAATCCCTCCTCCCTCACCTTCCAACCGGGGGTTGCCTCAAAAAACCGCCGATCATCAATGGATCGGCTCCCAATTGCAGCTCCCTGATCCCGCCCCTTTCCCTTCAGGCGCCGCGCCGGGCAGCCATGCTGAAGACGTCCTCCCCCGTCGTCGTGTCGGCCCTCCTCCTCCTCTCGCTGCCATTCCTCTTCGTGCTCGCCCCCCGACTCCTCGCCCCCAAAACCCTACCCGCAATCTCCCTCTCCGACGAGCTCGACGACCTCGCCCTATTCCGCCGCGCCACCCTGTCGGCCGACCGCCGCGGTCCACGCCACCTCACCCGGTCCGGCACCGGCCCGTCCCCACCGAAGATCGCGTTCCTTTTCCTCACAAACTCCGAACTCCAGTTCGCCCCTTTGTGGGAACGCTTCTTCCGCGGCCACCGGCGCCTATATAACGTCTACGTCCACGCCGACCCGACATCCCCCTTTACCCTCCCGCCCGACAAGCACAGCGTCTTCCGCGGGCGGGTAATCCCGTCTAAGGCCACCCAGCGCGCGTCCCCGACCCTCATCTCAGCTGCCCGGCGCCTCCTCGCCGCGGCCCTCCTAGACGACCCTTCCAATGCCTTCTTCGCGCTAATCTCCCAGCACTGCGTCCCTCTCCACTCCTTCCGCTACGTCTACGGCGCCCTCTTTTCCGACTCCGACAGGGACGCCGGCGACGGCCCTTCCAACGCCTCGTACCGCTCCCCGGGCCGGCTCCGGCACGGCGGCCACCGGAGCTTCATAGAGATCATCGCGGACGACGAGGGGCTGTGGAAGCGGTATGTGGCGCGAGGGAACGACGCGATGATGCCGGAGGTTCCCTTCGAGGACTTCAGAGTCGGCTCGCAGTTCTTCGTGCTCACCCGCCGCCACGCCACGCTCGTGGTCCGGGACCGTGTCCTGTGGCGCAAGTTCCGGCTGCCGTGTCTCCGGTCACGCAAGGACTCGTGCTACCCGGAGGAACACTACTTCCCGACGCTGCTCTCAATGAGGGATCCTTCCGGCTGCACGGGATACACCCTTACACGGGTGAACTGGACCGACAGCGTCAGCGGGCACCCGCACACGTACCACCCTGGGGAGGTGACTGCTGAGCTGATGACCGAGCTCCGCGTCTCCAATCACACTGGAGAAGACTACCTGTTCGCCAGAAAGTTCTCGCCTGACTGCCTGGAGCCGCTCATGGGCATGGTTGATTCCGTCATCTTCAAGGACTGAGGCGGAATGATCAACTCAAACAAGGATGAGGAGATCACGGAGCTTCTTTTTGTGTTCAGACTTGATCAGAGATGAGGAGAAAGGTGGCGACTTTGGCGTTGGACTGGGTCGGTGCCTCTTTCCTCTTTTTTTACCGTTCCTCTTTTTTGTCGTCGCGCTGAGGTGATGAGCATGAGGCTAAGTTATGCTTGTCTGTGCTGTTGGGTTGGGTAAACTTGGGCTATTGCGATGCAATCTCTGAGCTCTGTAAGAACAGGTACCTCCATCAAAATGTGAATATAGAGGAAACAAAAGTCCCTATTTCGAACGATTATGCCATGCTATCTTGCTATTGTTTAGTTATTATATATGTAAGTAGGCTAACCGGCAGTCAACAGTGGCGAATTTGGAATGGCCATTTTGATTGATCACGCTGCTTCTATTTGCTTCTCACCCATACTCTGTTTCTGAAGAACAGTGTGCAATTCTCAGTGGTTATCTGGCTCACAGCTTATAAAACCATCGGAATAGAATGCCATCTAAACTCACATTCAACAAAGATATTCGTTTCCGCTAGTTGATGTCTCATAAAAGCTCACAAGTGCTCATCATTAGTAATTTTATGTAGTAGATTAGCAAGTAGTTCCACCTGACCACTTTGTAGGTAGTATCATTGTATCGCAAATTTCTAATCCACAAATCCACTATTGATCATGCTTCTACCTCCTTACCCGTACTCTGTAGTTAAAGAACAGTGTGTTCTTCTCGGCGGTTATCTGGTTTACAGCTATCAGCTCCACATAAAACAATCTGAATAGAATGTCATCTAAACTCACATTCAACAACGATGTTTGTTTCCTCCTCCTCTATAATTTTTTTTTGCCAGCTTAATATCTTGGTAGTTGATCATTGATAACTTATTCCAAAAATCTTTTAACCCTTGGCCGGTGTTCGCCTCTTTTTGCTTTTTGCGGATCCCTCCTACCATCCATCCAACCTTTCCTTTCTGCTCTAGTTTTCTTCTAGTTTTGCTTTTCTCCATTCACTGCAACCGTTCTCATGCTCTTTCATTTTTTTTTTTGCCTTTATTTTATTCTCAGTGTTTCTATTCTCTATGCTCCGTTTCTTCACCCAAGGTGCGCAGGGAACCTCGCTTGTTGCTCCCTCCTTGGGGCATTGCATCTTATCGGAGAGACCACTGGGTGTATTATGGAAAGATACACCGATCAGATATAGTAGCTGCCCACTCTCCTTTTCTTCTTTCCCTTTCTCGCTTTGCTTCCAGATGAAACAAAAGCTCAGTAGCCTTAGCTCTAAAGCCAGTCCTTTCAATAACAAGCCGATAGATATTCTAGGTTCTTGGTTTACTTTTCTCTTAAAGTATGGCACCGTTAGGTGCTTGGGCTACGTCTTCAAGATATTAGGTGAGCAGATTTGATTGGGCCTAATTGCTTTGAGCTGATTTTATTATAGTTTAATATTGAGTTCTATTGACGCCACGGAAATTGCACTCCTCTAAAAACTCCATATAATTTATCTCTAAGATAACGACTTGTCTGTTTCAGATGGCATGTTGCTAACGACAGTGATAGTAATTGGCGTTGGCGTTATGTCAGTGTAGCTTGGATCGTTCCTAACCAGACTGAGTTTTTCAGTTGCATCTGGGGATGATACAGTAGTTTCGGCTCAACTAGGTTTTCAGTTGCATCTAGGAATGATGTCTTCCTCTACCAAAAGGCTAGAACGGAGTGATGTCCGGCTGTATTGTTGCACCCGATATGGCACTGATACCTGGATTGGATTTGGATCGAGATGGGGATAGGGATGGAGGGACAGATGGCTTTTGTATCATTCAAGTCATCATAAGTTAATAATCTGATATGTATAAATCAGTTGTTCGATGTAGTCCAGTCTATCATCAATTGCGCTAGAAAGGAAATGTTAAAAAGCCACACGGAGCACAAGGTGTTTTAATAAAAACCGCTCACCCGCTTGGAGCATTGATAACCTATCACGCTCAATGTCATTTGCCAGAGTGATGGATTTAGTCTGGGATAATCCTGTAACTTGCTTCATATTTGAATTTCCTGTACCTGGAGCTGAACTTTGGGATATATATACACTGGTCTTCCGATGGAATTAGGAGAAATATTTCTATATTGTTTCCACTGATGCAAACGATATCCATAAAGGCCCTCTTAACTATCCGCTAGTTGCATGTTCAATGAATAAAAACACCTATTTTTGCTAATCCATGTATTAGAAAACAAGAAACAAGTTTTTCCTTACTAGAAACAAGTTTTTTTTTTCTTGAACCGGTGAAATTTTCTGGCGGGGTAACTGTTTTAGCGAGCATTTGAAACTGTTATTAGAAAATCCAAGTTGAGAGCTTTTCTTATTGAGATGTTTTTGTCCCAGCGGAAATGCATGGTGAAATAAGAACGTCTTCCAATGTTCAAGAAAGTAGTTTTGGCATATGGTGGGTGCCGTTCGGCATCTTACTTGTCACTTGTTGAAAGAAAAGTGAGCTTACTGCTAGGCCTTTGTTTGTTGGAAACCTCTGGATCGTATAGTTAGTACCTGGCAGTGGAGTTTGGGCATGGCCATGTTGAGTGTCTTTTCAAACAGTACTTCCAATGAGGTTTTACCTAGGTTTTGAAGTGTGAGGTTAGGCAAGAAGAAAAAAAAAACTACTATGCCAATCATAGGAGGAAGGTGGAAAAATAAAGATTCAATCTTCATTCAAAACTCATATTTGATTATATCTATGTTGGTCCTATCAGCTATGTTCTTTATTCATCTCTTCATTTGTTTTTGTTTTTAGTTAGCAAACAGGTAAGGGCCCATTCCTCTCAGCTGCCCCAACTCCAGGGCGAGATCCACTACCTCAATTTTTAACTGGCGGGCCCTGATCGACCGCACTTTGTGTCCGTTTTTCATATATTATATATACTGTTTTGGCAGCGAAGTGGGTGCTGTGAAGACCCCTGCCATTTTTAAACTGAGGGCTCATTCATTCTCACGCCCAAGAAGATTAGTACGCTCGAGCGTTCCTGCCAAGTCCAAGTATCTAGAGATGATGACTGGTGTGGCTTGACAGTAACGTTCGACCGTACTATCAAGCCACACTATGGCGGGTGGGTGTTGTACGTATTCTGGGCAGAAACATGGTTATTGTTGTTTATTCGGGGTCTTCAGACTTGCACAAATTTGACGTGGCCGGCTGTGATTGTGCTCGGGAAGTGTTGTGAATGTGCGGGAACAAGCCGGATTTAGTGCTGAATGGGGCCTTTTGTCTTTGTGTTCTGGATGTAATCCAAATCATTGAAGTACCAAAATGCTCCCCAAAGATAGGTGCCACCGCTGTAAATACCGATCTCTAGGGTAGGCGGGATTCAATGCTGTGTGGCTTTTTTTCCCTTATAATCCGGCCCATACGAGCAGCAATGATGCTTGTCAGCACTATACCACCGATTTATATGTCGAATTTTTTGCATTTGGATGGCTATGACGGCTTTTCAGAACATCCTAAAAAAATCTCTCAACGCTGGATGTTTTACTTTCTCTCAAGGGTTTCTTGTTTGAGTTCCGATGGCTAGCTAAGATGGCTCTTCAACACATCCTGAAAAAGATATCCATCAGCATTGGATCTTTTATAGTGTAGAAAGGGTCGGCCGCCAATGGCCTATATCTCAGGCGACAAACCAAGGTGGATTTTAAATAGAGACATTGAATAAATTATTTCCTTTCCTGCCTAACAAAATGTCAAAGTTATACCGATTCAAAAGAAGTGAAAATTCTAGATCTAGGTTTTATAAATTTAGATCGCCCATGTTTGTAAATTAATGTCTAAAATTAAACATAGTTGGTGCCATATTGTTGAATACCTGACAGTCCCTATCCGACTAAGGGTTCTGACAGCTACATATTTTTTAGTTTATTTTTCTTAAATTGTATAATTGAACAATATACCTATATATTTAGGACCTTAGCATCACCACTATATAATACCTATGATATTGCTTGTATTTGTTTAACACATTGCTGGATAATTTGCTTATAAATGTATATGAGATTTTAGAAGATTAACACATTTTGGTTGGTTCTCAATGAATCACTTATCTAAAACATGGCCCCAATATGACAGTGCGAATGGATTATGACAAATCTTTTTACCCATTAAGAGCATTTATCAGATGTTTATGGGTAAAGAAAGTAGCCCATCACATAACAGACCTGATATGTGAAATTCAGTGTCTATCTCCAAAGACGCAATATACACATTGCTAAATAATTATTAGCCGCCCTCATAATATTTTTTTTCGTTCAATGAACTATGACTTGTAATACTATTAAGTAGCTATGTTATATCATGAATAACTTAAAATTAGTACATAGTGTAGTATGTAATGTTCTTTTGTATAGTAATAGCACAGTCTGACAGGTGCATGGCCAAAAGATTAAAATCTTTTGATCAATATTTTTATCCTATGCTAACTTTTCCACCATTTCCCAATTTTTGGATACTAAATACTAGATATGTATTCAATTAGATGTGCTTTTTTAGGGATTTTGATGAAGAAATCATAATCAATGCAAAAATCCAACTATAATTTTTTGTAACAATACGTCAAATTGTAAAGCTTATCTCTTTGTAGGTAATGATAGAATTGGTTGATGCTTGATGGCATTTTAGCAAACCACACATGGCACATACATCTTTAAAATGTTTGTTTCTTGACAATTCCATGTCCTAATTAGAATTTTGGTACACATTTACCTATACGTTTTGAGTTTTCGTAGGTGTAGTTGCAATACTTGTTATGTGCCTAGGCTTCCCTAGGTCCCCTAGGTGGGAAGGACTGCTTAGCCGCCTAGACAAGTATGGTCTGAATGCACATTTGAAATTGAATATAACGTGGATGAGTAGGGGAAAAACTCACTAGGCACTATAGTTTCCCAAACAAATAAGGAGCCGGGTCAAAGAGAAGACCACAAACGTGGACCTAGTGGATCTAGGTATGACTCTGATAGGAAAAAGGAGGCACGATAGCATAAAATTGAGACCTAATTGCATTAGAACAAAGTGATATTAAATCAAAGAGGTGTTTTCTTTCCAAAACAAATTGATGGTCCAAAAGTTATCCAAATTAGATGAAAATTGACGTGTTAGCTTATTTTGATATGTAGATTATGAATTTGAAGTCTATTTTCTTTTTTGAGACTTTCTTATATGAGTTATGTCACTTGGCCCACTAATGGCCCATTATCTTAATTACTTATTCAATTAAGTTTTTTATCATCTTATTATCACCAAATGAATTATGTGACATATTAGATTACATTATTCATGTATTAGATTATTAGGATCATTCTCATCTCAACCTTGTTTGGCCAAACCCAAAAGGTCAAAGTTCTAGGGTAGGGTTCAAGATCTGGTATGTTACAGTAACACTAATAACATATTGTAGTTGAAGTTGTTCTTCAACTTTCCAATTACTTTGGTAGCAATGATGTGTTTCTAGATATCACTCATTTCTCGTGATGCCATACATTAGTTATGGACATTCACTACCAACGTAATTTGGGACCTATAGAGTCACATGCATTGGATGCACCTAAAATAGGAGTTTATTCATGAATGATGTTTAACTTGATTACTAAAGTATTTAAGTATTCAATTTAAACAACTATAGTTGACAAATTGACTGATTGGACTATGAACTAACTTGTTCAAGTGTTGAACCAATCGATTCAAGTGTCAAGTCAATTCAAACAACATTTGCTAAATATTTCATGAGATGGAAAATGAAATGACCATTTCACAAATGAAATGACCATTTCATAAATGAAACGACCATTTCACAAATGAAACGACCATTTCACAAGTGAAATGACTATTTTATGAAATCAAATGACCGTTTTGTGATATGAAATGATCATTTTAAAAGTGAAACGACCGGTTCATCATCTGGATTGCCCGGTTCAATGATCAGTTTGATTGGATCAAGGATTGATGTTGATGTCATGTTGTGCATTAATCAAATATTGAATGCCAATGTGTTTGAAAATAGGAAAGCATATGAGATGAACGGTTCAAGGGTTGACCGACCGGTTCACATGTGAAGTGGATGATTCAACAGTGAACTGACTAGTTTTTCATTTGTAGCTTCCAGGAAATTCATGAAACTTCATCTTTTTGACTCCTTGATTGACTATAAACCTTGGCCCTATCCCTGTCCCTCCTAGAAATAGAGGGGCACCAGGGGCTTCCTAAACACAACAATAATCCCTGGAAATTATTGTCCTCTCTAATTGTGGTAACCAGAGAGATCGAGCAAGTCCTACCCGTAAAAGGGAGAGATAGAAACAAAGACAATTGGAGAGCAAGTTGATGCTATCACTCTGACGTTCGAAGGGAAAATTGCTTGACGTTAGCTTTGGTAGCGCAATGTAGCCAACGTTGAGTTCTCGATGGTCTATATGGACTGCGTAAAGGTGAGGATGCCTTTGTCACCCACCAGAAGGACACCAACCACCATTGTCCGTAGTGTTGCACCAGGAGGACACCGCTAGTTGTTTGACAACTATTTGCAAAATAATCATGTTGCTGCAAGAGTTGTCATTGGACTTGTTCTAGGACCGTTATATCTATTTCTACCCTCCTACCTAGATACATTATTGTTGATGCAATTTGTTGGTTCTAAAATCGGGAAATAATTTTTTTGGTTCTGCTGCTTTATTTGTCACCCCAATTTCCCAACAATAGAACTATCTCAGTGTCAGAATTTACTGGATAGTGAAATGAGTAATCCTTGTAGATATTTTAGTTGGGAGAAGGAGAGCAGAGTCATATACTATTGAGTATATGCGGGTGTAGAGAGGATTTATCTTTTTCATCCCAACTACAAGGTTATAGAGAGTGGTTGTCTTAGATCTTATGTGATAGAGAGTAGATGGGTTCATAACTCAGATTTAAGGATCTATGCCCTAGTTTTTCATGTCGTGGCATGTGTACTCATGATGGATCAGGTTTTTAGTGGGATGGTAATTGTGCCCCTATTGGTATGTTGGATCGTCGTGCCACTATAGTTTGTCACTCATACTGACAGAGGGAAAGACATTATATGATTCCAGTCATCCTAGGTCTTATAAAGGGCTAATCTTGACTTTGTTGTATTCAAGTAGTAGTTTGAGTGGTACTCCTCAAACAACCTAGGGCTTAATAAAATGTGTTATACGGTCGAGTAGCATATCCATTTAGGGTTATTTGGCAAATTGCATTGTATGATGACTACTACTTTTCTATTTCTGCTAGTATCATTTGTGATTCATATCTTTACACATTTAGTTATATGTATCTATCACTTTAGCTATACTTGTTCATTGTATAGACTTTTATTAGTTCTCTTACCTGTTATGTTATCTTCTTTAAATGATTTAATTACATAACCTTCTTGTTAGCAATAAATATTATTAGGTGTTATATCAAATTTCTAGGACTTGGGGTCTCACCCCATAGTTTTCCACCCTTTTAGGTGATTTGCAATATGGTCATACCTTTGATAGTGAGGAACCTCAGTTCGGACATCAGTAGAGATGAGAGGTTAGTATGGTTTTGGATTAGAGTCCTAGAGCCATCCCTATGCTCTCAGGTTTGGGTAGGGGGGGGGTTTATATATGATGTATATCAACTTGAGTTTTTGGTAGTATACCATGCATTATGTAAATGTTATAAATGTTGGCAAAGATACTTTTGTATACATGATGTAGATAAGGCCACCAAACTCATGTAAAGTTACAAGTATGGAATTAAGAGAGAAAGATTTCTCCCCCCTCTCCCACGCCCGTGGAGGAGGCCGAACGCTCGTGAGGGTGGTAAATCAAGGTAGCAACTAGGATTCGAACCCGGGTCCCTTTGTCAGGGGACACTGTGCTTGACCACTTGAGCCACTCCTTGTGGGTATGAATATATATGTGGAGACATTTGTGGAAATGTCTCTTTAGAAATATTCCAAATTTTTAGTTTGGTTTTAATTATTTACCATGTTGGTATTATGGTTAATTAGTGTTTGATTGGCATTTTGATTTTGAATAAATCTCATTTTGTGTGGTGAGTTGTCACAAACCCAACATGTACCTTGGTAGCTAGTCATGTGAGGGTCATTTCACTTGCTCTCACATTGAGTGACCAAAACCCCCATCAACTTTTGAATATCTCTCGAGGATCATGAATGGATACTATCCTAAATCACTTCTCAGGACCAAAGCATCTAGGAGAATTAGGAGTCGCATAGAATTTATAGGATTATAAACCATAGTCAAAATGGGTCAAGTTTGGTGAACCCTAGCCTTTTCACGGTGTTGGATCAGACTACTCTGATCGTAGACTCTGGACAATCCTCCATTGGGCTTTGTTCTATCAAATTTAAGTACCAACTACCTTCTCTACCCACTTTTACCACTAATCTTTTTATCTAAAAAAATGGAAGTTCATGCAAGAAGGAGATCAACCAATCCAAAAATAATTACCAAAAGAGAAAATGAAAGGGTAGCATGCTATCAGTATATTAACTACATGCTTAGAGTCAAAGTACATAAACATGTAAAACTAGATCCATAGAAAAGGAAGGATCTCAACTAGCCATACAAGCATAGGAGAAGAATAGGAGAAAAGAGGAAGATGAAGAGATTAAATCATACAGGAGAGGTGGCTCTTACTTCTTAGCCTCCATATTAGTTGGATCTTATCCTTCGCACCATACTCTTTCATAAGAATCCTTGGCCTCCTTCCTCAATTCCCCCCAAACAATAGTTTGTGTAGATGGATGGAGGCAAACCCAGTCTAGTTTGGATGAGCCCTAGTCAGTTTTGTTTGGTCAATATGTCGAGGGTGAAAATCGACATAAATGAGTGGAAGAGGGTAAAGATTGATGGGAAATGATGTAAACTAATGAAAAATAGACACAAATTGATGGGAACAAGTGTAGGGCAAGATCCTTAGCCCTCTTAGACCTTGGAACTCTAAGACAGTTGTCTTGGAAAAAAATGTGGAACCCTTGGCATGGTGGCCAAGGAGGGGTATTATAGTGTGGTAGCTGATATTTGAGCGAGTGGGAGTGAAATCGGCCTATTTGAGTGAACCAAGGTTAGTTTTGCTTCATCCATCATGGAGGTGGAAGTTTTCAACCTAGCCTAGGTTGTATTAAACTAGGTTAGGTTCATGGCATCAATATTTGGTAGTTCCATCATGCGATGATGGGGTTATTCAATGGGTATCATTAATGGATTCCATCTCTAGCATCATCATTCAATGTCTATTGATGGATGGTTGATGACGAGCTTGACAAGAACAAATCCATGCCAATTCGGTGAACTAGGGTCAGTTTGGTTCCATCAGTTATTCGCTCATTGAGTTGATGTTGAGGTTAATGACATGATCCATTAGTAAATGACACCAGTGAAGATCATTATCAACGTACATGGGTTGATGTCCATCATTTGGCATTCATTGGTTGTTGTTTGGTGAAGGAGGTTGATGAAGGGTCTATTTGCCTTGTAGAATTGGGTGAAATTGTATCAGTTTTGCTCCATCAGTTGTTGGTGGATGCATAGGTCGATGAAGATGGACGATGGAAAGATCGATGGGAATGCTCTGTTGGGCGAACCCAGGTCATGTTCCTTGAACCCATGCCGATTTCATTGGGACAAACTAGTAACTCAATCTGAATATTTTCAATCTTTGACTCATGACTTAGGAAGTCAATATCTTCTCGATTTGGTGCCTACAAGTATCAATTTATTTTTGAGAAACTATATCTTAAAATAGGGTATAAATTACAAAAGGCTAAGAATCTAAAGTTATTCTGGCATATTAAGTTTATTATAGGCACAAAACTACATTTAGTTGCTTAGCATTAATACCTAAATTTGGGTGTAACCAACCACCTGAAGTTGTATCATTTGATTGCCCTCAAGAAAGACTCAAACTCAAAGAAAAAATATAACACCAAAAGAAAATATGGCAATAGTTGCTAAGGTTAGAAAAAACATTTTAGACTACAAGTCTCCTGCGAAATGTTATCCTAGAAGAAACCCCCATCGTTCAAACAAACCAACTAATGTAAGATCATTGAACCACTACAAATCAACATGATTTGTGGGATCTTGAACAATATATGTAAGTGTTAAGCACATTCACCTAGGGAGGCAGGCCCACAAGAAGGCGAGTAAAGTGTTTTTGTCAAGTATTCATGTAAACCAATTAGGAACAATGTGCCTCCCACTTATTTAGGTCCTAATGTGGAAGAAAAAGGAAAAAATATAATGAATTATGAGGATCCTAATATGTGTTAGGATGGTGCATATAACAAGCAATGGACACCACCTTTCAAGCCAATTGGTCCAAAGTAGTGAGATGAACTCCTCGTACCGTGCCCAAACCAACCTTGCTATGCAGATGATCTCATCGGTCTCTTAGTGTTACAACCCCAATTTTTCGGGTTCTTTTGGTGAGAAATGTAATTTATCCTATTAAAGATATTTGAACAAATAATGATATATTTTGTTTTGAATAAAAGAATTTTGTTTACAATAGCCTTGTTGGTTATTTTGTGGGCTTTATTGGCTATTGGGCCCAATAACAAGGAAAAGACAAAGGAAACTCCATTATTAAATGAGTAAATAAGAAAATGGAGAAAAGAAAGATGTAGAAACCTCTAGAAGGCAAAGGAATGTTATCCAAAGTTGGATTTCGTGCCTCTTGGGTTCCTTGGGTCCCAAGGAGTTCAAAATTTCAAAGATAATGCAATAAGAAAAGAAAAGATCAATTAAATATTTCTTTATTAAGAAAGAAATTGAAAATAATGATAAATGTGGGAAATAAGTGGAAAGAGGTATAATTGAGTTATCCTTGGTGGATTTTTGTATCCATGAGGTTTCTAATGTTAAAAGGAATTCCAATAAGGAAAATAAAAGAGAGATGAAGAGAAATCCTCAAAAAGAGATATTTTAATAAAGAAATGAATAAGATAATGAGAAATAATGGGTATAGATGAATCGAGAAGGATAATGAGTATCCACTAAAAAGTATTTCGAAATATTAGAGGTTCTTGGGGTCCAAGGAGCCCCAATGAGGAAAAAGAAAGAGAAATGACAAATAATAACAAAATAAGAGGATAATGTGATACATCATTAATGAATTTTTGATAATATCAAAAAGGGATGTTATTTGCTTTAAGAAAATAGATTTTCGTGGCGAATAGATTAAAAGGCAAGTCTACAGATAATGAAAGAGATAATTTTCATATTTCTAATTATCCATGAAATAAGGAATATTAAGAAGATAAATAGGAGAGAGAAGATTACTTCTCCTTGAAGGAATATGGGGAGAGAGAGAGCCTTGTTAATTTGTGAATAAGCCAACCTAGGGCTTCATTACCCACCCCTATATAAAGGGTAGAGCCCTGGTTCGAGTTCAAGAGAGATCCCATGTCTCCCTCTCTCTTCCCCATCTCCGTCTTCATTGTTTTCGTTCAAACCCTAACAATTGGAGTAGTGCGACCCTGGGGCAACAAGGAGCCCTGGACTGGAGTGCGACAGAAGCCCCATACTCCCACGACATCACAGAGGAACACAACTAGCGTCCTCATGCCCTACCACTTGCGCAGCAACCTCTGAATGGCTGCAAGTCGGCCGCGGTTGCAGGACTAGAAAGCTTGACTCGGCCACCCTAGCCATGACCCAGGGGCACCTCCCTGTGCGTGGGGGCATGACAGAGGCAGGGAGAGCATCGCCGGAGGCCGTCAGGGTCTAGAGAGGGAAGGAGGGGCTGTGCAAGTCGCTGCTAGGGTGACAACACTAGGCTATCACGAGGTTGAAGAAGGAGGGGAGGCGTTGGATGGTTTTGCCCCTCCGTGGGCTGAAGGACCTATGCCTTATGCGAGGGTAAAAAGGAAATTGCGTTATGTTTTCCTAATCGGTTACGTTGCATGCAACGTGGTGATGTAGCGTCAACGATTGGTCCAAGTAAGTTTAATTTGCAAAAAATGTATCTTCTTATTAGTAGCTCAGATGAATGTGCATAAAATATGAAAGTTGCTCAGAGAAATGAGGGAAATCCGTTAAAAATATATTTAGAAGCTAATTCCTCTTGCAATTCGAAAAGTAATGGAAGTTATCAACTTTAATGAATTAATGATTAAGAAACCCCATTTTAAGATGATTAATGTATTTAGTAGGGTTTAATGGATGATTAAAGTTGATATTAACCTATTAATTGTAAAAAGGTACATTAAGAACAAAAAGGGTGAACTTTGCATGTAATTGGTTTAATTTTAGAATTTCATGTGCATGAATATGCTTTAATGGGCCTTGAAACCCTAATGATAGTAATTGTGACTCTTAACGGCTTTAATTGTTCAAATTCATGATTAAAGTTGAGATATGATGGATCTAAGCTATTTTGAGTATAAAAGTTCCTAATTGTGGGTAAATACCCTTAATATGATAATTAGGGTTTTCTAACGGATAAAGGTGGAATTAATGATAAATAGAGTTCATATGTGAATTAGATCATAATGAACTATGAGTTGTTAATCCGGAAGGAACCAAAGATGATAATTAGGCCCAATGATCTTATCATTAATTAAAAGGATAAAATTGGTCGTTTTAATGTAAGGTGCACAATGGACTTAATTGATGTTTATTTGTGCCTTTAATCTGAAATTAGGGTTATATGTCATTTAAAGATAACCTTAATATTTTCATGAGTAGATGAGATAATTAGGGTTTGTAAGTAATTGTATAAAATTAGGGTTTAAAATAGTAAAAATGAAGTGAAACCCTAATTGCAATGGAAACCCTAAAAGTGGACTAGAAACCCTAGGAAGCGAGCTAGGTTTAATAGATCTTGATGGCATGATCAATAATAGGAAATTGTATGCATATTTCAGGATCTTATTGTGTGTTTGCTTGCCTATTTGGATTTCTTGATTGATTGGATTATTTTGTCTCAAATCAGCCTAACAGGTATGTGGTTACGCTTATGGTTAATCGCTTTAGTTTCATGGAGATTCCCAAATGTTTTATCGGTTGCCTGAAAATAACTGCTTGGATGACTTTTATTTCATGCTACTATAAAGTGACTATGATTATCACCATACATATGCATATATGACTGGATCAGATCCTGGTCCTCCTCTGTGGCTTTGCTAATGATGAAAAGTGTAACCTGGTAAAGGGTCTACTTATTAAGTGGGACCATCAAGTTATCAAGAGTTAGAAATTGGGCTACCCACGTGTAGTGCCATGAAACTCTTAGCACACCATGAGTTAAGGAGTGGGCTACCTCTGGGTAGTGCCATGTGACTCAACCCTAGAAATTGATTCACCTGTTAGGTAGGATCATGAGGGGTTAAATGGGGATCTACCATAAGGAAGGTAGCATCTAGGTCCACTGCAGGGACGGCACAGAGGTTAGGGTATGTATGGATTGAGTAGCTATGCTAAAAACGTAAAGTTGTTTGTTAAATCATAATTGTCTACAATATGTTGTTACAGTTAATTGCCTGATTATTGTTTCCCCCACATACTGACATATTCATATATGCTGACCGACATTTTGTTTGTCGGCTCTTTAGGTACAAGTGAAAAGGACAAACAGTAAAGAGGCATATGTGGTATTAAATAAGAATTAAAGTACAAAGGATGATTAGTTAGAATAGACTCCAGATGTGGATAGAAGTCGATATCCAAGTTTTTGAAAAAGGTATGCAAAGTTTTATTTTTTTATACATCTTTTTAGTATAGTCTGATAGAATTTCATAATTAGTATTGATTATTTGTCGAACCTTTGATACGAAAATTGGGATAACGACTCTGACCTCTTGGTCTCCCTTAATTGGGGGTTACTGGGAGGCGGGGTTGTTACATTTGGTATCAGAGCATAGGTTCCTCATTTAATCTTTAATAATTATTAAATTTTACAAACTCCGTAGAACCCAAGGGAGTTATTAGAGGGTTTTTCGAAAGACTGAGGTGTCTAAAAAAGGATCACGTTCGGGGGTTGGAAAGATTTTCCTCCACACCGCTAGTCAGAATACGAGGACTCCCAGATTAGTGTGACTGCCTGGCCAATGTCTTAGGATTTGACTCGAAATAAGATACCTTTAGGACTCTCTCATCTTGTTCATCCCTTCTCAACTCAAATGTTGTTAAGGACCTTAAGGATTAGGGTTTTCTCTCTTTTCCTCACCCTCTTGAGTTACAGGTAAGGTTGATAAGGTTTAAGGAATCCTCCACAAAATTAATGAAAAGCATGTAAATAAGATGTCATGGACATAAGTTTAATAGTTTAAGCGTAAACTAAAGAATAGACACATGCTTAGGTCGTATGACATATGTTGTCATGCTCTCAGGAGAGACCTGAGGCTAGACCTCCTTGTCAGGAGGATGAGTGGAGAAAGTTAGTCTTGGAGGTAGAGACCTCCATTATAAGTAGAGACCTTGCACATCCCTTGAGGATGATGCTAACCCTAACCCTAAGTGAAGATTAGAGAAAGAGATGACACAATGAGTTAGATGTCATGATAGACCAGGTGTGTGGACATGCTTTTGGATGCCCATGACGTTATGAGCCATGTGAGGTTGGATGACCTAGTGCCTTTGGCGACCCAACCCTGGGAAAGGGTCGTGCATGTTAGAGAGAAGGATAGTTCCTTCATTGATGAGGTTAGAGAAGGACCTATAGAAACCCTATGGGCTTATGCAAGTAGGGCATAGTATGCACCCAGAGAACGTCAATAGTGGGGGTAGTAGGTTGAAACTCTGGCCAGGAGAGTATGATGGATAGCTTATGAGATAAGAATAAAGAACTATGAATGATCTTGAGCAAACATAAGTTGAACATAGGCTTCACCCAGGTAGGGGTATGCTTGTGAGCTTGATCCATCTTCATGGAGAGAGGACCCCTAATTGTGAGGCTGGTTGTAGGATTAGCTCTCTCTCTTGAGAGAGAGCAGGACCCAAGCAAGAAGGTTGGAAGCTTAGACTCCGAGATATGAGGAACAATGGGGAGTTGAGGATGATGCGACCTAAGTGGATGATAGCGGTTGCCTCATGCATGATCCCTGGAGGTTGATGATATCTTGGTTGCCTTTAGAGGAACCAAACCCTAGAGAGAGGATGATGCTTCTGGTACCTATGTGCCTATGGTATATGTGTTTACCTTCTGAGATGAGAAGAAGAGTGCCTTAGACCCTGAGGAGGTTTAAGTAACCAGTTGTGAGGCCTTACACCTAGTGGGTTGTCCTTGAGGAGGACTCCACTCTGAAGGGTTGCTCAAGTAGAAGGATGATAGGAAGTGCATGTCATGCCTTATACATGCTTGATTCATGGTTAGAATGTTGAGCATGCAGTTGGACATCTCTGGCAGAAAAGTGAGCCTAGGGTTCCTAGGCCTAAGAGGGGAAGTGGTGTACCTGACGCTCATAATGAGATTTGAATTTCTATAGATTTAAGCATGGCACTCCTCGTGTTTAGAGGAAAGGGAAACCCCTTAAGTTTAAGGTATGTTTGATAAACCTCTCACAGCTAATTTGATGACATGTGAAGGTTTGATCTTGATTCAATGTTGAGGATGAGAACAAGTGTGACCTAGCATGATTAGTAGGTGGTCTGCTCATGCTTTAGTAGCTTAATAGGACTAAGCATGCTCATGTGGATGTAAACCCTAGACATAAGGATGTTTGTGACCCTTGTGGTGTAGTTTCCTCCCATCCTGGGAGAGGGACCCTTTGGTAATGTGTATACCAGTTTTTGTAGGTTTTGAGGAAACCTAAGGAGGTCTCATAGAATCTTGAGAAGCTAAGTGAAGAGTGCATGGTAAGAGAATGAACTTGTAGACCCATAGATAACCATCTCTAAGGGCGTGTGGATGTGTTACCATGGAGGTAACCAGTATGGGGCATGACCAAGATAGACAGGTCACCATGACCCTTATAAAAGGATGAAAGTCAGCCCATGAATGTAGAGAGAGATGATGAAGGCTTGGGTAAGGTTCTAAGTTAGACATGTAATATATTAGAATCCTAATTCTATCCTAGGGTCAGGTAAGGATAAGACCAATGGAAGTGGGAGTTGCCTAATTCCCTAGTTGCACATGACCATAGGGTCGGGAGGAAACAACTATCCTTGTCTGAGGGCCATGGGTTAGGAGATTGATCACCTTCATGAACTCATGGGACCCAAAGGGCAGATGAGTATGGCACTCTCTGGATGCATAAGGGAAGAGGGATGACCCCCAAAAGTGTCAGCACCCTGTAGACCTAGAGGAGATGACCAAGGAATGTGTGTGGACCCAAGTAGGTTCGAGACCAATTCTACATGGAAGTAACTTTGATATCAAGATGATTGTGAAGTAGAGGCATAAGTTGCACATTTCAACTTAGATTTGAAGGTGTACTGGCAATGTTGGATGTACCATCTCTACTAGTGGAACAGGAAGAACTATGTGTTTGGACGGCCGCCAAATGCTTATTTCCTCTTGTTATGGGAGTGAGAAATAGGACAATACACATGCCATACACCAAGGATAAAAGATGAAGTGAGTTGGAACGTTTCTATGAGGCATGAGGATAGAGATGATAACATACCCTTGTGGGGTGAACGATGTGTAGATGGTTTATAAACCTCAAGAGAATTAAGGTAATCATCTTGTGAGGATGTTTTAACATGAGCTATGTGGAATTTGCAAGTGATACAAGGTTGAGTTTGATAACCAAGAAGATGCGCTCAGAGTGTTCTTGATGAAGATAGACTTAGAGTTTGAGATGAGATAATAAGTGAAGGTGTATGTCTTCAATATTTTCTATCACCTAAGGATGTGAAGTGGTAATGGATGCCCTAGTTGAGATGCATCTGCTTAGTTGAGCTAGAGGCTAGAAGAGGCTGTTGGGTTAGCCCTAAGTTTGAAAACGGAGACATGTTTAGCTAACACACAGATGTAACGAGATCGTTGACCGAGTTAGTGGTGGCTTAGCTAGCCAGCCTAGGGCTTATCATGATAAAAGGATGGTTGTAGAACCTCAGATGTACTTCTTTGGATAGGAAGGTGATAAAACCATGATGAGAGTTGTTTAGGGTTTCTGAGGAATCATGACATACATGAGATCATGATTTAAGTTCATCATACACTGTGGTACTACTAAGATAGTATGTTACAATAATACTATTGATGCCTAAGATGAAAAGTGTACCAAGATACGCGTGGCTCGTCGCCATGCATGTCAAGAGGTGAAGGATGAACACCAGTAACCCAGTGTAGTGATATAAAGGATAAAGAGTCCCTTAGAGGGAATGGGAGCTCATCACTATGGATGTTGTAAGTCTCCCCTAGACCAAGGAAGGTCAAGATGCAATATGGGTTATGGTGGATCGCCTTACCTAGATAACAAGAGAAAGAAAGAGTATTGTCAAGGGACAGATCTGGTTGAACTACTTGCAAGAGAGAGAGAGATGGTTCAACTACACCATGATACAAGTTCAATAGTTCTTGATTATGACCTAAAGGTTCACTTCCATAAGGTGGGAGTAGATACATGAAGAACTCGATGCTAGTACAATTTATCACCCCTAACTAATGGTTAGTATGATCCAGACTAGAGGGTCTGATGAGAGCATGTGTGCTCATTCAGGGTGATATCTAGAGACAGTTCTTGTCCTCTGTAAGATGTGACGATAACCACCATAGCCAGTATTGGGATGTAAAGAAGCTCTGCAAGGGAGGTTGTGTCGGTCACCACTTCATTAAAATGATGTCGGTGAATGGACCTCGTGAAGGTTAGAAAAAGACCACAGTGTGCGCAGATGAAGTCACTTTGATGTGCAATGGTCGAAAGAGAGCCCAAGGGCGACATGAGTCGTGAGCTGATGCAAAGTAGACTAACATGCAATTCACTGTGGGAGAGTATGTGATGAGAAAATTTAACCCCTCTAAGTTATAGCTAAGAGAGCTGAGTCCCCGATACATGGGTTCTTTGAGATGGATTGGTGGAGAAGGTTATGTTTGACCTTACCCCTCAGGATAAATTAATGTGTGATGAGTTCCATGTGTCCAATTTAGAGCACTATGTGAGGTACCCATGCCATGTGCTGAGAAATGAACCTAATGAGCCCCAAGGGAGGCTGAAATGACCTAAGTCACCTATGAGGTTTATAGATGCCAAGGTGAAAGAACTCAGAGAAAAGAATATGTGATGATAAAGGTTCTTTGGAAGCACCATGGATAAGGTAAAGCCACATAGGGGCCAATGATGGACATGGAAAAGTCTTATCCTAAATTGTTTTTTTGCTTGATGGAATTTTGAGGACAAAATTCCTATAAGAGGGGAAGGATGTTACAACCCCAATTTTCGGGTTCTTTTGGTGAGAAATGTAATTTCTCCTTAAAGATATTTGAACAAATAATGATATAATTTGTTTTGAATAAAATGATTTTGTTTACAATAGCCTTGTTGGTTGTTTTGTGGGCTTTATTGGCTATTGGGCCCAATAACAAGGAAAAGACAAAAGAAACTCCATTATTAAATGAGTAAATAAGAAAATGGAGAAAAGAAAGATGTAGAAACCTCTAGAAGGCAAAGGAATGTTATCCAAAGTTGGATTTTGTGCCTATTGGGTTCCTTGGGTCCCAAGGAGTCCAAAGTTGCAAAGATAATGCAACAAGAAAAGAAAAGATCAATTAAATATTTCTTTATTAAGAAAGAAATTGAAAATAATGATAAATGTGGGAAATAAGTGGAAAGATGTATAATTGAGTTATCCGTGGGGATTTTCGTATCCATGAGGTTTCTAATGTTAAAAGGAATTCCAATAAGGAAAATAAAAGAGAGATGAAGAGAAATCCTCAAAAAGAGATATTTTAATAAATAAATGAATAAGATAATGATAAATAATGGGTATAGATCCATCTAGAAAGATAATGAGTATCCACTAAAAAGGATTTCGAAATATTAGAGGTTCTTGGGGTCCAAGGAGCCTCAATGGGGAAAAAGAAAGAGAAATGGAAAATAATAACAAAATAATTGGATAATGTGATACATCATTAATGACTTTTTTATTAATAAAAAAGAGATGTTATTTGCTTTAAGAAAATAGATTTTGTGGCCATAGATTAAAAGGCAAGGCTAGAGATCATGAAAAAGATAATTTTCGTATTTCTAATTATCCATGAAATAAGGAATATTAAGAAGATAAACATGAGAGAGAAGATTACTTCTCCTTGAAGGAATATGACTCCTATTGGGAGAGAGAGAGCCTTGTTAATTCGTGAATAAGCCAACCTAGGGCTTTGTTACCCACCCCTATATAAAGGGTAGATCCCTGGTTCGAGTTCAAGAGAGATCCCACGTCTCCCTCTCTCTTCCCCATCTCCTTCTTCATCATTTTTGTTCAAACCCTAACAATAGGGGTAGTGCGACCCCATGGCAATGAGGAGCCCTGGACTGGAGTGTGACGGAAGCCCCATCCTCCCACGACATCACAGAGGAACACAACTATCCTCCCTGTGCTCTGCCCCTTGTGCAGCAGCCTCTGAATGGATGTAAGTCGGCCGCAGTTGCTGGACCAGCAAGCTCGACTCGGACGCCCTAGACATGACACAGAGGCACCTCCCTGTGTGTGGGGGCACGTCAGAGGCAGGGAGAGCATCACCGGAGGCCGTCGGGGTCCAGAAAGGGAAGGACGGGCTGCGCAAGTCGCTGCTAGGGCGAAAACACTAGGCTATCACAAGGTTGAAGAAGGAGGGGAGGCGTTGGATGGTTTTGCCCCTCCACAGGCTGAAGGATCTGTGCCTTATGCAAGGGTAAAAAGGACACTGCGTTATGTTTTCCTAATTGGCTACGTTGCATGCAAGGAGGTGACGTGGCGCTCAACGATTGGTCCAAGTAAGTTTAATTTGCAAAAATTGTATCTCCTTATTAGTAGCTCGGATGAATGCGCATAAAATATGAAAGTTGCTCAGAAAAATGAGGGGAATCCATTGAAACTATATTTAGAAGCTAATTCCTCTTAAAATTCAAAAAGTAATGGAAGTTATCAACTTTAATGAATTAATGATTAAGAAACCCTATTTTGAGATGATTAATGTATTTAGTAGGGTTTAATGGATGCTTAAAGTTGATATTAACCTGCTAATTGTAAAAAGGTACACTAAGAACAAAAAGGGTGAACTTTGCATGTAATTGGCTTAATTTAGAATTTCATGTGCATGAATATGCTTTAATGGGCCTTGAAACCCTAATGATAGTAATTGTGACTCTTAATGGCTTTAATTGTTCAAATTCATGATTAAAGTTGAGATATGATGGATCTAGGCTATTTTGAGTATAACAGTTCCTAATTGTGGGTAAATACCCTTAATATGGTAATTAGGATTTTCTAATGGATAAAGGTGGAATTAATGATAACTAGAGTTCATATGTGAATTAGATCATAATGAACTATGAGTTGTTAATCCGGAAGGAACCAAAGATTATAATTAGGCCCAATGATCTTGTCATGAATTAAAAGGATAACATTGGTCGTTTTAATGTAAAGAGCATAATGGACTTGATTGATGTTTATTTGTGCCTTTAATATGAAATTAGGGTTATATGTCGTTTAAAGATAACCTTAATATCTTTCATGAGGAGTAGATGAGATAATTAGGGTTTGTAAGTAATTGTATAAAATTAGGGTTTAAAATAGTAAAAATGAAGTGAAACCCTAATTGCAATGGAAACCCTAAAAGTAGACTAGAAACCCTAGGAAGCGAGCTAGTTTTAATAGATCTTGATGGCATGATCAATAATAGGAAATTGTATGCATATTTCAGGATCTCATTGTGTGTTTGCTTGCCTATTTGGATTTCTTGATTGATTGGATTATTCTATCTTAAATCAGCCTAACAGGTATGTGGTTACGCTTATGGTTAATCACTTTAGTTTCATGATGATTCCTGGATGTTTTATTTGGTGCTTGAAAATAACGGCTTGGATGACTTTTATTTCATGCTACTATAAAGTGACTATGATTATCACCATACATATGAATATATGACTGGATCAGATAATGGTCCTCCTATGTGGCTTTGCTAATGATGAAAAGGGTAACCTGGTAAAGGGTCTACTTGTTAAGTGGGACCATCAAGTTATCAAGAGTTAGAAATTGGGCTACCCACATGTAGTGCCATGAAACTCTTAGCACACCATGAGTTACAGAGTGGGCTACCTATGGGTAGTGCCATGTGACTCAACCCTAGAAATTGATTCACCTGTTAGGTAGGACCATGAGGGGTTAAATGGGGATCTACCATAAGGAAGGTAGCATCCAGGTCCACTACAGGGATGGCGCACAGGTTAGGGTATGTATGGATTGAGCAGTTATGCTGAAAACGTAAAGTTTGTGAAATCATAATTGTCTGCAATATGTTGTTACAGTTAATTGCTTGATTATTGTTTCCCCCACATACCGACATATTCATATATGCTGACTAACGTTTTGTTTGTCGGCTCTTTAGGTACAAGTGAAAAGGACAAACAGTAAAGAGGCATATGTGGTATTACATAAGAATTAAAGTACATAGGATGATTAGTTAGAATAGACTCCAGATGTGGATAGAAGTAGATATCCAAGTTTTTGAAAAAGGTATGAAAAGTTTTATTTTATTTTATAAATATTTTCAGTATAGTCTGGTAGAATTTCATAATTATTTTTGATTATTTGTTGAACCTTTGATCCAAAAATTGGGATAACGACTCTGACCTCTTGGTCTCCCTTAATTGGGGGTTACTGGGAGGCAGGGTTGTTACACTTATGGTTTCCTAAAGGCTTTCTAATGAGATTTTAGTGTAGTTGTACCAGGAATGACATACTTGAAATAGCGAGCATAATCATACACCCATTGGGCACAATCCTCATGTAACTCCCCTAAACTTGCTTAATGAGTTGAACAAGCTTAATTATCATAATTTAATTCTTATAACCCTAATATAATCTCATGGTATGCTTTGAAATCATAAGACAAGCTTATGTTTCAAATTTGGTCCAATTTGGACACTGTTTGAACAAGTTATGCAATTTGATGCACATTTTGGGCTTTTCTAAAATTTACCCAATTGAGAGGTTTTCTTTTAAATTTATCACTTGCATTACATTCCTTGTATATTCTCTCATCATTATTGAGCTTTTTGATCCATGGGGCGCCTATCTAAACCTTGGTTTGAAGGTATTTTCCTCAAGGGTACTATAGGGCTTACCCCTTCATCGATGGCTACCTTTAGTAGCTATCAACCAATGAATTATTTATTTTGCTTGGAAATTCAAGAAACAAGGGATAAGCATGTCTCTATGGATGGTGGGGGATCTGCTTGTGTGTGTTCTTGTATATTCTTAATAGTTTAAGGTCATGGACACTTGGAAAGATACTAGAACTTCAACTTTTTCTTTTTCTTATCTTAAAGTTTCATATACTTATCCCTAAGCACCAAAACGAGCCATTTTCTCTCCACCACTTCCCTCCTTCTACAAACATCGTTCTCCCTCTATTATGCTTCAAATTTCTTATCCAAGGAAGAAGAAAGAGGGGATCTTCTTGGAAAAACAATCTAGGGTTGCAATTGACTTCCTTTTTGGGTTTAAAAAGCTTCCTTCTAGTGATCTTGACCTAAAAGAGTAAGAATCTCCTTATTTCCTCAGTTTATTTATTTTTTATCCTTCCTCCTACCTTTGTCCAGGTCGGAACCTTTCTATTCCATGTTAGAAATTGTTCTAAATCTCTAAAACCCTACCTATCTTGCTCCTTATGCTCAGGGTTTGCTTATTTGATGAAGAAAGATGCTAGATGGACGAGTTCACAACTTATGCTTGGATTTTCTACATTACCTGCTCATTTTTTCTTAAGTTTGGGAGTTTATCTTCTAACTATATGCAAGTTTTATAACTTTCTCCATGTTTATTGCTTACCATAAGCTTGCTAGCTCATGTTCTTGCTTTTAAATGATGATCCATGCACTAAAAAGCTATGCTTGACTTGGATTTCAATTTTTATAATGTTCCCTATTTTGATTTCAGTTCTAGATGAACCTGTGATCATGTGTACATTATTCCTAAGGTATAATATGACTTGGATCAGGTTGGTTTGATAACCAATGGTGCTAAACACCTATCAACCAATGGTCAATTTTAGGGTTTAACGTTGATTTCTTCTATAAACACACGACTCAATGGTGGTACCATTGCAACAACCGATGGTGTTGTCTTCATGCAACTGATGGTGGTGACAAAGGGTGTCAACTGACGTTCACCCTTTAGGTAAGGTGTTGGCCTAATTAGAAGCTTAGTGATTAACCACTAAGTACCCTAATGATGCTATCAATCAATGATGATATTAGTTTGACATTTGAGGGTGATTAATGAATATAGTGCTTATCTAACAATCCATGGTGCCTTAATGGTCAATAATGATGGTGTATCAGGTCTCCAAAACCTATGGTGAGTTAATCATGTAGTTGTAGCATCAATTAAGCCGTAGATAAATGGTTTCTTGGGTCACGGGATGCAATGGTCGGACCTATATTGTAATTGATGGTTTTAGCATATGAACTTGACCCAATGGTTGCTTGACCAAAAAAAACTTGACCCAATGGTCAAGATCTAATGTTTATTACTCCAATAAAGTGGAATGATGGATAATGTAATATGTTGGTCCTAATAATGTGATTTATATGGTTTTCTTTATATGATCAACATAAGGAGCTTACTTGTTGACAATGGATGGCTTGTTTTAAATGAACAGTCGATTGTGGGTTTTACCCAACTCTCAATGGAACTTGTTGTGTTGTTAATCAAGTGATGTCTAGGGTTAGATGGTGACTCTTTCTAGAGCACAAATCAAGGACTTCATAGGTGGTTTATCCAAGATGTTTACTTATGTAAACAACCAATGGTCTTACCTTTTAAACATCTAATGGTTCTGGGTGACATTGTGGTATAGTGATATGGGTTGAATGAACAAATGGGGGGTTACCCTTAATAAGGTAGTCTTACCTATTCACTCATATGAATAGAAGGGATGATAATCATATTGTGTTGATATGTAACCCTAATGAGGTATAGCTTGTTATACCTAGCTTTAATATAACTAAATGATGGTAATTGGGTATGAATAGTCCTTAAATGACTAATACAATCATGGAGCACTCTGTTACTATTGTTAAAACCCTAGTATGCTAAAACCTGATGGTTACACCTTGATTTATGTGTGGGTTCATACTTGATAATGGTATGGAATGTGATGGTGATGCTTCACCTTAAGCATTCATGATCCAATGGGGATGTCGTGAGTTAGGGTTTGGGTATAAGTGCTGATTAGTAACATTAATACAATCTATCTTGTTGAACCTAACTCTAATGCAAATAGATAAAGATGAGTATTCATGTTTAACATTCTTATATAATAGAATGATGGTCTAATAACCTCCTTAATATGATCATAACCTTAATATGTTAATTGTTGGTTATCATAGCCACATGGTTGATACTTTCTTATGCTAAACATGTGCATTATGAATATGATGAGGGTTAATCATATCTAGATTCCTTGCATGTTGATGTAATAAAGGAATGTTCTTAATGTTAATATAACCCTGGTATGATTGTTTATGAATATCTCCTAGATCATTAATTCAATATTGTGTTGATCTGGTGTATTATATGTAAGTGATGTTGTTGAGCCTTATTATATGGCATGCAAAGATAATGATTATCTTGCAGGGAATAGTATGATGGTCTTAATGACCTTTGGGCATGGTTGAGCCCTAAATGAGGTATAATCCTCTTGTGTTGATAAGGGTTGACACCCTGTGATATTGTGAAAAGGATTTATATCCTATGATAGTATGATAGTCTTAATGACCTTTGGGCATGGTTGAGCCCTAAATGAGGTGTACTCCTCTTATGTTGATAAGGGTTGATACCCTATGATATTGTGAAAAGGATTTATATCCTGTGATAGTATGATGACTAGTGTGGTCTCATGAATGGCAAGTGAATAGTACCATGTGATGATGAGATGAGAAATTATGTTTCACACATTTTATATCTTTTAAAATTTGTGATATTTATATGCTTTCTAGAAATGAATTAGGGTTTGTATGTCCACTTGTTTGATGCAGCCTTAATTCACCCAATTGGCATAACTAATCAAGTGCAACTCTAATCATGTAGTGCCCTATGCCGTAGAGCCATCTTCAGTGTCAGAACTTGGTTGATGGTGAAACGAGTATTCCTAAGGGAAACTCGGAGTGCATACTATTGAGTATGTGGGGGTGGCAGGTTGAGGATATATCCTTGTCATCCACAATGCAAGTTGTGGAGGATGGATATGACCATACCTCATACATATGATGTGATTGAGGACAACTGCGGTTGTACCTCAAATTAGAGGGTTTTGAATACCCTAGATGCTAGCGCCATGACCTATATCAAGGTGGGCTAGTTACAGGACTATATGTCGCTATTTTGTAGTTTGACTGATATGTCATTGCCTTTTTACTCGTAATGACTGAGGGAAAGAGATTTTAGGATACCGAGATCTTGTATAGAACCGAATAGCCCTTCACAGGGGTTGGTTGGGCTTTGAATGGTACGATTCAAATTCCCCAGGGCACAATAAAAGATGTAATACAACTATCTAGCAAATCTGTTTAGGGTTATACACAATGCTTCACATTGGATGATAACCCTTGTTTGTTCTCTTTATATAAAGACGATGCTTAGTGCAATTAAGAGATTGTAGATATACTTATGCTGTGGATATGCTTAAGATTGAAGATGTTTACATACAATAGCCGTGCTTATGTTGATATCTATATTGCTAGTACTGGTTATAATTATGATGTTAGCTATCTCATGTTGTTAGTTATGTTTAGCATGTTATGTATGCCTCTGTAATTAGAAATGCCTATACTTCTAATCATGCTTATACATATAGTCGTGATTATGTTGTTAGTTCTACTTATAATGTAGATCTGCCCAACTTGTAAGACATGCTAATGTTGTTATCTATGCTTATGTGGCTAATCTTATTCATAATGATAGAGATTCTATGTTACTAGACTTGCTCATGATGCTAGATATGCATATGGTACTGAATTGCTTAAACAAGATAAAGGATGATAGTCTAGTTAATGATGATAGTTATTATATGCTCCTTTATGTATTCCATTAATCATCTCTGTTGTTGATCCTATTTGTTATATTTGATTAAACTGCTTTGACTGTTGAATTACTTAAAATGTTGTAATCAATAAACGTTGTTGGAGGTTATATCTCTTGTTAGGACATGGGTCTCACCCTTTTGGTTTGCCACAACTTTTTAGGTAATCAGAATTGACGAAAACAATCATGTGACAACAAAGAGGATCTATAGTAATGAATCTTTGAGAAATTTGATTAGATGTCTAGTGTGTCCTAGAGTCATCCATGTACTCTCAAGTCCGGGCAAGAAAAGTTTGTAAATGGTGTTTCAAATGAAATAGACTTTTGTAAGCAT
This sequence comes from Alisma plantago-aquatica, assembly GCA_963693085.1. Taxonomy (NCBI): domain Eukaryota; kingdom Viridiplantae; phylum Streptophyta; class Magnoliopsida; order Alismatales; family Alismataceae; genus Alisma; species Alisma plantago-aquatica. Next base: position 192,401,616 of record OY856409.1, read on the forward strand.
GTTAATGCTTGTTTGTGTGGCATATACAAATATTGTTCTCCTGTATATATATGTTGTGGCTAAGGTGATAGAACAATTTGTATCAAATTCTTGTCATAGTATGGATAAAACAAATATGTTGGGCTCTTATGCAAATATTTCTGAGCAGGTGCTGACGTTGAATTCAGTTTAGTAATTTACCCATATTTTTGGGTATGTCGTTAATTGGTGATTGATTGTGTTTTATATTTTGAGTAATCTCATTTAGTTTAAGGGGTTCTCACAAGTTGGTATCAGAGCTTTAGGTTCACTGAGTCTATAGGGACACTAGGACTTAGGACTAGGATGATGTCAAAAATAGGAATATGACATAATAATATGGTGCATACTGCCTAATCTTAGTATTTGGATGTTGTGGCCATGTATTCAATTATTTGAAGAAAGGTAAGTATGGAACTCTTAGATTGTTATCTTTCTGAATACTCTGATCAAGTAGTCATTTTGAGACAATCTAAAGAGCATAATGAACAAGAAATTATCTCAATCCTACCTTAAAGAAGATGAGAATTGCATCATAATCTATCAAAACTTGAATGTTTGGTAACTATAAGAGAAAGATATAACACCATGAAATCTAAATCCAAATACAAATTAGATAAAGAGGAGTTCTTGAAGATGTGATTCAAGAAGATAATAAAGTAAAAGACAGATAAGTCTATGCTTATAAAGTGAATCAAGGTATGAAATCCACATAAGATGGAAAGAACTCCTATAACAAGTACAAAATTAGAAGATAAATGGGAACAATGATAAAGGAATAAGGTGGAACCTGAGTTAGTCTCAGACCAACCTGTGTAAAAGAAAGTTTTAATATAAAATCAGCATAGCATGTGAAAGAAATTAAGGCAGATAATCCATGTTTAATGAAGAAAATGTGGAATATGATGATTTACCTGTTGATAAGTGGTTGAAAAAATAATAAAATAAGAGAACATACCCAAGTGTGATAAATAGTCATCAAGGAAGGAGTAATGAGATATGTTAATCATGATGATTCCTATGCTAATGGCAAGGAACCCAAAATGAAAAGGGTAAAATGATACATAAGAATCTGTAACTAGCATAATGAAAATAGAATTGGTTACCAATTTGCTAGTGACCCTTGAACAATGTTGTTATGGTATGGTAAGTGTGTTTCCCTTTGTGTCTTTCCTTTCTAGGGCACAACTTTCAAGTGGATCATTAACACTTGGTACGTGTGGATTTGCTGCAAACATGAGGGTGGATAGCTTATTATAGCATAAGGTTGCTTGGGCTATGGTTCCAAGATCATAAAGTTTGTGATGAGTTTGCTTTTGAGCCTTCCAATAATTAGGAAGACTCCTCTTATATTTCTTGATATTTGTTATGTTGGTAAAAGTGTATGAGATAATGATGTGAGTTCCTTATAACACATGAGGTGGGTACCAAGGTAATGAATCCTAGTATCCAAGATGTATCAATAGTATGAGAAATATGTGAAGGTTGGAGATGTTTATTAAATGAACATTCCAAGTATTCCTCTCCTGTAGAGAGAGAGAGAGAGTTGATGATGATCCTATAAATGTTGTTTGGAAGGAAAAACAAAAGTGACTCTATAATGTTGTGTATGGTCTAGTGATAGCTGGGCAAGACCACTATCAAGGATATATGGTTTGTTGATACAATATATATAATTTCAAGATGATAGCTAGAATTTAAAGTTGAAAGTTACTATTAGATTTTTACAGGTGGCACAACAAGTTTCTATGTTCCATATTTGCAAATGTCTTTTTATGTGGGATTTTTTGTGCTGACCCAAGATGAGATATATATATGAATGATATGACATCACCATGATATGGAAGTAACCATGTGAAGGTAATAGGATGAGGTGCAAAGGAAGTACCCATCTTTGTTTACCTTAAATTCCAGAGCAAAATCCTTGTTGGGAGTTTATAGTTGTAAGGCCCCTAAACTTATTTAATGAGTTGAACAAGCTTAATTATCATAATTTTATCATTATAACCATAATATAATCTTTTTATATGTTTTTAAATCATAATACAAACTTAATTTTCAAATTTGGTCCAATTTGGACACTGTTTGAGCAAGTTATGCAATTTTATGCACATTTTGGACTTTTCTACAATTTACCCAATTGAGAGGTTTTCTTTGAAATTTATCACTTGCATTACGTTCCTTGGATATTCTCTCATCATTCTTGAGCTTTTTGATCCATGGGGATCCTATTTAAACCTTAGTTTGAAGGTGTTTTCCTCAAGGGTATTTTAGGGCTTACCCCTTTATGGATGAGCTACCTTTAGTAGCTATCAACTAATGATTTATTTGTTTTGCTTGGAAATTCAATAAACGAGGGATAATAATGTCTCTATGGACTTTAGGGGAGCTTATTGTGTGTGTGCATGTATATTCTTAATAGTTTAAGTCCATGGACACTTGGAAAGATGCTAGAACTTCAACCTTTTCTTTTTCTTATCTTAAAGTTTCATATACTTATCCCTAAGCACCAAAATGAACCATTTTCTCTCCACCACTTCCCACCTTCTACAAACCTCGTTCTCCCTCTATTCTTATATGAATTTCCTATCCAAGGAAGAAGAAAGAGGGGATCTTCTTGGAAAAGGAATCTAGGGTTGCAATTGACTTCCTTTCAGGGTTTAAAAAGCTTCCTTCTAGTGATCTTGACCTAAAAGAGTAAGAATCCCCTTATTTACTTAGTTTATTTATTTGTTATCATTCCTACTACATTTCTCCATGTCAGAACCTTGCTATTCTATGGTTTGCTTAGGGTTTGCTTATTTGATGAAGAAAGATGCTAGATGGACAAGTTCACAACTTATTGTTAGATTTACTGCCCTACCTACTCGTGTTTTCTTCTATTTGCAAGTTTATATTCTAATTAGAGGAAAGTTTTATAACTTTCTCCATGTTTATTGCTTTCCATAAGCTGGCTATCTCATGTTCTTGCTTTTAAATGATGATCCATGCACTAAAAAGCTATGCTTGACTTGGATTTCAATTTTTATTTTGTTCCCTATTTTGATTTCAGTTCTAGATGAACCTGTGATCATGTTATGTTATTCCTAAGGTATAATATGGCTTGTATCAAGTTGGTTTGATAACCAATGGCACTAAAATCCTATCAACCGATGGTCAATTTTAGGGTTTAAAGTTGATTTCTTCTATAAACACATGACTCAATGGTGGTACCATTGCAACAACCAATGGTGTTGTCTTCATGAGAACTTCTGGTGGTGACCAAGGGTGTCAAATGATGTTCACCCATTAGGTCAGGTGTTGGCTTAATTAGAAGCTTAGTGATTAACCACTAAGTACCCTAATGGTGCTATCAATCAATGGTGATATTAGTTTGACATTCGAGGGTGATTTATGAATATAGTGCTGATCTAACAATCCATGGTGCCTTAATGGTCACTAATGATGGTGGATCAAGTCTCTAAAACCTATGGTGAGATAATCATATAGTTGTAGCATCAATTAAGCCTTAGATAAATGGTTTCTTGGGTCACTGGATGCAATGGTCAGACCTATACTGTAATTGATGGTTTTAACATATGAACTTGACCTAATGGTCAAGATCTAATGTTTATTCCTCAAATAAAGTGGAATGATGGCTAATGTGATATGTTGGTCCTAATAATGTGATTTAGATGGTTTCCTTTATATGATCAACTTAAGGATCTTACTTGTTGACAATGAATGGCTTATTTTAAATGAACAGCCGATTGTGGGTTTTACCCTACTCTCAATGGAACTTTTTGTATTGTTAATCAAGAGAAGTCTTGGGTTAGATGGTGACTCTTTCTAGAGAACAAATCAAGGATATCATAGGTGGAGTACTCTATTACTATTGTTAAAACCCTAGTATGCTATAACCCGATGGTTACACCTTGATTTATGTGTGGGTTCATACTTGAGAATGGTATGGAATGTGATGGTGATGCTTCACCTTATGCATCCATGATCCAATGGGGATGTCGTGAATTAGGGTTTGGGTATAAGTGCTGATTAGTAACATTAATATGATTTATCTTGTTGGACCTAACTCTAATGTAAATAGATAAATATGTGTATTCATGTTTAACATTCTTATATGATGGAATGATGGTGAAATAACCTCCTTAATATGATCATAACCTTAATATGTTAATTAGTGGTTATCATAGCCACATGGTTGATACTTTCTTATGATAAACATGTGCATTATGAATATGATGAGGGTTAATCATATCTAGATTCATTGCATGTTGATGTAATAAAGGAATGTTATTAATGTTAATATAACCCTACTATGATTGTTTATGAATACCTGCTATCTCATTAATGCAATATTGTGTTGATTTGGTGTATTATATGTAAGTGATGTTGTTGATCCTTGTTATAAGCCATGCAAAGATAATGATGATCTTGCATGGAATAGTATGATGGTCTTAATGACCTTTGGGCATGGTTGAGCCCTAAATGAGGTGTAATCCTCTTGTATTGATAAGGGTTGACACCCTATGATATTGTGAAAAGGATTTATATCCTGTGATAGTATGATGGTCTTAATGACCTTTGGGCATGGTTGAGCCCTGAATGAGGTGTAATCCTCTTATGTTGATAAGGGTTGATACCCTATGATATTGTGGAAAGGATTTATATCTTGTGAGAGTATGATGACTAGTGTGGTCTCATGAATGGTAAGTGAATAGTACCATGTGATGATGAGATGAGAAATTATGTTTCACATGTTTTATATCTTTTAAAAGTTGTGATATTTATATGATTGCTAGAAATGAATTAGGGTTTGTATGTACACTTGTTTGATGCAGCCTTAATTCGCCCAATTGGTATAACTAATCAAGTGCAACTCTAATCATGTAGTGCCCTGTGTCGTAGAGCCATCTTCAGTGTTAGAACTTGTTGGATGGTGAAATGAGTATTCCTAAGGGAAACTCAGAGCGCATATTGTTGAGTATGTGGGGGTGGTAGGTTGAGGATATATTCTTGTCATCCACAATGCAGGTTGTGGATGATGTCTATTGTCATGCCTCATACATCTGATGTGATTGAGGACAACTATGGTTGTACCTCAAATTAGAGGGTTTTGAATACCCTGGATGCTAGCACCATGACATGTACCAAGGTGGGCTAGTTACAGGACTAAATGTCGTTGTTTTGGAGTTTGACTGATATGTCACTTCCTTTTTACTCGTACCGACCGAGGGGAAGAGATCTTAGTATACCAGCACTCCTAGATCTTGTACAGAACCGAATAGCCCTTCACAGGGGTCAGTTGGACTATGAATGGTATGATTCAAATTCCCCAAGGCATAATAAAAGATGCAATATAGTCGTCTAGAAAATCTGTTTAGGGTTATACACGACACTTCACATTGGATGATAACCCTTGTTTGTTCTCTTTATATAAAGACGATGCTTAGTGCAATTAAGAGATAGTAGATATGATTATGATGTGGATATGCTTAAGATTAAAGATGTTTACATACAGTAGACATGCTTATGTTGATAGCTGTATTACTAGTGCTAGTTATAATTATGATGCTAGATATCTCATGTTGTTAGTTATGTTTAGCATGCTATGTATGCCTCTGTAATTAGAAATGCCTATACTTCTAATCATGCTTATACATATAGCCGTGATTATGTTGTTAGTTTTACTTATAATGTAGATCTGCCCAACCTATAAGACAAGGCAATGTTTGTAGCTATGCTTATGTGGCTAATCTTATTCATAATGATAGAGATTCTATGTTACTAGACTTGCTCATGATGCTAGATATGCATATGGTACTGAATTTCTTAAACAAGATAAAGGATGATAGTCTAGCTAATGATGATAATTATTATATGCTCCTTTATGTATTCTATTAATCATCTCTGTTGTTGATCCTATTTGTTATATTTGATTAAACTGCTAATGTTAGCATGTAGCTGCTAATGTCTACCTTGATCATGGGGTCTAGGTGAATATTAGCATGTCGTTGCTAATATTAGCATGTAGCTGCTAATGTCTACCTTGATCATGCTCGAGTCCACTGGACATATGGCGTGTATATGTGGACCAATATCTTTTGTATACAGGTTGTGGATGAGTCTACTGGACATACATGTAAATACCTGATATGGTATGTGTTGATATGCAAGTTGTTGGACCCTTATATAAATGTTTCTGAACATGATGGTAATGTATAAATTGGTTTTAATTTACCCTATTTTCTATTTATGTGGTTATTTAGTACTTAATAGTGTGTTCAATTTTGAGAAATATCGTTTAGCATGACAGGCATCACCGTTTAGGTCGGTATTAGAGTTTATGCTCACTGAGTATATAGGGACATAGTACATATGTTTGTGTTTGTTCTTACGTAATTTGACATATCGTATCATAGCTTCTACTCATGCAGATATGTCTGGAGAACGTGAAGAGCATGCAGAGAGTAGTTATGTCATGGTAGGAGGTGGCGGTATGAGGGTACACATGATAGAAGAGTGCCAGTGATGGGGCCAGAACAGACCGTAATGCCTCATTTTGACCCCACAACCATGTCGAATCCAACTTTCCAGGTCATGTTTGGACAGCTCATGGTGATGATTATACATTTAGAGGATAGGGCACCCATATATCAATTTAGGACACTCGTCCCTAATACAAAATCTCAAAGTTCTAGGAAGATGTTTGAGAGGTTGGGTCACATTGGAGAAATCGAGTACATGGGTACAACAGACCCAATTGTCGTCGACATCTAGTTAATGGAGCTTGAGAAGGTGTCCAAGATCCTCAACATCCCAGAAGAGGATAAGGTGAAACATGTTGTTTATTTTTTAAAGGGTAGTGTTGGCCATTGGTGGGCCATAGAGGAGTAGAAGAGACTGAGAGTTGTGATAGGATTGGAAGAGTTTTAGTGGGAGTTTGTGAGCCGCTACTTCCCTGAGATGTACCTGGATGAGAAGATGACCTAGTTTGAGAAGTTGCGTCAGGGTTCCATGACCATCAATGAGTATGAGGTGAAGTTTATGGAGCTTCTATCCTCATATGGTGACTATAGAGAAGGAGAGGATCCACATTTTTGAGAAGGGTTTGAGCTCAGAGTTGTCTAGAACAACATTAGCTTTGAAGAAAAGATAGAAGCTCTCTACTTTTGTGGAGTCAGTAAGGAGGATTGAGAGGTCTTCCATCGAGAAGTGTGAATCCAAAGCTAGGAAGAGGCCAACTTAGTTTTATGGACAGTCATCTGGTGTATTCAAGAAGCCAAGGTTCTCATCTCGACAATCACAATTGAGATCAGATTTCTCTGAGCCGATAACAGGAGTACCGTCATAGTGGTCCCCGAGTAAGGGAAAAGGTCATATGTTTCCACTAGTAAGAGCATGCAGTGCAGTTTCTGTGTCAGCGACAGGGCCGTCTAGGCTGCAGTTTGATACTGAGACCTGTTACAAGTGTAGGAAAGTTGGGCATACAAAGTAGGTGTACCCTATGAAGGATGAAGAAGTGACACAGTAGTCAAGGCAAAGTCAGCAAGTTTCACAGTAGAAACAATACATCAATGGTGGTGGTAGAGGACGCGGTCAGGCGTCACAAGTAGGATCTTCTAGGCCAGCTGGCAGAAGACAAGGATGAGAATAGGCAACATATAGATTCTATGCTATGCGTCAGCCGGAGGGAGTGGTAAGTCCATGGGTCATGAAATATCAGATGGAACTTTTTCATTCTGACTTATATGCTTCTTCTTTCGTATCTATTTTGGTCAAGCCAGGTACGACACACTCATTTATCACCATAGAGGTGATAAGTAGTTGTTATCTGCCTGTTTGTAGTAGATCTAATAGTCTTCAATTAGAAACCCCTTTAGTTGGTTGTGTCGAGTTGTGGGAGATGTGTCCCTCTTGTGTTCTTTCTTTCTTGGGATGTAACATTCAAGTAGACCTTATGCCACTTGACATGCATGAATTTGATGTGACCCTAAATGAATACCTTGGATAAGTGTAAGGTTTTTTGCAGTGTAGTTCCAATGTGGCAATGTTCCATGATGGAAATATTTCTTGGATCTTCCAAGGAGATAGGAAGATTCTTCCTATGTGTTTGGTGTCATTTATTATAGTAAAGAAGATGATGAGACAAGGATGAGAGGATTTTTTAGCACATGTTGTAGATACCAAGGTGAGAGGTCCAAGTATCCATGAGGTACATGTAAGTGCGTGTGTAAAGAAGTGAAACCACCTCTCTACTAAAAATTTGAACAATAGAACCTCCAATCCAAACACACTTCAAAGGTAGGCTTGGAGTGGGTGAAAATTTTTCAAATCTTCATTAATGGTATACAAAACAACCAAAGTACAACAGTGGAATAAAAACATGACTATATTAAATTTATAAAACATGGTAACATCTAAAACTTACATGTAGGGTACAACATAAGGATCCATGTAGAGGAAATCTAAACCACCTCAAGATTGTCTCCAAGCTTTAACTTCTCAATCTAAGTCCAAGTCAACATGTCTTGTAATCCAAATCCTCCACCTAGGGTTGGAAGCATACCCCAACAAGAAGAGAAGAAAAGTAAACATCAGCAAAGGCTAGTATGTGCATACTAAAAAGCAAATTGAGCAATTTTTAAAGGATAAGGGACATCAAATATACAAGGCTTCCCATGCAAGAGATAAGGACTACCCAATGGGGCATAAAAGAAAAGAATCATCATCATCATGAAAGAAGATACTTGCCATAATCAAAATAATAAGGTAGTACCATATAAGCACATATCAAGATTTGGGCACATAACCATCATCAATTTGGGCACATAACCCATCATAAACATCATCAACCAGCATGCATGTGAGACAAAAATAGCCTTAGAACAACATAAACACAAAGGCAGCCAAGTATAAACTTAAAACCTGATAGAGAAAGGAATACTGCCAATCTCCCAATATATAAAGTTGAGTATGGATTACTGCCACACTAGAGTATAGAGAAGCGGTTTACTTCCACCCTACTAAATAAACAATAGGGGATTACTGCCCCAAAACCAAATTAATTTACACTACTCTAGTGCTACTGAATCACATAGCATGTAAAATGTAGAGGCAAGTAAATAATTTAGTCAAAATTATTCAAGGTTTCCATCACCCAATGGACAACACCAAACATATAAACATCCACTTCAAAGTGGGAAAATACCATTATATAAGACCAACATGCACCAAGGCACAAGATAAGATATCAAAAAAAAAATATCCAAGTCCACAAAAAACAAGATAGTTCACATGAACCATGATATCAAGAGAATAGACATATGTGTAGGCTAAAGTCTAAATAATGATAAGATAGGTTAATTGCTCAACATAGAGGAATAGGGGATACAACATGCCTCAGCTTCAGGGTCCGAAGTCCAAAGTCATTTATAGGTCCAAGCCTAGGCTTCCAAAGAACCTATTATGCATATATGTGGAGTTAGGGTTAGGTTTCGATTAATTATTCAAAACCCTAAAAACCACCTTTTTAGTAATGTGTGAATTAAGTTATCAAAACCGTTCCATATTTCAGTTTATGTCATTAGGAGTCCAAAACATATTTTATTATATTTTCCTGACTTATAGATAATTAGTTATGAATTTTGCAAGATAATTCCCTTTTAATTTGATCCATCAAAATCCTCTATTAAGAAACATTGGATTTAGTCTACAAAACTTATACCATTAGATAGTTATTGTTTTTTTTTTTATTCCAACCAATATTTATTTTTAATTTCTTATGTGTAGGTAACTAGTTTTGATTATTTGAAATTCTAGCCAATCAGAAAACACCAAAAACCCATGTAAGCATCGAAAAGCCTAGTCAGTGGTCAAACCCACTGAGTTGGCCCAATAGGAAGTGGGAAACACAGCTGGGGCCATGGGCAGTGAGATAACTTTGCATAAGCGGAAAAGAAACCAAGTTAAGGGTGAAAATGACGATTTTGCCCCCATGTGAAAAACAAATTATTGTAGAAATGAGCGGGGTAGAGAGGTAAATGACTTATGAGTAATCTTCTTCTGGCTCTCACCCGTGAAGAGCTTCAGATGATGCTCTACTCGTCGACCCAGGACACAGGGAGGCACCATCGAAAGACCAAACAACCAAAGAATACAACCATCATGAATGAGGGACTCAGGAGGATGAAAAAAGGTACAAACAACACAAAACAGAAGCCAAAACCTAGACATTGAACAAGAACCAATGTACAGGGAAGAAAAGGGGGTTTTTGGCATACCCTGCAGAGAGGCCAAATCTAGAGTCCAGAAACCTCCATGAGATCGAACTGAACTGATCCAAGCCCTCTCCAGGCTTCGCGATTGCCTGAGGTGCCGACCATCACCTGATCTTTCCTTGTGGCAAGGCGGTGCAAGTTGGGGGAACACCCTCGAGGGAAAACAATGACAAACTAAGGTGATCAAACCGTTCATGGAACTCCAGTGGAGATTAGGGAACTAATTCCCAGAAGTCCCCTCGACTGCAGTGGCAAGGAGAAGTGAAGAAGAGGGGAACATGGGAGGAAACAGAGCGCAGAGCATCGATTTGCGGTTTGGGAATCATGCGGTATAAATACCCTACTAAAAGGGATCAACCGGTGTGGGAAAGTAGAGGGGAGAAGTAGGGAAAGGAATCAGAGAAGGAAACAAGTAGAGAAGAGAGAAATCAGAGAAGGAAATGTCACATGGAACGAGTCCGAGGCGCGAGAAAAGAAACTAGGCACGAGGAAACAGAACGTAGGAGAAAGTCCAAAAATCATTGGATCTAGATCCAACAGTTTGTAATGAATGCGCTAACTGAAAGATCATGACATCAACTATATCAAAAATCATATTCGAATCAGAATAGAATAAAGTGAGATTAAATTAACGATGTCCTTTCTTTCCCAATTAAATTGAAGGTGTATACAAACTCCAAATCGGATAAAACTTTGCACATAGACTAATTTCGATATGTAGATTCTGAATATAAAATTAGATTTGCCTTTTAAGAACTTTTAATGTGTTAAATAAATTAATTCTTATTTTCTCTTTCCTCCTTCATTAGTGGCATTAGGATTATCCAAATTTGATGAAACTTGACCCACAAGTCATTTTTAATGTGTTGGGTTTGAATTTTCCATCAATTTTACATATTGGAGTTGTTTATATATTTATTTAATATTTTGAAGGTTCTACACACTTTCTCTCTCCTGATTTCACCTTTCAAGCAAACTTTCTCCAAATTGGATGAAAATTCACCCAAAGGCTATATTTATTATGTAGATTACTAATCTAAGATTATTTTCATGTTTTGGAGTCATTTATTATTTTATTTGATATTTTAGAGAAAATACACATCTTCTTTTCCAATTTGAATTAAATGAGTTATTATTATGTGAATAAAGTGAAACTTGACTCCCAAGGCAAATGGGAACGAAGGAACATGATTTTAAACATATATTTTACTTTTGAAACTTCTTTTCATGAGTTAGGTCATATGTACCATTATCTTAATTACTCATTCAATTAGGTTTATTAGGGTGATCTACATGCATTAGCTTATTGGGAACATTCTCTTAAGCCTAACCTCAACCTTGTTTGGCTAAGTCCAAAAGGTCAAACTTCTAGGGTAGGGTTCGAGATCTGATATGTTACAACACTCCACCCCTTAAAAGGATTTCATCCTCAAAATCTATTGATCCAGACATCAACAACCAACTACTCTCCACCCCTTAAAGGGTTCAACCTAACAAGTCAAACTAAACAACTTTTTAGAGCTACCAACATCTCTTAGTTGTGAAAGTTTTAGAGATTATGTTTCTCATGTATCCAACTAATAGTCATACCATCTAAGGTTGAGTTTTAGGTCCTTGTGTCTCTAACCTATCAACCCTACATGATCATCAAAATTCATAGGGTAGGTCAACTACACCTTTATATAAATCCTAGTCACAAAAACTAGGATTAGATTCTAATCAAGTAATTCTAGGTTTTCTCTTAATTGTGACTTAGTTTAAGGAAACAACGACAAACCAGAGAATTTTTTTGTACATATAGTAATATAATGAAAATAATTTAAGTTGATGAAATACTTCACGATGTAAAACCAACATGAGCGCTAAAAATCAATACGAGAACCAAGTCACAATATTTCCATATGAATACTTCCTCATAACCTAATCTCATCCTCAAATCAAACCTTTGTTGCATAAAAAGATCATCATTGATCAAATCTATAGTGAACATGTTATCTAAAGGCAACTATGTAAGTCAAGGGTCAAACTAGGGAGACAAAATTGAAATAGTCAGATTCTGACTACCATGGGCTCTGATACAATGTTGTAAAGAAGTGAAACCACCTCTCTACTAAAATTTTGAACAATAGAACCTCTAATCCAAACACACTTCAAAGGTATGCTTGGAGTGGGTGTAAATTTTCAAATCTTCATTAATGGTATACAAAACAACCAAAGTATAGCAGCAGAATAAAAATATGACTATATTCAATTTATAAAATATGGTAACATCTTAAACTTACATGTAGGGTACGAAATAAGGATCCATGTAGAGGGAATCTAAACCACCTCAAGATTGTCTCCAACCTTTAACTTCTCAATCTAAATCCAAGTCAACATGCCTTGTCATCCAAATCCTCCAACTATGGTTGGAAGCATACCCCATCAAGAAGAGAAGTAAAGAAAACATCAGCAAAGGCTGGTATGTGCATACTAAAAAGCAAATTGAGCATGTTATAAAGGATAAGGGACATCAAATATATAAGGCTTCCCATGCAAGAGATAAGGACTACCCAATCGGGCATAAAAGAAAAGAATCATCATCATCATGAAAGAAGATACTTTCCATAATCAAAACAATAAGGTAGTGCCACATAAGCACATATCAAGATTTGGGCACATAACCCATTATAAACATCATCAACCTACATGCATGTGAGATAAACATAGCCCTAAAACAATATAAACACAAAGGTGGCCAAGTATGAACTTGAAACCTGATAGAGAAAGGAATACTGCCAATCTCCCAATATATAAAGTTGAGTATGGATTACTGCCACACAAGAGTATAGAGAAGTGGGTTACTGCCACCCTACTTAATAAACAATAGGAGATTACTGCCCCAAAAAGCAAAGTAATTTACACTACTCTTGTAAGGACCCCGAACTTCGTTTTGGGCTTACCCTGTTTGCTTTGCCTAAACCTTGTGTTGAGATGCTTGCTAATCACCTGAGTTGTGATTAGGGTTTGTTTGTGCTTTTTTGAGAGTTGGAGGTGCAACTTGCAAATAACCCAAGTTTTAGGGTTGATGTGCAAGTTTTACACCTTGAGAGATGTTTCTCTCTCTCCTTGCATCCTCTAGAGTTGAGAGGATGGGTTGGGCTCGTTGTTTGAGTAGCTTTGGGCTTTGTTTTGCCTTGTTGAGCCTTGTTTGGGCTTTGCCTAGCTTTTTTGGGCCTTGTATCGACAAGGGTGAGCTTGGTGCCTTGTGTCAGACATGGTGTATTGGCCAGGTGGTTGTGTCAGGCAAGTGGTGTGTCGCCCATGAGGTGTATCGACCAAGTGACCTTCTTTGACCTAGCATCGTTTGTATCACCCCCCCTTGTGAACACTTGTTTCTTGTTGCTTTCATGTGGCAAAAGCTTTGTACATGTGGTGGTGGGCGAGATAGTAGGTGGCTTTGCCCCATGGACAAGTGTCCCTAGGTTGGGCGACACCTTGCCTTAGTCTCCCCTTCACCCTCTTCTATATATGTCTCTCCTTTCTCTTGCTTGGGATCCCTTTAGTTCCTTAGTTGCCTTCCTTTTTCCTTGGTGGATGATACCTCTCCTTGGTAGAGCTTGGTGGCCGATCTCCTTGGTGGATTCTTCTTCTTCCTCTAGTGGTGGCCAAACCCTAGAGTGTGTCTTGCTTCTCTTCTTGTAGTGAGCATCTCTCCCTCTTTCCTTGGCACCTTCTTTTCCTTCTTGCTTATTCTTCGGCCATGGTGGTTATAAGATTTGTTTTTCTTCTTATGGTGGCTGAAGGTGGTGCTTGGAGCTTGGAAGCTTGGTGCTAGGAGCTTGGAGCTTTCTTAAGGTGGGTTACATAACTCCTAACCGTAGCTATACTACTTCTTTTTCATGTTGCATGTTTATATGTCATCTTGATCGACCATGCATCTTGTTAGATATGTTTCTTGCCCTAGTATGTACCCTTTTATCTTGCTATATATATAGTGGTCAAGTTATTGATGTGTTCTTAGACCTTGTGGCTGAACCTTGAGTTTAGGGTTCCTTGGGCAAAACCCCTTTCTCTCCCATTTGGTTTTGAGAAGTGAGTTTGAGTTCTAGTGGTGTAGGCAAAACCCATCTCACTTGGTTGTTGAGAGGTGATTCTATGCTCTAGTTGCTTGGGAAATACCGTTCTCTCACCATGGATTTGAGAGGTGAGCCTTGGTTGGACGTTGACCTAGTGAAGGTTGGAATCTTGACTGATAAGGGGATGATCGACCTTGTTGCCCGATATGTGATGGAGGTTGTGCAAAACCCCTCTCTCTTGGTTGTTGAGAGGTGAACCAACTCTCTTGATCTATTAGGGTTGATGATGGTGATCTTGAGGTTGATGATGACCAAACCGATATGGTCCTTGTCCTTGCACGATACCCTTATGTGGTGCTTTGCATGATACCCCTCTTCTAGGGTTTTGTCTTGGGCGATATGATAAGTTGGGTTCAGTTGACCTTGTTGCCCGATATGACCCCTTCACCATGTTAGTGTTGTTGGGCGATATGCCTTGTTACCCAAGAAGGTTTTGGGAGTGTTGAACCCTGGATGTCCCTTTGACCGACATAGTGCTTGGTAGATGTCTCTATTTTGTGCCTTGGGCGACATGGGTTGGTTTTGATGTTGCTCGATACGGTGCTTGGGTGGTGAAACCTGAGATAGATGCCTTAGTGGTGACCGATATGTAGTGCTTAACTTAGTTGAACGATAGCCCTCCTTGAGCGCCATGATGTAGTTGGATAGAGGTTAGTAGTGTGCTTGTTGGGCATTATGATCTTGGCCTTGGTTGATATGGCCTTGGGCGTTATGATGATGGTGGCTGCCCGACATGAAACCCTAACCCTAATGGGCGATATGGTCTTGGCCGTTAGGGATGGTTGTGGTGCCTGACACATCTTTGCACTTAGATGACTAATATCACCTTACACTTGGGTGCACGATATACCCTGCACATAGATGAATGACATAGCTCTTGGATCTGGATACATGACACATTTCTGGCCTTAGTTGCACGATACACCTATGCTCCTTGGTTGCATGACATCCCTTGTGCATGGGCGCATGTTATGCTTGGTTGGATGATATGTGTGGCTAAGTGCCCTAGATGATAGGCTTTTGGTGAGCGAGGTAATCCTGCCCAATACCCCTTTGGGTGAGGGATGCACTGCCCACCACACCTATAGTGAGGGTAGGCAATATCTTTGGTAAGGGTTGCACTTAGCTCGGAAACCCTAGTTTTGGTGAGTCGTTATCTTGTAACCGCACCTCTATTGATGATGCGTTATGAATGATAGGTTGTAACCAATGATATGTTTGATACCTAAAGTTGGTGCTAAGTGAGATGATTAGATACATGATTATGTTCATAAGATATAGGGCATAGTGAATGCTTGTAGTTTGATTACAATAATGTAATTTGTTTACAAGATACAACTTAGCGCTTCATGTAGTTATAATCATGGATGTTGATCCAATCATGTACCTTCAACCCTAATAACATGATAATCATAAAGATCTATGTTTGGTGATTCAGTTATCTCTCTCGATATGCATACTAACCATGTAGGTGTATCAAATGAATTCATAGCCAGGTAAGAGTTATGAGATATATGTGTTTTGAATAGCACTGAATAATGATAATCCTTGATTGATGGGATAACATGTATCACTCGTATGATGTGAAAAGGTTTGTTGACCTGATAAAGGCTGAGTGCCTAGTTGAGGTGTTATCCTCTGATGTTGAGATAAGGGATTGCTATCCCATGGTGATGATGTAGGCCTTGAGAGGTAGTGGCATTCTGTGATGAGGGATTGAGATCCCATGGTAATAATGCAACTCAATGCTATTTATGTTTTACAACTTGGTTGCCTCAACAATCCACTTAAAATATACTAATTAATTACAGAGGAACATATCATGTAGTTTGCCCTGGCCATAGATCCATCATCGTCAGTAGCTAGTGATGGTGAAACGGGTTCTCCTGCGGGTTAACCCAGAAGCGCATATTATTGAATATGTGTGGTTTCTCCTAGCCAAAAATAGGAGGATTAGAGTGCAACTTCGGTTGTAGACTCCAGAGCGCGATTTTAGGCCCGTGTCTCAATATGAAAGAGCATGGCGAACAGGCCCATGGCTCATGATGTATGATAAGAGCATAGTGAATAGGCCCATGGCTCAATGACTATGGAGCACGGTGAACAGGCCTGTGGCTCGGATCACTAGAACCGATACCCGTACCAAGGTGGGCTAGGCAGAGGGTAGCCTAACCCTGTGTGGCTGCGGCCACCTAAGCATGAGACTGCGGTCCTGCTTGTTAAGCACTCGTGCACTAACCATGAGGTGGTGAGGTCGTCGAGTCCGACTCTTCCATTGACCTTATATGACACCGGCTTTGGGCTTCACAGCCGATGGTTGGATTTGAGTGGTACGGCTCACTTCCTCAGGGCATGATAATACGTAATCTAGCCAAATAGTATATACTGCTTAGGGCAAAACATGGAACATTGATTGAGGCCTTGCTTGTATGGTTGATCTAGTTATACCTTGCAGTAGGGATGAGCATCGGGCCGGGTCATATCGAGTTTAGGTAAGCCTAGATCCAGATCCATATTTACAAATGGGTTGTGGGCCGGGTTTAGGCCTGATTTTTTTTAAAAAGAAGGCATGTATCTGGCCCATCTAAAAATATGGGTTTCAGGCCAGGTCTCGGGCCAGCCCAGATTACATCACGAGCAAATCAAAGTTCTGGTTATTCTTTTCTTTTTTTAGCTTGACGAATAGTCTAATATTCAGCGATGTATATAAAAGGCTCCCTTTTTTATACGCATTTGATATGTACCATATAAAGAGAGCATGATCATGGATCACAAAGAGGCCATGAGGTCCTTCCTGAAGATTTTTGATTTAGTAAAAGAAAAGAATGTGTGTATTATTTCAGCCAACATGTCCTGCTTTTTTATTCTTGAACAGAAAGCAGCTGTAAAGTGTTGGTATGTATGCCCATAGAGCAAGTCATGTGATTATTGTAATGGGATACTTTGTAAATTATTTGAATAATAATAAAGGCAATTTCTGATCTATATGTTTTAACTATTTCTGAGATGATAATGTAACATGATAGATGTCTAAAGAATTGTTTTACTCGATGGCGTATGTTTTTGGGTTGAGGACCTAAACGATGAGATCATACATATGTTAAGAGTATACTTTCTTGTTTGTCCCTAGTCAGTTGTTATTGTGGAAATAACCATAGACATCAATAATACTAAAGACTAGATTGTGTGTTGGTTGATGACAAAATCTCATTAGTCATGATATAGTGATATCAAACCAAGCACATAGGTACTTTTTAGAGAACAAGTGTACCGGGCAGACCCACCGTGAGAGTGACACATGGAATCATGATTTGGTTGTCACAGTCAGCTCTCACGGTGATGGTGGTGAGTGTGATTCTACGACCTGAAATCACTACACTCAACACATGTTGGGTACACCTTGACATCATCAAACAAAGTCCTGAAACATGGGTTGCCATAAAGGTGATGATTGGGTGACTTTGACAGATGGGGCTTTTGAGGGGTGAGTGATAGATATGGGATTTGTCCCTCCTAAGGGAGTTTGATGTCCATGGCCACTTGATGAGTAGGATTGAGAAAGGCATGCACATGCATGTGTGAATCAATATGTGATATTGATGTCACACACATCTCACCCAGTCTACTCTGAGATCAAGGAAATGAATGAATGTTGAAAGGATGACTGCACCATGCCTTGAGTTCATTTAGGACATTAGTAACAAAGGAATTATACATTCACTGTAACACCATTAATGGATTGTAGGATTGAAAGTTGTTTTCCAACTTTCTATTTCACTTGGGTAGCACTGATGTGTGACTAGGCACCACTCTTTGCTTGTGAAGTCATAAGTGTTATGGACTTTCACTGCCAACGTGAAATAGGACCTGTAGGGTCACGCACAAAGGATTTAACCTGGAAGAGGAGTTTGCACACAAATTAAGTTTAGATGGATTACTAAAGGAGTTTAGTAGTTCAATTAAACACCCAATCAATTGATAGCTCAAAATCGTATTATTCAAGGTGTTGGATCAGATGATTAGAGTATCAAATTGATTGAAACTGCAATTGACTGATCTGCTGCCCCAACCGATTAGATAATGGAGATGAACCGATCGGCTCAGGCTGGTGAGCTGAGCGGCTCAGGTCATGAACCGATTGGTTCACTTAGTTGAACTGGTCGAAAAACCAATCAAATTTGTTTCACTTGTCAAATTTGATTTGGATAAGGACTAATATACGATTAGTTGGAAACAAACATTGAAAGTCAATTTGAGTTGGACCAGGACCACGAATCGATCGACTCATGCTTGAACCAATCAACTCAAGGGCCCAGACGATCGGTTCAGGGCTGAACCGATCGGTTCAACTGGCGCAATTTTTCAGATTTTGTGGCAAATCTTGAACCCTTCTTCTCCTACTTTAATCCCACATTGCCCGTGGTAGAGAACCCTGTCCCATGACCCTCCTATATATAGGGGTATTGGGGGATTCTCAAAGTACAAATCACAACACCAGTTTCTCTGCAAAGTTTTCGTTCCCTCTAATTGTGGTAACCAGGAGAGCCCGAGTAAGTGCTACCCGATAAGGGAGGCACAATAAGGGAAAGACAATTACAGAAAGGAAACTGGTTGCAGGAGAGTGTGTCGGTAGTTAGTACACCGATAGGAGGGTGCAAATCCTTCCGATTCCTTATGGGACAAGGAGATCGGAGTTCCAGGTGGTTCGTGTGGACTACTTCAGAGGTGGGAGACTTCTGCCACTCGGAGGACAATTGTCAATCCCGACAGTCCCGGTGAGACTAGGAGCTGCACAAACACTGTCCAAGACCAGAGGTGAAGACCGCGCAAGCTGTGAGGTAATGTCACTGTCCAAGACCGGGACAAGGTACGCCTCTACAAACCATCCTTTCTATTGTATAGACATTGACGTGATTCCTTTATTCTGGGTTTAGGAGAAGAAATTTTTTATTTCCTCTACCTTCTTTGTCTCCCCTAAAACCCAACAGTGGTATCAGAGCCATGTCAAACTCTATACTTTAGGATTATCGATATGATCGATTTTGGTTTATCGCCTTTATTTATCACATATGATGCGAATAAAATTGGCTTTATGCATGTCCAATCCTAAATCCACAAATCCCAATATACATATATGATTTGTAATATAAATGCACTCGATGCGCATCACCCTTAAACAAGTTTTGTGGTGGATGTATAACGTGGTTATGGCCAATAAACACTATGTATGTGTTCTTGGTTGAATGTGGTTGCTTGCATCTCGATCTGTGTATCAATTCCCTATCTCCTATTCCTGATGTAACTCGAGATAACTTGAGATTTTTTACCTACCTTTGCTCCCCCCAAATGTAACTCGGGGTTTCTCTTTTAAATGTAAAAGATAATAGGATAATTTTTTAATTTCCTGTTATGTCAAAGAACAGAGGACCATCTGACGACAACTGAGACGATTGGTTCAAGGTGTGAACCGATCGATTAGCGATCCAGACGACTGTTTAGAGGAGAAAGATGAGCGGGTGGCGACCTGAGGAGATGCACGATGACTAGTGAACCGATCGGCTGGAGGCGCTAGTCAATCGGCTGGTGGCACCCAACCGACCGGTCTGATGGTGAGCTGATCAATCATGGAGATAAGTTAATCAAACCCAGAAAGGAAAAGCACAGAGTTCATCTTGTACAGGTTTCATATGATGTGGACCTAGATGACCGTGATTCCTCTTGGCTCGAGGAATCACATTAGGATGGCCATAATCATCACTTTTATCGTTTCGCATGTTTTCTGTGGGATATATCATGTATATGATACATACTGTATATTGTGGTGATTGGATATGTATATGTACCTATAAAAACCAAATCCCTCATTAAATATTAAAGTTTTAGATGCCTTCCAAATGCGACACACGTGAAAAGCTTGATCGGTCTAGTGTGGGCACGCCCTAGCATGGTGCACTGTCTATCTCATGGAATCGTGAAGGATGGACATGTGGGTCTGTCCTAGTAGGGTGCATATTCATCGTGTTGGCTTTGGGTCAGACTTAACAAGGTGACCTAGATAGGCTCTAGCACCTTGAGGCATGAAGGTGATCATGGCAAGGAGTTTCATATGACATCTTTCAAGAGTTGCACATGATGCAATTAGAAAAAGTTGCCTACCTGGAAGCTTTGAGTTGTGGGTGATAGCCCTAGTTGGTCCATGACTTAGAGGATTTTAGGATCTTGACCCACTAGAAGATTGTACGCTGCAATCTTCCAAATTGATGGTGAGGGCTGTCAATTTGAATCAAAATAGTGGGAGCAGTAATTAATTAAAGGCCTATTAACTATCATAAAATTTTATTCAAATCAAATCAAAAGAAGTTTTGACAAATGCAATTTTCTCTTGTAGAATGGCAAAATAATCATCTTTTAAAATGGGCAAATTAATTGAGAATAAATTCCATAACTGGTTAGGGATTGTGAGAAGTGTTCTGCACAATCCAGATATACCAGTAGCCTTTGAATCTGCTCTATGTGCGCTTAAGAAGAAGGATAGTTCATCGATGGAGATCAATGGAACAAAGTCTTTGGACAAAGGTGAGGGAGAGAAGGGTTTTCTCGCCAAACCAATGTCAGAATCTTCCGCGCTCAAAACATGGAGAGGATGGAAGGAACGATGGAAGAAGAAGAAAGAGATAGAGATCTCTACTTCTGGTGTATATGTAATAGAGATTAACTTTACTACTTCTTTATCATGGGTACTTGATACCAGATGTGGATCTCACATTTGTTCAAATTTGAAGGATCTTAAGAGAAGTAGTCCATTGGGGAAAGGTGAGGTTGAACTACGTGTTTCTAATGGGGCAAGAGTTGCCGCCAGTGCCATAGGAACCTATGAGTTAACTCTACCTAGTGGGCTAATAATAGAGTTGAAGAACTGCTATTATGTACCTTCCATAAATAGGAATATCATTTCCGTCTCTTGTTTGGACAAGGATGGTTTTGAATTTCTTATTAAGAATGGAAAGTGTTCCATTTTAAAAGATGGGATCTTTTATGGCAGTGACACAATGTCTTATGGTCTATACTTGATAGATCTAGAGACAAGTGTATATAATGTAAACACCAAAAGGCAAAAACTCAACAACTCAAACAAAACATATCTTTGGCATTGTCGTCTTGGGCACATAAATGAGAAGTGCATTTCTATACTCCATAAAGATGGTTATCTAGACTCTTTTGATTATGAATCAATAGAGACATGTGAATCTTGTTTGTTGGGAAAGATGACCAAGACTCCCTTTTTAGGTAAAGGTGAGAGAGCTAGTGATCTATTAGGACTCATACATACTAATGTATGTGGGCTTTTTAGAACTAATGCCAGAGGTGGGTATCAGTACTTCATTACCTTCACTGATGACTTCAGTAGGTATGTCTATGTGTACCTGATGAAACATAAGTCAGAAACCCTTGAAAGGTTCAAGGATTTCATGAATGAAGTATAGAACCAACTTGGTAAAAGTATTAAAGCACTTCGATCCGATCGAGGTGGAGAATACTTAAGCCAAGAGTTTGAGGACCTTCTGCGAGCCCATGGTATCGTATCAAAATGGACTCCGGCTGGAACACCACAACATAACAGTGTGTCTGAAAGAAGGAATCACACTTTACTGGATATGGTGCGATCAATGATGAGTTTTATCGATCTTATGATTTCCTTCTAGGGTTATGCTCTTAAAACCGCCGCGTTTACACTTAATCGAGTACCACCTAAATCGGTTCAAAAGACACCATATGAGATATGGCATGGGAAGCGTCCAGATTTGTCTTTATGAAGATTTGGGGTTGTGAGGCTTACATCAGGAAAATGTTTCCTGATAAGCTTGGACCCAAGTCCGATAAATGTTATTTTGTTGGATACCCCTGGGAAACAAGGGGATACTATTTATACCACCCTACTGACAACAAAGTGGTTGTTGCTAGGACAACTGTGTTCCTAGAAAAGGAATTTATTTCCAAAGGAAGTAGTGGGAGGAAAATAGAGCTTGAAGAGGTTCAAGCCCAACAAGAAAACATTGAACTGGTAGATGTACAAGAGGAACATAGAGATTCACAAAGTGTTGTGGAATATCAGTCTCCTCAAGTAATATAAGGACCTCATAGATCTAATAGGACACGCCTAAAACCTAAAAGGTTTGGATACCTTGTAACTTAGGAAGGCGGTGAGTTGATCATAGATGATGATCCAACTGCCTATCTAAAGGCTATGGAGGGACCAGATTCTGAGAAACGGCTTGAGGCCATGAAATCCAAGATGGAATCCATGTACTCCAACAAAGTATGGACTTTGGTGGAACCACCTGAAGGGGTAAAACCCATAGCGTGCAAGTGGGTCTTCAAGAAGAAGACCGACATGGATGGCAATGTGCAAACTAATAAAGGCAGATTGGTTGCAAAGGGTTTACGACAAGTTCAAGGTGTTGACTATGATGAAACTTTTTCTCCAGTTGCCATGATTAAGTCCATCATGATCATGCTTGCTATTGCGGATTACTATGACTATGAGATTTGGTAGATGGATGTTAAAACTGCATTCCTTAATGAGAATATAAATGAGGATGTGTACATGACACAACCTGAAGGTTTTGTAGATCCAAAGAATGCCAATAAAGTCTGTAAGCTACAAAAGTCAATCTGCTGATTGAAACAAGCATCTCAGAGTTGGAATCTTCGATTTGATGAGGAAGTCAAAGTGTTTGGCTTTATTCAAAATGACGATGAACCTTGTGTGTATAAGAAGGTTAGTGGGAGCACGACCACATTCCTCATACTGTATGTGGATTACATACTATTGATGGGGGAATGATGTCACAGCCTTAGAGAAGGTAAAGACTTGGATTGGGAATACTTTCTCAATGAAGGACTAAGGAGAAGCATCCTACATACTAGGTATTAAGATCTATAGAGATAGATCTAAAAGGCTTCTCGGATTAAGTAAAAGCATATACATTGACAAAGTGTTGAAGCGGTTCATCATGGAGAACTAAAAAAGAGGCTACATCCCCATGCAACATGGAGTCACCATCTCTAGAGCTCAATGTCCCCAATCTTGTGAAGAGAGGGAGTGTATGGATGGGATCCCATATGCATCAGTCATCAGATCCATCATGTACGCTATGTTGTGTACACGCCCAGATGTCTCGTATGCCCTCAGCATGATGAGTAGGTACCAATCAGATCCCGGGGATGCTCACTGGAAAGACGTAAAGAACATCCTCAAGAACTTGTGAAGGACTAAGGATCAATTCCTCATATACGGAGGCGAGGAAGAACTGGTTGTAAGAGGTTACACCGATGCAAGCTTCCAAACCGATAAAGATGATTATAGACCGCAATCAGGATTTGTATTTTGCCTAAACAATGGAGCTGTGAGTTGGAAGAGTTCCAAGTAGGAAACAGTTGCCGATTCTACTACAGAGGCCGAGCATATTGCTGCTTCACATGCAACAAAGGAAGTTGTGTGGATCAGGAAGTTCATCACTGAACTTGGTGTAGTATCCAGTAGCTGTGATGCAATTGAGCTTTATTGTGACAATAATGGAGCTATTGCTCAAGCTAACGAGCCAGATCACATCAGCGGTCCAAGCACATACTGCGGCACTTCCATGTCATATGAGAGATCGTACAGTGAGGAGATGTGAAGATTTGCAAAGTACCATCTGAAGACAATATAGCTGATCCACTGACGAAGGCCCTTTCTTAGCAGAAACATGATGGTCATGCTAGGTCACAAGGATTGAGGTTCCTAGGTGACTGGCTCTAAGTACAAGTGGGAGTCTTTTGGTATGTATGCCCATAGAGCAAGTCATGTGATGATTGTAATGGGATACTTTGTAAATGATTTGAATAATAATAAAGGCAATTTTCGATCTATATGTTTTAACTATTTCTGAGATGATAATGTAACATGATAGATGTTTAACGAATTGTTTTACTCGATGGCGTATGCTTTTGGGTTGATGACCTAAATGATGAGATCATACGGATGTTAAGAGTATACTTTCTTGTTTAGTCCCTAGTCAGTTGTTATTGTGGAAATAACCATAGACATCAATAACACTAAAGACTAGATTGTGTGTTGGTTGATGATAGAATCTCATTAGTCATGATATAATGATATCAAACCAAGCACATAGGTACTAGTTAGAGAGCAAGTGTACCAGATAGACCCACCATGAGAGTGACACATGGATCCATGATTTGGTAGTCACAACCAGCTCTCACAGTGATGGTGGTGAGTGTGATTCTTCGACCTGAAATCACTACACTCAACACATGTTGTTGGGTACACCTTGACATCATCAAACATAGTCCTAAAACATGGGTTGCTATAAAGGTGATGATTGGGTGACTTTGACACATGGGGCTTTTGAGGGGTGAGTGATAGATATTAGATTTGTCCCTCCTAAGGGAGTTTGATGTCCATGGCCACTTGATGAGTAGGATTGAGAAAGGCATGTGCATGCACGTGTGAATCAATATGTAATATTGATGTCACACACATCTCACCCGGTCTGCTCTGAGATCAAGGAAATGAATGAATGTTGAAAGGATGACTGCACCATGCCTTGAGTTCATTTAGGACATTAGTGACAAAGGAATTATACATTTGCTGTAACACCATTCACAGATTGTAGGATTGAAAGTTGTTCTCCAACTTTCTATTTCACTTGCGTAGCACTGATGTGTGACTAGGCACCACTCTTTGCTTGTGAAGTCATAAGTGTTATGGACTTTCACTGCCAATGTGAAATAGGACCTGCAGGGTCACACATAAAGGATTTAACCTAGAAGAGGAGTTTGTACACAAATGAAGTTTAGATGGATTACTAAAGGAGTTTAGTAGTTCAATTAAACACCCAATCAATTGATAGATCAAAATCACAGTATTCAAGGTGTTGGATCAGATGATTAGAGTATCAGATTGATTGAAACTGCAATTGACTGATCTGCTGCCCCAACCGATCGGCTCAGGCTAGTGAGCCGAGCGGCTCAGGTCATGAACCGATCGGTTCACTTAGTTGAACTGGTCGGTTGACCAATCGAGTTTGTTTCACTTGTCAAATTTGATTTGGGTAAGGACTAATATATGATTAGTTGGAAACAAACATAGAAAGTTAATTTGAGTTGGACTAGGACCACAAACCGATCAGCTCATGCTTGAACCGATCGGCTCAAGGGTCCAGGCGATCGGTTCAGGGCTGAACCGATCGATTCAACTGGTGTAGTTTGTCAGATTTTATGGAAAATCTCGAACCCTTCTACTCCTACTTTAATCCCACATTGCCCGGGGTAGAGAACCCTATCCCATGACACTCCTATATATAGGGGTATTGGGGGCTTCTCAAAGTACAACTCAGAATACCAGTTTCTCTCAAAAGTTATCATTCTCTCTGGTTATGGTAACCAGAAGAGCCCGAGCAAGTGCTACCTGATAAGGGAGGCACAACAAGGGAAAGACAACTATAGAAAGGCAATTGGTTGTAGGAGAGTGTGTCGATGGCTAGTACGCCGACAGGAGGGTGCGACTCCTTCCAATTCCTTATGGGACAAGGAGATCGGAGTTCCAGGTGGTCCGTGTGGACTACTTTAGAGGTGGGAGACTTCTGCCGCTCGGAGGACAGATGTCAATCCCAATAGTCCCAGTGAGACCAGGAGCTGCACAAACACCGTCCAAGACTGGAGGTGAAGACCGCGCAAGCCGTGAGGTAACATCGCCGAGCGAGCCTCGGGACAAGGTATGCCTCTACAAACCATCCTTTCTATTGTATAGACATTGAAGCGATTCCTTTATTCAGGGTTTGGGAGAAGAAAATTGTTCTTTCCGCTGCCTTCTCTGTCTCCCCTAAAACCCAACATAAAGATGGTAAATCAGTAACAAACCAGTTGTACACATAAATAATGTCAACTTTGCTAAATCAATGATGATAATTATAACAGACCATCTTCTGGAGTTACATGTTCATAAAAGGTTGTTAGGAACTATCAAAACATGGCTGAATAGCCAACAAGACACGTACAAATTGGCACTTGCCAACAAAAAAACAACCATATGAATAAATCCAGCAACAACATGCTGAAGAGCCATCAAGAGACTAATTCATGGGCACTATCTCACCAAAATGGAAACCACAAACAATTCAACAACAGGCTGAATAGCCATCAAGAGACTACATAACAACCATATTGAGACATCTTAAGCTCAACAACCATGTGAACATGTCCATACAATAGGCACACTACCAAACCATCAATTGGGTTCATACAATAACACCAACTAAACTAAAACCAAACAAGTAAGATCATGGATAAATGTTTACAACAAACAAATTTAGAAGTCAGAAGTACAACACAATAACATTTTGAATTTAAAATTCAGCTTGCATCTTCCAAAAATTGGGCTTCTGCTTCCTAGTCCCCGTTGACTTCATCCAATACATACATTATGGAAATAGATTACATTAATATAAAATTGATAAAGAACACATTTTAAAGTAGATAATCCTACTAAATGTATTTGTGCACTTACTATTAACTAAATAAGCTATCTTGCATAATCGCAATATGAGTGCATCATATATATTTTTGTTGAAACTTTCCTGTGAAGAAAACAAATAGAAACTTCAATGTAAACAAACTAAAATTCATATTAGGACTTCAGTATAATAACGTTCTTACCATTTGTTCTTCTGAAATCAGTCTCATCTAGTCATCTTCATCTATTTCATCTCCTTGCTCTCCATGGAGCCAATCTTGGGTGCAAATTAAAGCTTCCATAGTATCGAGATCCAATCTACTTCGGTATTGATCAAGCACTCGACCTCTAGTGCTAAAAGCACTTTCTGATGCCATCGTAGAAATACGAATAGACAAAAAATCTTGAGCCATCTTTGACAAAATCCGATACCTGCTACAATTTTCTCTCCACAATTTTAGAATGTCAAACTTATCATCATCTTCATAATCAACATATTTATCATCCAAATAGCTCTGAATTTCAGATTTTACCCATTATGCATTCCCTTTCTCCTTCTCCTTCTTCTCTTGCCAAAAGAGTTTTCTAATATTGCCCTTTGTCTTGCAACTAGGGCTGCTTAGATTCTCAACTAGTGTTTCAGATGGGGAAGCCCTCATGGGAAGGATACTATCTTGATAGAACAATAAATATTCAGAAAAAAGAGAGTGCACGGTTTCCTCAATGCTTGAAAGATGGTATTCTACATCAAATTCTGGATAAATTTTACTATAACAGAACTGTAGATACTCCATCTTACACCTAGGATCCAAGAAAGAGGCAATGGGTAGAGGTAGCATAGTACTCTTATATTTCCAATATTTGTCAAATTTAGATTGCATCTTTAAAGCCATATTCCTAATTGTATCATCCTTATTGTCCTTCAAGTTCACCAACTCTTGTTGAATCTCAAATATTTTTTCAAAAAAGAGATTTGAAGTACAATATAGGTGGCCAGAGAATACCTTAGTTGCATTATAGAAAACTTCAAGAATACCACAAATAAACTCAATCTTTTTCCACTTAGGAATGGTAGGGGAATCATAAGAATTTAAGTCACGAGCCCTCATTCTAGTAAAAACTTTTTGGTATAGAAGTGCAGACTCCAACATCAAGAAAGTCAAATTCCACCTAGTAGAAACATCTAGAACAAGCCGTTTATTACAACTAATGCGTTCGGTCTTAGCTAACTCTTGGAATTCTTGTATCCTCCTTGGTGAGTATTTCACATGCTTTACTAGATTTCAAACTTTCCCAATGATCTCTTTTAATTCACCTAAGCCATCTTGGACAATAAGATTAAGAATGTGTGCCCAACAACGCACATGAAATACTTTCCGATTCAAAAGCAGCCCTCCTTTCATAGAGAAATGGTCCACCAAATTTCTAACAACAACATCATTTGTAGATGCATTATTAGTAGTTATTTCACACAAATTTTCAATATTCCACTCATGCAAATGATTAATAATCATATCAGCAATGTTATCCCCAGTTTGAGGAGATGGAAGTACACAAAAGGCTATGATCTTTTTACGCAACTTCCAATCCTCAATGTAGTGTGCTGTTATGGACATGTATCCTAATGATTGTATTGAGGTCCACATGTCATTAGTAATTGAAATCCTTTTTGTTGACTTTTTCAAAGACTCCATCAATTTGGACTTTTCACTCTCATACATCTTCATACAATCCCTACTAACTGTACATCGAGATACATGTTTGTATTTAGGCTGTAAATTGCCTACAAAATCACGAAAAGCTCTATGGTCCACCATCCTAAAGGGAATTTCATGCATAATGAAAAGTCTGGTTAAATCATTCCTACTTCTCTCAGGGTCAAATCTCCATGCAACAACATTGCTTCCAGAGTCTGATCTATTCAAGGTTAACATAGGTTGGGACTTCTCATCAGATTTCTTATAGTAGGGGAATGATCTTTCTAAGTGACGACTTAAGTGACTAGTCCCATTGAGAGTAGTGCATGCCAATTTTTTTTTGTAATAGTGACAACGACATGTTTCTACCCCATCTTGAATTTTAATGACTTCAAAGTGATTCCAGACTGGAGAAGTTTTCCTTTTTGATCTTTTGCACTTTTTATCATTTCCAGGTGGTTCATGGTTATCTAAGGGAGGCTCTACTTGTGGTGAATCAGAAATGTTCTATTGTTCAATGTGACCCAACTGCTCTGTGTTTGCATCCGACATCTATAGTAAATAAAAGAAGGCATTGCAATTATTTTCATCATCTATTTAAACCCAATGACTAAAGTAGTGAAGTGGATATTTTTAACAAATGCAAGTATACCTTAGAGGATCCCATTTGAGTCTAATTAATCTCTAGAATTTCAACAACCAAATCTAGAAAAACTTTGAAAAAGAATACAATTCTATTTTAGGAGGTCGAAAAGAACCAATGAAACACAAAATACAATTGATATGCTAGACAGAATAGGATCAAGCACAAAATGCTACTTAATGCAGTCAAATAGATTTAAGGATAAAACCTATTTTACAGAAAATGACAGTGCAGAAAATAACAGTAATGGATCTGCTAATGTATGATATTCTAAGACATTAAGATGGGGAAACTCTTAATTTTCAGATCAGATCACTTAGGCAAGAATATAGATGTCTGAGAATCCGTACTTGTATAATCCTTGATTAGTGATTTAGCTCTTGGGCAGTTAGCTGCTATGGGTGTCCATGATCAGTACTCGAAAGAGGGGTGGAGCGGACGTTGAAGCCTTGAGCAGTGACTATTGTGTAGCTTTGAGCGATCATGTTATGCAACGACCAAGGGAATCCAGCTGTGACTAAAATAAATAGGCCCTCTGTGAGGATGACCTTGCACCGTCCAGAGAAACAACTGCTTCAGTTGCCTATCATAGGGGAAGAGAGCCAGAATGATAGAGGAAGAAGATGCTTCTAGCAAACGACAAGAGGCTGAGAGGAGTAGAGGAGGAGTTGATCAGCCAATGAGTTCTGTTGTGCGTTGGCGAACGAATGCACAATCAAACTTCAACATTGTCCCCAGACTCGCATCGCATCATGTCTCCTCTATCCGGCAACTGCGGATGCGGCGGGCAACAAGGTTGTGGCCTCGCGATTAGCAGTGAAGTGGGTCGGCTAGGTCAAGAGAGCCAGAGACGGAGAGACTGAGTGATGATCCTCTGTCTGGCAATTGCAGTTGCGGCGGGAGACGGGGTTGTGGCATCACGATTAGCAACAAGGTCAGTCGTCTAGGGCGAGAGAGAAAGAGATGAGAGACTAAGTGACGATTGGTTTTGGGGGTGTGAGGTCGCGTGACCGGGGTATTGGATAGTGGGCAGTGCGGCTAGTGTCGTTTAGTAGTTGGTGGTAGTGGTACCGATGGCTGTTAGGTCACGGGGGTCAATAACTACTTTTGGATTGAATTCATCCAATGGCTTAGGCACTTAGGACAACATATGTTACTTATGTATATAAATTTAAATAAAGAATAATATGTATTACTTTATATGGGTCGAGTTTCAGGCTTTCAGGTTTGGGTTGTAGTCAGCCTGAGCCCGGCCCAGTTATAAATATGGGACAGATTTTCAAACCCAGCCCACCCAGATACAAATGTGGACTCAGTTCTAGTCAGGCTATATGGGTCGGTTTGCGGGATGGGTCGGGCCGGCCCAGACCACTACTCATCCCTACCTTGCAGTTATCTGTACGATCCTTATATTTTGTGATAAGTTCTTATAAAGCTTATCTTGTCAATCATGTTCCATAAAGAATATCTGGTCGTATGCCTCTTGGATACCCTGGTAAGATTGTTAATAAAATAAGTTCTGCTCAGGATGCTGCTCTTATGATCTGCTGATATTAGTTATCTACTTTACCTGTTTTTTCTGAAGTTTTATAGTTTCGGCAGGGAGTTATGTTTCTCACTGGGACTGTGTATCTCACCTCGTTGGTTTACAACCTTTTGAGGTGATCGTGCTAGATATAGTGGTGGTCATGAGGTTGCGGCCGAGCAGCAAGAAGAGCAGTAGGATGCAAGATATGGATATGCTGCTATTTTGGTTGTTTGTAGTAGAGTCCTAGAGTCATCCATGTACTCTCAGGTCCTCAGAGGTGTTTTGACGATGTTTTATGATGTATAGTTGATGTAAATTTGTATATCCTACTACTGGCCTGATGTGGCCTATTATGTATGTATAAATAGGTGGTGAACTCTTTGTGTCTATGTGATAGTTGGATCCTATAAGCTGTGGACATGTATCAAGGTTTGTTTATGTTTATATAACATGTTTCCTTACAAGATAAGGATCTGGATGTAATAGTTTCTTTTTTTATCTGCTTTCCACAATCGGTTTTAATTAACTTGTGTTTTTGGTAATGTGTGATTTATGGTGGTTCTGCGTGTTTTCATGTGGCATCTCGTTGTCTGTGTGATGGCGGGATGTTACACTAGAAGTTTGGTATGAGAGCTCTAGGTTCGCTGAGTCTACAGGGATCTAGGACTAGGGTTGTGTCTGTTCTTGTGAGTTTTCTAGATTTTCTTACAATAACCTTCTACCCTCAGTGGAAGATAAAGCTTAAGATGTATGGAAACCATGAAGAACATACTACCGAGAGTAGTGATGTTGCATCACTTGATGGAGCAAGAGTGCAGGCACATGAAGATCGGGTGCCTGAGGTCCCCCAACTATTCTTGAAAACCCTGCCTATCATTAGCTTATGGGGCACTTAATGGCTACGATGAATCTAATGTTGGAAAGGTTTCCAGTGCCTCTGCCAAGAGCACATGCTCCCCATAGTGAATCTTTAGGTATTGGGAAGATCTTTGAGCGGCTTCGCCGAGTCAGAGCTTCGGATTATGTTGGAACGGCTAATCCAACGGATGTAGATCTGTGGCTGACAGGTCTTGAAAAGGCCTTCCAGATCCTTGACATCCCCGAAGCAGACAAAGTCAAGCACACTATTTACCTTCTGAAAGGTAGTGCTGGCCACTAGTGGGCCATCGAGGAGGAGAAGCGGCCCGGTGAGCTGATTTGTTGGGAGGTTTTCTGCTGAGAGTTCGTCAGCCAATACTTCCCGAAGACGTATCTAGATGAGAAGATCAACTAGTTTGAGCATCTGCGCCAAGGATCGATGAGCATCACCAAGTATGAAGCTAAGTTTATGGACCTTCTAAGGTTTTTTCCTCACATGGCAACGATAGATGATGAGAGAATTAGATGGTTTCAGAAAGGTTTGAGCATTGAGTTGACAACACCTACTGATTCCTTGGAGAACCGGGAGTGATTCACCACGTTTGTGGAGTTCGTCCGAAGGATAGAACTGTCTGCCAAGGAGAAGAGAGAGTCCATGACCAAGAAAAGGCCTGCTCAGTTCTCGAGACAGAGGTTTGATGGCTTCAAGAAGCCAAGGTTTTCAGCACCTTCTATGATACAAGGTTCCAGTGCACCGTCACAGTGGTCTCCGAGTAAGGGAAGAGGATGTGGATTTTCATCATCCAAAGCCCACAACACAACTTTAGTGGCAGTGACAGGGCAAATTTCCCAAAGAGAGATGTTGAAGTGACACAACAACTGAGGTAGAATCAGCAAGGGTCAGATAGACAGTAGTTTAGTGGAGCCTGAGCGCGAGGATGCGGTCAAGCATCACAAGTGGGATCGTCTACCCAAGGAAGCAGAGGACGTGGATGACAACAAGCAATATCTCTATTCTATGCTATGAGTCAACTGGAGGTGATAGTCAACCCGCGAGTGGTGGCAGAGAAGTTGATGCGACAAGGATGTAAGGTGTTCTTAGATCACGTTGTGGATACCAAGGCAAAAGGTCCTAGCCTTGTGGAGGTGCCTATTATCCAAGAGTTTGTGTATGTATTTCCCGATGAGTTCCCTGGTGTTCCCCCACCTCGAGAGATTGACTTTGAGATCAATCTGGTGCCAGGAACATAATCAGTTGCTTAGACACCATACAGGATGGCTACAGTCGAGATGGCAGAGCTAAAGAAGCAGTTACAAGAGTTGCTGGATAAAGGTTTCATCAGACCGAGCACATCACCATGGGGTGTTCCAGTCCTGTTCGTAAAGAAGACGGATGGATCGATGCGTTTGTGCATAGATTACCGACAGTTGAACAAAGTTACGATCAAGAATAAGTACATGTTACCTAGGATAGACGATATGTTTGATCAGTTGTGTGGCACTATAGTGTTCTCAAAAATCGATCTATGATCTGGATATCATCAGTTAAGAATTAAGGATGAGGACATACCAAATTCAGCTTTTAGGATGAGGTATGGTCACTTTGAGTTTGTGGTTATGTCGTTTGGGCTAACCAATGCGCCTGCTGCTTTCATGGATCTGATGAACAGAGTGTTTCGTCTGTTTCTAGATCAGTTTGTTGTAGTTTTTATAGATGACATCTTGATCTACAGTCGGGACAATCAAGAGCATGGACAATATCTTCGACAAGCATTGACTCTTCTACGCCAACATTACTTGTATGCCAAGTTTAGTAAGTGCGAGTTCTGGTTGAAAGAAGTAACTTTTTTGGGTCATGTGATATCTGCAGAAGGAGTCAGAGTGGAACCTAAGAAGGTGGAGTCAGTTGTAGTCTGGGAGCAACCAAAGACGCCGACAGAAGTTCATAGTTTTTTGGGTTTAGCAGGATACTACCAGAGGTTTATAAGAAACTTTAGTATGATCATGTTGTCGTTGAAAAAGTTGACCAGGAAGGATGTACCTTTTGTCTGGGATGATCGTTGTCAGCAAGCTTTCCAAAGTTTGAAGGAGAAGCTGACTTGTGTTCTAGTGTTGGTACTTCCAGAGCCTAGGAAAGGCTATGTGGTTTTCTGTGATGCTTCTAAGAAAGGCCAAGGATGTGTGCTGATCCAGGAAGATCATGTGGTTTCTTTTGCTTCACGACAGCTTAAGAAGCATGAGGAGAATTATCCGACACATGATTTGGAGCTGGCAGCGGTGGTCCATGCGTTAAAGATTTGGAGACACTATCTTTATGGGGAAGTGTGTCCGATATTTACAGATCATATGAACTTGAAGTACATCTTCTCGCAGAGTGACTGAACATGCGACAACGTCGCTGGATGGAGCTGATCAATTATTACAATTGCACTATTGAGTATCATCCTGGTAAGGCGAACGTGGTAGCTGATGCGCTTAGCAGGAAGTCTTCTTCTCTTCCTATGAAGAAGGCACAGTTGAGTTCTCTGGTATGCCATAGGCGGGATATGTTTGTCTCTTTGCGGCAGATGAATGTACAGTTGGAAGTCTCCTTGTTGGCTGGAATGTTGGCACGGATGCAAGTAAAGCCTACATTGAGATAGCAGATCAAAGATGCACAACAGACATATGCTTCAATTCAGTTGATAAGATCAGAGTTGGGCAGTGAAAAGTGTGATGGGTTCCATGAGTCTGAGGATGGACTAGTTTGCTATCATGGTAGGATGGTGGTCCCCGATGTTGATGATCTGAGAAAGCTAGTACTAAAAAAAGCACACACATCGATGTATGCTATGCATCCACGTGTCACCAAGATGTATCATAATATGAAGGACCTGTATTGGTGGCCTGGCTTGAAGAGACATGTAACCGAGTTTGTGGCTAGGTTTGTGGTATGCCAACAAGTCAAGGTTGAGCATCAGAACCCAACAGGTACGTTGCAACCCATGCCGATACCACAGTGGAAATCGGATCATATAACCATGGATTTCGTAGTTGGTCTGTCGAGGACAGATATGAATCATGATTCCATCAGGGTGATAGTGGACAGATTGACAAAGTCTACTCATTTCATACCTATGAAGACAACATATATAGATGAGAAGTTTGCTCAAGTGTATGTGGATGAGATAGTGTGTTTGCACGGTGTGCCCTCAACGATAGTCTCTAATAGAGGACCCCAATTCATGAGTTGTTTTTGGGAACAGTTGCACAAAGTGTTGGGAACGCAGTTGAGGTTCAGTACCACTTTCCATCCACAGACAGATGGACAGTCTGAAAGGACTATTCAGACTTTGGAGGATCTTCTCCGAGCTTGTGTTTTGCAGTTCCTAGGCAGTTGGGACATGCATCTCAATTTGATAGAGTTCGCCTACAACAATAGTTACCAATAGAGCATCGACATGGCTCCTTATGAGGCTTTATATGGAAGGAAGTGCAGATCTCCTGTATGTTGGTATGAGTCGGGCGAGTATCAAATTTTGGGTCCTGAGTTAGTGCAGCAGACAACAGAGAATATCAAAGTGATATAGCAACAGTGGAAAGCAGCAAATGACAGACAGAATTCATATGAAAATAATCACCGACGACCCCTAGAGTTCCATATGGGAGACAAAGTGTATCTTAAAGTTTCACCATGGAAAGGCGTGTTGTGGTTTGGACAGAAAGGCAAGTTGGCACCCAGGTATATGGGCCATATCTAGTAATAGCACATGTTGGCAAGGTAGCTTACAAGTTAGAACTGCCGCCATAGTTGCACAAATTACATCCGGTGTTCCATGTCATTATGCTGAAGAAAATTCAGCCAAACACAGGGACAGTGATACAACCAGTTGAGGTTGAGCTTGATGAAGACATGACTATGAGGAAGGTCCAATGATGATTCTTGATAGAAGAGTAAATAAGTTGAAAAGGAAGGAACCAGTGCTTGTGAAGGTTCTTTGGCATCATTGTGGCATTGAGGAAGCCACATGGGATCTCGAGGAAGAGATGAGAAGGAAGTATCCCTCGGTTTTCTCTTCGGATTTTGGGGGCAAAATCCCTTTGTAGAGGTTTATGGCTTGTAAAGACCCCGACCTTTGTTTTGGGCTTACCTTGTTTGTTTTACCTAAACCTTGTGTTGAGATGCTTTCTAATCACCTGAGTTGTGATTAGGGTTTGTTTGTGCTTTGTTGAGAGTTGGAGGTGCAACTTGCAAATAACCCAAGTTTTAGGGTTTATGTGCAAGTTTGACACCTTAAGAGATGTTTATCTCTCTCCTTGTATCCTCTAGGGTTGAGAGGATGGGTTGGTTCGTTTTTTGAGTAGCTTTGGGCTTTGTTTTACCTTGTTGAGCCTTGTTTGGGCTTTGCCTAGCTTTGTTGGGCTTTGTATCGGGAAAGGGTGAGCTTGGTGCCTTGTGTCAGCCGTGGTGTATCGGCCAGGTGGTTGTGTCGGGCAAGTGGTGTGTCTCCCATGAGGTGTATCAGCCAAGTGACCTTCTTTGACCTACCATCATTTGTGTCCCCCTCCTTGTGGACACTTGGTGCTTGTTTCTTGCATGTGGCAAAAGCTTTGGACATGTGGTGGTGGGCGAGATAGTAGGTGGCTTTGCCCCATGGACAAGTGTCCCTAGGTTGGGCGACACCTTGCCTTAGTCTCCCCTTCACCCTCTTCTATATATGTCTCTCCTTTCTCTTGCTTGGGATCCCTTTAGTTCCTTAGTTTCCTTCCTTTTTCCTTGGTGGATGATACCTCTCCTTGGTAGAGCTTGGTGGTCGATCTCCTTGGTGGAGTCTTTTTCTTCCTCTAGTGGTAGCCGAACCCTAGAGTGTGTCTTGCTTCTTTTCTTGAGGTGAGAATCTCCCCCTCTTTCCTTGGCACCTTCTTCTCCTTCTTGCTTGTTCTCCAGCCATGGTGGTTATAAGCTTTCTTTTTTCTTCTTGTGGTGGCCAAAGGTGGTGCTTGGAGCTTGGAAGCTTGGTGCTAGGAGCTTGGAGCTTACTTAAGGAGGGTTACATAACTCCTAACCCTAGCTATACTACTTTTTCATGTTGCATGTTTATATGTCATCTTTATCGGCCATACATCTTGTTAGATATGTTTCTTGCCCTAGTATGTACCCTTTTATCTTGTTATATATATAGTGGTCATGTTGTTGATGTGTTCTTAGACCTTGTGGCCGAACCTTGAGTTTAGGGTTCCTTGGGCAAAACACCTTTCTCTCCCATTTGGTTTTGAGAAGTGAGTTCGAGCTCTAGTGGTGTAGGCAAAACCCCTCTCACTTGGTTGTTGAGAGGTGAGTCTATGCTCTAGTTGTTTGGGAAATACCATTCTCTCACCATGGATTTGAGAGGTGAGCCTTGGTTGGACGTTGACCTAGTGAAGGTTGGAATCTTGATCGATAAGGGGATGATCCACCTTGTTGCCCTATATGTGATGGAGGTTGTACGAAACCCCTCTCTTGGTTGTTGAGAGGTGAGACAACTCTCTTGATCTATTAGGGTTGATGATGGTAATCTTGAGGTTGATGATGACCAAACTGATTTGGTCCTTGTGCCTTTCATAATACCCTTATGTGGTGCTTTGCACGATACCCCTCTTCTAGGGTTTTGTCTTGGGCGATATGATAAGTTGGGTTATGTTGACCTTGTTGCCCGATGTGAACCCTTCACCATGTTAGTGTTGTTGGGCGACATGCCTTGTTACCCAAGATGGTTTTGGGAGTGTTGAACCCTGGATGTCCCTTTGACTGACATGGTGCTCGGTAGATATCTCTATTTTTTGCCTTGGGTGACATGGGTTGGTTTTGATGTTGCCCGATATGGTGCTTGGGTGGTGAAACCCTAGATAGATGCCTTAGTGGTGGCTGATATGTAGTGCTTAACTTAGTTGAATAATATCCCTCCTTGAGCGCCATGATGTAGTTGGATAGAGGTAAGTAGTGTGCTTGTTGGGCGTTATGATCTTGGCCTTGGTTGATATGGCCTTAGGCGTTATGATGATGGTGGCTACCCGACATGAAACCCTAACCCTAATGGGTGATAAGGTCTTGGCCGTTAGGGCTGGATGTGATGACCGACATATCTTTGCACTTTGATGATCAATATCACCTTGCACTTGGGTGCACGATATACCCTGCACATAGCTAAATGACACAACTCTTGGATCTGGATACATGACACATTTCTGGCCTTAGTTGCACAATACACCAATGCTCCTTGGTTGCACGACATCCCTTATGCATGGGCGCATGTTATGCTTGGTTGGCCGATATGTGTGGCTAAGTGCCCTAGCCGATAGGCTTTTAGTGAGGGAGGTAATCCTGCCTGATACCCCTGTGGGTGAGGGATGCGCTGCCCACCACACCTATAGTGAGGGTAGGCTGTATCTTTGGTAAGGGTTTCACCTAGCTCAGAAACCCTAGTTTTGGTGAGTCGTTATCTTGTAACCGCACATCTGTTGATGATGTGTTATGAATGATAGGTTGTAACTAATGATATGTTTGATACCTAAAGTTGGTGCTACGTGAGATGATTAGATACATGATTATGTTCATAAGATATAGGGCATAGTGAATGCTCATTGTTTGATTACAATAATGTAATTTGTTTACAAGATACAACTTTGTGCTTCATGTAGTTATAATCATGGATGTTGATCCAATCATGTACCTTCAACCCTAATAGCATGATAATCATAAAGATCTATATTTGGTGATTCAGTTATCTCTCTCGATATGCATACTAACCATGCAGGTGTATCAAATGAATTCATAGATAGGTAAGAGCTATGAGGTATATGTGTTTTGAATAGCACTGAATAATGATAATCCTTGATTGATGGGATAACATGTATCACCCGTATGATGTGAAAAGGTCTGTTGACATGATAAAGGATGAGTTCCTAGTTGAGGTGTTATCATCTAATGTTGAGATAAGGGATTGCTATCCCATGGTGATGATGTATGTAACATCCTCAATTTCATTGCTAATGTACGTCTTTAATGTGGAGTTTTCCAGTAAGTGTGTGTCAAGGGACCTAATGAACCTAACCATAGCTAGGTATGTAACTAAGTTCACAAAATTTGTAATACAAGTAATCTGGTAAACCAGTACACTCATGATGGCTTAAACGTATATGATTGTAGTCGGTTGTATATGAATATAAATGAATTATTCCTATGAACAATACTGTGATGAAGATATAATATGATGAGTCCAGTTCATGGCTTGAGACTTAGACCTAGCTTAGGTCTTCATGTTATGTAACTAAAGAAATATTGATCTCATGCTAGTCATACATGAGCTTCAGTTGAGAAATTATATTGATTTAAGACTTATCTTCATGATTTGGAATATAATTAAGCTCATGGACCCTTTGTAAGACTATGGAATGCGCCATGTGCCCTAGAGTCCAATTTTAGCCCATTTGGACCAATTAAGTTTTTACAAACAGGTCTTTGGAGTTCAAATTTGGGGATTTAGCATTTCATGTTTATAATAAATACTCAATGTAATTTTGGTAGACGGATAATTGATATATAAGATCAAGGGAGAAAATTTAGATGTTTTTGATTTATCTAGTGACCTAGGTGATTAAATTAGTAATTATCTGATATTTATCTAAAAGGCGAATTTGGATGGTCTATCAAATAAATTTTGACTTGATGTATTTTTAATGTAAAAATTATTAGAATACAATGTATCTCCCGAATTTTGGGATCAAACGGAGCTACAAATTGGAATATATAAATATGTCTATAAAATGGACTTTTATGCAAAAATAAAAAAATAAAAAATAGAGAGAGGCGACTCCAGCCCGCACGGACTGGAGAATCACCGCCTCTATTTATAGGGCGCAGGCAGAGTCCCTTGTACCAGGGGATCTCTCCCAAGATCCGATAGGGAAGAGACTATAAAAGTCCTATATTTTGGAACCTAGGGGTGGTCCGAAGTTGGTGCGAGGGTTTTGTAGAGTTGGACGCCAGAAATGACCGATACGGACTGGAAGGGGAGCCATGGCAGCTGCAGTAGGGTGGAGGCTAAGGGTTTCCAATTTTGACCTACTCGCACTCAGAAGTGGCGCCGCCGAAGCAATGGAGGCTATGCCGGACCAGATCGAAGTCTTAGGGCGTGGACCGATGGCCTGACCATCCTGCTCGCGGTCACCGGAATAGTCCTGGCCGGCAACACTCTGTTTCTAGCAAGAAACAGGGGAGACAGACCCCCTTTTGTGTTCTTGAAGATGGACGGGCGGCGTCCGCTATGCTGGGCTGCTTAAGTCATATGGAGTGTGAGATCTTGCCCATTGAATCTTCTATCAACGGTCCAGACTTCTCCGAATTAGATAACTTCTAAAATTCATATCTTGAGATAAAGATCTCGGTTTGGGACAAACAAGGTACCTATGGAAAGGTCTTCGAGTGTAATATCTTATAAAAATAATTCTAGAGTGATTTTGATATCTTCTATTTATTATATTCTGGGTAGACAAAACTATATAATTTTGATGTTTTGCCAATTAAAAATAGTAAACGCCTTTAGAAATTTGTACAAATTTTACTGAATGTGTATTTTGACATGTTTAACAATAATTCAGATCTTGATCTT
The DNA here is from genome assembly GCA_963693085.1 of Alisma plantago-aquatica. Lineage (NCBI taxonomy): Eukaryota > Viridiplantae > Streptophyta > Magnoliopsida > Alismatales > Alismataceae > Alisma > Alisma plantago-aquatica. Next base: position 192,441,896 of record OY856409.1, read on the forward strand.
TCATATATGAAGTTTTAATGAGGTTTTTAATGGAAACCCTAATAAGGGTATTTTGGGTATTTCACCCATTATATGATTTTTAAATGGCCTGATATTTTAATACATGATCATTCCTATATTATATGAATACTTTTCTAGAGATTTGATGAAGTTTCTTGTGCTATTATATTAGTATTTAGTTTTAGATGAGTAGCCATTACAAAAGAATAATAAATGATTATCCTGACACTGTAAGTGATATATGTTTGGCCAATTAGGCCTGATATTAGTAATGTGATGGTATTCTACTTTGATTTCCTGACTGCATCAGTAAGTTTACAATATGTGACTATTTTTGAGAATTATTCTCATTATATGAAGTATATGTTCATATTAGTGCATAAGACGATTTATGTCTTATTTAAGTATAAATATAATACTAATTATATAGTATGAGTTTTATTTTAGTTCAACGCTAAGATTTTATGGTGATTTTAGATTAAAGTTATGTTTAGTCTAAATAAGAACCCTAAGTTGGTATATGTAGTTAGGAAGATGGGGTTTTGAGATTTAGAAATAGAAAGAGGGAATATAGGCTTGGACTGATAACACTACGATGATATCCAGGTTATTGAAGTTATGGAACTTAGAATCGAGACTTCCTTATCGATGTCATCTATATAAGAGGTAAGTGGTCCATGCACATGAGTACTCATAGTTTATGTTCAATATGTTTACATGTCTCCTAATAAAAGTTTCATGATCTATGTGATTTAATGTTCTAAGACTTCAATGTTAAGATTTGCAAACAATATTATTCTCATATTTCTATCCTTATGCAAGTTTAGATACCCAAAGTCTAAAATAGAGATATGTTGCTCAAAATAGTTGTGACTAATGGACCAAGTCCATGAGAAAGTTGAAGAATCATATTCCTATGAGATTTCTTAGAAATGTTTGGAAGTAATTAATACGATTTCAAGATAAGATATGCCAGTAATGTACCTATACTTAGTTGATGATTTCAAATAGCTTTGTTTGAAGAATGTAAGTACTCATATGTTATTAGAATTTCTTATATTTATAGTCATAGTTATGTAGTAAGATTTCAAGTAGAAACATGCCATTAAGATTTCATACATATGTAGAAATCTAAGAACTATATTCCTTAGAATAAATAGTATCTAGAATACAAGTACAATGTAAGAATATGAATTTGAAGATATTAGGACACGGTGTACTAATAAAAGTATGTTTGGGATCAGAAGGTATTGTAAACTGAGTTTATGATGGCATTGTAAGATAATGATAAATTAAGTTATGATTAGGTTGCAAGACAATATTTTATGAGATTTCTATCCTGATATTTAAGGTTTAATATGTAAGTTTTTATGCAAATATTTAGGTTCAGGGTAACAACATATTTAACAAGAAGGATTGAACAACCTTGTCAGAATTCATATTTTTAGATATGTTGTACTTAAAATACGTTTATGAACCTGACTTAAGATACTTTGTATACCTAGTAATTCTATGACATTTCAGGTCCTTTTTCCTAAGCTATTTATCATATAATTGGTATAAGTGAAATAATTTGACCAAATAAGAGTTTTAAAACAAAGTTTACTCCGATAATGAGATACATGTTCAAATCTAGCAATGAATTCAGTTTAGAACTTAAGAATAAAAAGATTTAGATTCAGACTTAGACTACTCACTATGTGAGTAGCCAGATTTTGAATAAAGATACATGATAAGAGTTTTAGACCCAATCTCAATTATGAAGTAATTGAGATCCATATTCACATTTAGTTCTAGATTAAGTTTATCACTTAAGAATAAAAGATTCAGATTCAGAATTCAGTACATGCTCAATACTCAATAACCAATCTCAGATAAGTTCAGTTATTAGTTTAATATAAGATAAGTTCAGATTGAATATTCAGTAAAGATATCAATATTCAACTTCAGATCAGATTAAGAATTAAGTAAGTAAGTTTAGACTTAAGATAATTAAGTTGAAACCTTCACATAAGACATTATATGATAAGTCCTCATTCAGTAGTCCTGGGACGATTCAGAGGCATCTGTTTCCAATTCAGAGGAGTGTTTACTTCAATTCAGAGGTGTTGTGACACCAATTCAGGGCGTAGCCACGCCAATTCAGAGATACCTCAGTGTCATTCAGGGCATGTAGTGCCATTTCAGGATACTTCAGTACCAATTCAGGGCGTAGATACGCCAATTCAGGATGACTTATTGTATAATGGTGGCCACAAATAGATAAAAATCATAAGTAAAAGTTACTTAAGATTAGAGCATGTATTTAATCTCATCCACGAGTGTGATGAGAGGAATTCAGATGAGATAAGTATGACCTATACACTTTGGCGTAGGCCATGAGACCCAGAGTATAGGTCTCCAGAAAGAAAGAATAGAATATAAGAGTTTGAGTAATGAGAGGTAATATGTTTCTAGATTTAATCAGAGTTAAATGTTCGTTTCATATTTATGATGTTCAAGAATATTTTGTAATATTTCAGTTCTTTGTCAATGTATATTTTAGAATACTCATGCCACTTACTCTAACGACTGTTTTTCCCATTGCATGGCTGGGGACGCGATGTCCACATGTTTTGGAGCAGCTGAGAATCAAAGGAACAAGTAATGGTCTAGGAGATTTTCAAGCTTGCCTAGTGGGGTTCCATCTACTGAGACGATCCATAGTTTAGACATTTTTTATTATGCATAGTCTTCTTAGTAGAGTATGTTAGATGACACTCCCAGAAAAAAAATATAGTTTCCTCTCATGTGTTATGAAAATCTGGGTGTTACAATATGGTATCAGAGCAATTTGGTAAATGGCCACTAGGCAAACATGATTCTCATAGTCAACTTAGAGTGAAGAGGTAAGATTAGGGTTTATGGATAGATTCCATAAGAAGAATACCATAAATTTGAGTGATTATGGATCTTAACCTTAGAATAGATAAATATCTTAGAGGTAGAAGTCATCCCTGTTTAGATCTAAAGTAGCAACCTGAACTTAGCTAATGGGGTTTCTTCTCCATTCTTAGTGGTTATGGCCAGCCAATTGAGAATTGAAAAGGAATTTCATAAGCGCTAGACTTTTATGCATCTCTCCTTTCTTACTAGCCCATGTGGTATGGGACACATGTGTTAGTGGGTTAGTGAGGGATAGTAAGTAAGGATCTCACATCTCTGGGTATGTGCTTGATCACCACATATCTAGAAATGTAGGAGGTACATGGAAGACCTAAGATTAGATGTTCAACTACACCGAATGTTTGAAATTCATGACAAGGTTGAGTCAGATGCCCCAAGTGTAGAGACCAATCTAGCTTCATAGACCTTAAGTATGAGTTGAGTAGTAGGCCAAGGTAACAAATAATGCTCACATAATCATTTAGTGAAACTAATTACATATCTCTTTTCATGCAAAAGTTTAAACATAAGTGTGCCTTACAATAAATTAAGAGGTAAGCAGAACCCTAAGGTGGGTAGTAGCCTAGAGAAATTTCGAGGACAAAATTTATTTCAAGGTGGGTAGAATTGTAACATCCTCAATTTCATAGCTAATGTACGTATTTAATGTGGAGTTTTCCAGTAAGTGTGTGTCAAGGGACCTAATGAACCTAACCATAGCTAGGTATGTAACTTAGTTCACAAAATTTGTAATACAAGTAATCTAGTAAACCAATACACTCATGATGGCTTAAACGTATATGATTGTAGTCGGTTGTATATGAATATAAATGAATTAATCCTATGAACAATACTATGATAAAGATATAATATGATGAGTCCAGTTCATGGCTTGAGACTTAGACCTAGCTTAGGTCTTCATGTTATGTAATTAAAGAAATATTGATCTCATGCTAGTCATACATGAGCTTCAGTTGAGAAATTATATTGATTTAAGACTTAAATTCATGATTTGGAATATAATTAAGCTAATGGACCCTTTGTAAGACTATGGAATGCGCCATGTGCCCTAGAGTCCAATTTTAGCCCATTTGGACCAATTAAGTTTTTACAAACAGGTCCTTGGAGTTCAAATTTTGGGATTTAGCATTTCATGTTTATAATAAATACTCAATGTAATTTTGGTAGACGGATAATTGATATATAAGATCAAGGGAGAAAATTTAGATGTTTTTGATTTATCTAGTGACCTAGGTGATTAAATTAGTAATTATCTGATATTTATCTAAAAGGCAAATTTGGATGGTCTATCAAATAAATTTTGACTTGATGTATTTTTAATGTAAAGATTATTAGAATACAATGTATATCCCAAATTTTGGGATCAAACGGAGCTACAGATTGGAATATATAAATATGTCTATAAAATGGACTTTTATGCAAAAAAAAATAGAGAGGGGAGACTCCAGACCGCACGGACTAGAGAATCGCCGCCTCTGTTTATAGGGCGCAGGCAGAGTCCCTTGTACCAGGGGATCTCACCCAAGATTCGATAGGGAAGAGACTATAAAAGTCCTATATTTCGGAACCTAGGGGTGGTTCGAAGTTGGTGCGAGGGTTTTGTAGAGTTGGACGCCAGAAACGACCGATACGGACGGGAAGGGGAGCCATGGTGGCTTCAGTAGGGTGTAGGCTAAGGGTTTCCAATTTTGACCTACTCGCACTCAGAAGTGGCACCGCCGAAGCAATGGAGGCTATGCCGGACCGGATCGAAGTCTCAGGGCGTGGACCGATGGCCTGACCATCCTGCTCGCGATCACCGGAACAGTCATGGCCGACAACACTCTGTTTCTAGCAAGAAACAGGGGAGAAAATTCCCCTTTCGTGTGCTTGAAGACGGACGGGCGGCGTCCGCTATGCTAGGCTGCTTAAGTGATATGGAGTGTGAGATCTTGCCCATTGAATCTTCTATCAACGGTCCAGACTTCTCCGAATTAGATAACTTCTAAAATTCATATCTTGAGCTACAGATCTCGGTTTGGGACAAACAAGGTACCTATGGAAAGGTCTTCGAGTGTACTATCTTATAAAAATAATTCTAGAGTATGATTTTGATGTCTTCTATTTATTTTATTCTGGGTAGACAAAACTATATGATTTTGATGTTTTGCCAATTAAAAATAGTAAACGCCTTTAGAAATTCATACAAATTTTACTGAATGTGTATTTTGACATGTTTAACAATAATTCAGATCTTGATCTTTCATATATGAAGTTTTAATGAGGTTTTGAATGTAAACCCTAATAAGGGTATTTGGGTATTTCACCCATTATATAATTTTTAAATGACCTGATATTTTAATACATGATCATTCCTATATTATATGAATACTTTTCTAGAGATTTGATGAAGTTTCTTGTGCTATTATATTAGTATTTAGTTTTAGATGAGTAGCCATTACGAAACAATAATAAATGATTATCCTGACACTGTAAGTGATATATGTATGGCCAATTAGGCCTGATATTAGTAATGTGATGGTATTCTACTTTGATTTCCTGACTGCATCAGTAAGTTTACAATATGTGACTATTTTTGAGAATTATTCTCATTATATGAAGTATATGTTCATATTAGTGCATAAGACGATTTATGTCTTATTTAAGTATAAAGATAATACTAATTATATAGTATGAGTTTTATTTTAGTTCAACGCTAAGATTTTATGGTGATTTTAGATTAAAGTTATGTTTAGTCTAAATAAGAACCCTAAGTTGGTATATGTAGTTAGGAAGATGGGGTTTTGAGATTTAGAAATAGAAAGAGGGAATATAGGCTTGGACTGATAACACTACGATGATATCCAGGTTATTGAAGTTATGGAACTTAGAATCGAGACTTCCTTATCGATGCCATCTGTATAAGAGGTAAGTGGTCCATGCACATGAGTACTCATAGTTTATGTTCAATATGTTTACATGTCTCCTAATAAGAGTTTCATGATCTATGTGATTTAATGTTCTAAGACTTCAATGTTAAGATTTGCAAACAATATTATTATCATATTTCTATCCTTATACAAGTTTAGATACCCAAAGTCTAAAATAGAGATATGTTGCTCAAAATAGTTGTGACTGATGGACCAAGTCCATGAGAAAGTTGAAGAATCATATTCCTATGAGATTTCTTAGAAATGTTTGGAAGTAATTAATACGATTTCAAGATAAGATATGCCAGTAATGTACCCATACTTAGTTGATGATTTCAAACAGCTTTGTATGAAGAATGTAAGTACTCATATGTTATTAGAATTTCTTATATTTATAGTCATAGTTATGTAGTAAGATTTCAAGTAGAAACATGCCATTAAGATTTCATACATATGTAGAAATCTAAGAACTATATTCCTTAGAATATATAGTATCTAGAATACAAGTACAATGTAAGAATATGAATTTGAAGATATTAGGACATGGTGTACTAATAAAAGTATGTTTGGGATCAGAAGGTATTGTAAACTGAGTTTATGATGGCATTGTAAGATAATGACAAATTAAGTTATGATTAGGTTGCAAGACAATATTTTATGAGATTTCTATCCTGATATTTAAGGTTTAATATGTAAGTTTTTATGCAAATATTTAGGTTCAGGGTAACAACATATTTAACAAGAAGGATTGAACAACCTTTTTATAATTCATATTTTTAGATATGTTGTACTTAAAATACGTTTATGAACCTGACTTAAGATACTATGTATACCTAGTAATTCTATGAGCATTTCAAGTCCTTTTTCCTAAGCTATTTATCATATAATTGGTATAAGTGAAGTAATTTGACCAAATAAGAGTTTTAAAACAAAGTTTACCCCAATAATGAGATACATGTTCAAATCCAGCAATGAATTCAGTTTAGAACTTAAGAATAAAAAGATTTAGATTTAGATTCAGACTTAGACTACTCATTGTAAGAGTAGCCAGATTTTGAATAAAGATACATGATAAGAGTTTTAGACCCAATCTCAATTATGAAGTAATTGAGATCCATATTCACATTTAGTTCTAGATTAAGTTTATCACTTAAGAATAAAAGATTCAGATTCAGATTCAGATTTAGAATTCAGTACATGCTCAGTACTCAGTAACCAATCTCAGATAAGTTCAGTTATCAGTTTAATATAAGATAAGTTCAGATTCAGTATTCAGTAAATCTATTAGTATTCAACTTCAGTTCAGATTAAGAATTAAGTAAGTAAGTTTAGACTTAAGATAATAAAGTTGAAACCTTCACATAAGACATTATATGATAAGTCCTCATTCAGTTGTCCCGGGATGATTCAGAGGCATCTGTTGCCAATTCAGAGGAGTGTTTACTCCAATTCAGAGGTGTTGCGACACCAATTCAGGGTGTAGCCATGCCAATTCAGAGACACCTCAGTGTCATTCAGGGCATGTAGTGCCATTTCAGGGTACTTCGGTACCAATTTAGGGCGTAGATACGCCAATTCAGGAGGACTTATTGTATAATGGTGGCCACAAATAGATAAAAATCGTAAGTAAAAGATACGTAAGATTAGAGCATGTATGTAATCTCATCTACGAGTGTGATGAGAGGAATTCAGATGAGATAAGTATGACCTATACACTTTGGCGTAGGCCATGAGACCCAGAGTATAGGTCTCCAGAAAGAAAGAATAGAATATAAGAGTTTGAGTAATGAGAGGTAATATGTTTCTAGATTTAATCAGAGTTAAATGTTCGTTTCATATTTATGATGTTCAAGAATCTTTTGTAATATTTCAGTTCTTTATCAATGTATATTTTAGAATACTCATTCCACTTACTCGAACGACTGTTTTTCCCAATGCATGGCTGGGGACGCGATGTCCGCAAGTTTTGGAGCAGCTGAGAATCAAAGGAACAAGTAATGGTCTAGGAGATTTTCAAGCTTGCCTAGTGGGGTGCCATCTACCGAGACGATCCAGAGATTAGACATCTTTTATTATGCATAGTCTTCTTAGTAGAGTATGTTAGATGACTTGTTTTTCCTTGTCAAAACTATGTATGAATCAGTTTTCCAATTATGCAAAGTGTTTCATTTGCTTTTATTGCAATGATTATCATGTTTGTGACACTCCCAGAAAAAAAAATATAGCTTCCGCTCATGTGTTATGAAAATATGGGTGTTACAATGTAGGCCTTGAGAGGCAGTGGCATTCTGTGATGAAGGATTGAGATCCCATGGTAATAATGCAACTCAATGTTGTTTATGTTTTACAACTTGGCTGTCTCAACAATCCACTTTAAATATACTAATTAATTATAGTGGAACACATCATGTAGTTTGACCTGGCCATAGATCCATCATCGTCAGTAGCTGGTGATGGTGAAACGGGTTCTCCTGTGGGTTAACCCGGAAGCGCATATTATTGAATATGTGTGGTTGCTCCTATTAAATAATAGGAGGATTAGAGTGCAACTTTGCTTGTAGACGCCAGAGTGCGGTTTCAGGCCCATGGCTCAATATGAAAGAGCATGGTGAATCGGCCCATGGCTCAGGATGTGTGATAAGAGCATGGTGAACAGACCCATGGCTCAATGATTATGGAGCATGGTGAACATGCCCATAGCTCGGATCAATAGTGTCGATACCTCTACCAAGGTGGGCTAGGCAGAGGGTAGCCTGACCCTGTGTGGCTACAACCACCTAAGCATGAGACTGTGGTCCTTCTTGTTAAGCACTCGTGCACTGACCATGAGGTGGTGAGGTCATAGAGTCCGGCTCTTCCATTGACCTTGTATGGCACCGGCTTTGGGCTTTGCAGCCGATGGTTGGATTTGAGCGGTACGACTCACTTCCTCAGGGCATGATAATACGTAACCCAACCGAATAGTATATACTACTTAGGGCAAAACATGGAACATTGATTGAGGCCTTGCTTGTATGTTTGATCTAGTTATACCTTGCAGTTATTTGTACGATCCTTATATTTTGTGATAAGTTCTTATAAATCTTATCTTGTCAATCATGTTCCATAAAGAATATCTGGTTTTATGCCTCCTGGATACCCTGGTAAGATTGTTAATAAAATAAGTTCTGCTCAAGATGCTGCTCTTATGATCTGTTGATATCAATTATCTGCTTTACCTGCTTTTTCTAAAGTTTTATAGTTTTGGCGGGGAGTTATGTTTCTCGTTGGGACTCTGTGTCTCACCCCATTGGTTTACAACCTTTTTAGGTGATCGTGCTAGACGTGGTGGTGGCTGGAGGTTGCGACCGAGCAGTAGGAGGCAAGAGATGGATATGCTGTTGTTTTGGTTGTTTGTAGTAGAGTCCTAGAGTCATCCCTGTACTCTCAGGTCCTCGGAGGTGTTTTGACGATGTTTTATCATGTATAGCTTATGTAGCTATGTATATCCTACTACTGGCCTGATGTGGCCCATTATGTATGTATAAACAGGTGGTGAACTCTTTGTGCCTATGTGACAGGTGGATCCTATAAGGTGTGGACACGTATCAAGGTTTGTTTATGTTTATAAAACATGTTTCCTTGCAAGATAAGGATCTGGATGTAATAGTTTCTTTGTTTATCTGCTTTCTACAATCGGTTTTAATTAACCCATGTTTTTGGTAATATGTGATTTATGGTGGTTCTGCGCATTTTCATGTGGCATCTCATTGTCTGTGTGATGGAAGGATGTCACAACTCTAGTGCTACTAAATCACATAGCATGTAAAATGTAGAGGCAAGTAAATAGTTTAGTTAGAACTATTCAAGGTTGCCATCACACAATGGACAACACCAAACATATAAACATTCACTTCAAAGTGGGAAAATATCATTATATAAGAAAAACATGCACCAAGGCACAAGATAAGATATCAAAAAAATATCCAAGTCCACAACAAGCAAGATAGTTCACATGAACTATGATATCAAGAGAATAGACATATGTGTAGGACAAAGTCAAAAGAATGATAAGATAGGTTAATTGCTCAACATAGAGGAATAGGGGAAACAACATACATCAACTTCAGAGTCCAAAGTCCAAGGTCACTTCTAGGTCCAAGCCTAGGCTTCCAAAGAACCTAATATGCATATATGTGGAATTAGGGTTAGTTTTCTATTAAAAAATATAAAAACCCTAAAAACCACCTTTTTAATAATGTGAGAATTAAGTTATAAAAACTATTCCATATTTTAGTTTATGTTATTAGGAGTCCAAAACATCTTTTATTATATTTTCCTGACTTATAGATAATTAGTTATGAATTTTGCAAGATAATTCCCTTTTAATTTGATCCATCAAAATCCTCTATTAAGAAACATTGGATTTAGTCTACAAAACTTATACCCTTAGATAGGTATTGTTTTTATGATTCCAACAAGTATTTATTTGGAATTTTCTAATATGTAGGTAACTAGTTTTGATTATTTGAAATTCTAGCCAATCAGAAAACACCAAAAACCCATGTAAGCATCAAAAAGCCCAGTCAGCAGTCAAATGCACTGAGTTGGCCCAATAGGAAGCAGGCAACACAGCTGGGGCCACTACCAGTGAGGCAACTTTGCATAAGTGAAAAAGAAACCAAATTAAGGGTGCAAATGACGATTTTGCCCCCATGCAAAAAACAAATCGAAACGAGCGGGGTAGAGAGGTAAATGACTTACGAGTCATCTTCTTTCGGCTCTCACCCACGAAGAGCTTCAGATGATGCTCTACCCATTGACCCCAGGACACAGGGAAGCACCATCGGAAGACCAAACAACCAAAGAATACAACCATCGTGAACAAGGGACTCACGCGGATGAAAACAAGGTACAAACAACACAAAACAGAAGCCAAAACCTAGACATTGAACAAGAACCAATGTACAGGGAAGAAAAGGGTTTTTTTGGCATACCCTATAGAGAGGCCAAATCTAGAGTCCAAAAACCTTTATGAGATCGAACTGAACTGATTCAAGCCCTCTCCAGGCTTCACAATTGCCTGAGGTGCCGAACACCACCTGATCTCCTTGCGGATAGGCGGTGCAAGTTGGAGGAACATCCATAGGGACAAACAATGCCAAACCAAGGTGAACAAACTATTTCTGGAACTCTAGCGGAGACTAGGGAACTAATTGCCAGCAGTCCGTTCGAATGCAGTGGCAAGGAGAAGTGAAGAAGAGGGGAACGGGGGAGGAAATAGAGCGCAGAGCATCAATTTGCGGTTTGGGAATTGCGGGGTATAAATACCCTACCAAAAGGGATCAATCGGTGTGGGAAAGTAGATGGGAGGAGTAGGGAAAGGAATCAGAGAAGGAAAAGGGAGAGAAGAAAGAAATCAGAGAAGGAAACATCACAGGGAATGAGTCCCAGGCGTGAGAAAAGAAACTAGACACGAGGAAACAGAAGGTAGGAGAAAGTCCAAAAATTGTTGGATCCAGATCCAATGGTTCACAAAGAATGCACAAATAGATTGAGCATGACATCAATTATATCAAAAATCATATTCGAATCAAAATAGAATAAAGCGAGATTAAATTAACTATATCCTTTCTTTCCCAATTAAATTGAAGGTGTAGACAAACTCCAAATTGGATAAAACTTTGCACATAGGATAATTTTGATATGTAAATTTTGAATATAAAATTATATTTGCCTTTTGAGAGCTTTTATTGTGTTAAATAAATTAATTCTTATTTTCTCTTTCCTCCTTCATTAGATCCTGTGTTGAGGAAGGCCACATGTTCTTACCCTATGTTAAGGAAGGCCACATGTTCTTCCTTTCATGACCTCCAACCCAACATGAGAGACAACATAAAAATCATAGATGACATCATGATAAAACTTATAACCAGGTCGTGTGCGGTAATGAACATCATAATCACCAAAGGCATCGAGGTCTGCTGTGTTGCAAAGAGTGCATTGTTCATCACTGGGGTATAAGGGGATCATGAGTTGATAATGGATGATAGCTCAAAAATCAATAGGTGGCATAGACAAGACGAAGCCATCAATGTGAATTACAAGAAGGAAGTCTTTTGCATGGTTGGCTTGTAGAGAAGTAAGAATAGCTCGTTGTCGTATGGATAAACCACTTGCATTGAATTGTTAGATAATTATTTTATAGTAAGTGTCTTCCAAAATCGTTTGGGTCTTTCGGGTGGCAGAAAACATACGTGACAATTTAGACCAGAAAAATGACGACAAGATATTACATATAACTCATGTGCAACAATAGAGCCAACCTCATGTAGAATTCGGTCTTGAAGTTCTATAGAGTGATGATAAGAGGAAAATTAGACATATTTGCATACATCATGGGAAGACTTGATGCCTAAATCGCCGAGATTTATAGGAAGTCCCACCAAGCGCCACCTAAAGGTCACCAAATCCCGGGTTGTCACCAACAACAATACAAGATAGACAGCTGTAACACCCCACTTTTCACAACATGTAAACATCACTGAGCGGAAGCTCTTTACTCAAGGGGGTGTCACAAACATGATATTCATTTGCAATTTGAATAAATAGAACACTTTGCATTGAAAGAAATCTGATTCATACATAGTTCAAGATAGAAATACTACATCAAATACAATTAATCTACTTTGATAGAAAGACTATACATGATATACATTCTATCTAATCTTTGGATCATCTTGGTAAATGGCACCCCACTAGGTTCTTTTTTTTTCTTGAAGTTTCCTTGAACTAATCCTTGCATGTCATGTAACTTCTTCCTCCTAAGCTTGCTCCTTATCTGTGGGCATCTCGCCCCCAGCCATGCATAAAACCAATTGGTAAGTGGAATTGAACATATTATAATATAAAGAAAACTTGTAAACTGAAAAAAGACTTTGAACATTAAACATTAAACAATAAACATTAAACATTAAACATTAAAAAGACATACAATTACATTTTAAATTCAGTTTTATCTTGACCTATATAAGGATCCTCGGGTTGCACATAAGTGCCTCTTCTCTTATGCACCGAAGTGCCTCTTGGGTTGCACCGAAGTGCCTCTTGGGTTGCACCGAAGTGCCTCTTATCTTATGCACCGAAGTGCCTCTTAAGTTTTGCTCCGAGGAGCCTCTTAATGAGGACCTTATATAAGCTATCTTTTACATTATCTTTCTCTTGAAAAACTCTTACTTTGCTCTTAAAACTAAATTTTAACTTTACTCTTAATATTCATGAAGATGATACAATAATAAGAACAGTAAAAACATTCAATTCATTTCATGGTACATTCATTGACTTTAAACAATTTAAATAGATAAAACATTCATAACATTCATTGCATGCATATATACATAAATCATGAATTACTTATGTTCAATTAGCATGGACCACTTACCTTATACTTTGGGAAGATCTGATTTCCTTTCCTAGGTTCAGTAAACCCTAATCATGTCCTTGGGGTTTGAAAAACCCCAAACGCCCTGTTCATAACATTCAACATATCAATTTGTATTCCATTCATCACCTAAAACCCTAATTGTACATATGCACAATTATTCACTTTATATATCCTAGTTTTATCATTATGATCATGGTTATATTAAGTTATCATTATGTTCAATAATACCAGGTATTATCACAAAAGAGAGTTTTTAATGTTTTTAACATGACTAAGATACAAATCTAGGTTTTTTTTTCTTTGTTAATGACTTTAAAACATATTGGCATTATTTTTAGAATAGGAATCATAATTAGGCGCTAGAAGTGTCATACTTAGATTATACACATTTTTCTGATTAATTTGATATATAATTTTGCCCTAATTGGATATTCCTATCATTATATAGGGAGTTTGCAATATTCACCTCTATTGATCATCCCAGGCCGTTGGATGCCCATCTGAGGGTCAGATCTGATAAGAGATTCAGCCCTTCATGGCTCTATCCAGTTGCAGCCCAGATGGGCCTGTCTCGTGCCTGGACACGGCCCCAAAAGACTGGCTGAGGGTGTGTGGCCCACTGGCCTCTTCTCCACGCTCCTGCGCTGCCCGTGAGACAACACGTACGCATAGGCGTCCGTGCTTCGTCCTCCGCCATCCACCAACGAAGAAAGCTGCTCATTGGCACTTGCCACAGTCACGATGGCCCAGAAAATGCCGTCGTCCCTTCTCGTACTCCTCCTCACACAAGGAAGGATCACCATGGCCTCCCCTTGGCTTTACCCTCAAGTCCATCCTCCGTCGTCTAGGGCCCCGCCTGCTGGAGGTTCTGTGTGTTTGCGCCTCTACTGCTGGCATGAGGCCCTTGAGAAAGAACGCCACCAAAGCAACTCCATCCCATAGCCCTACCCTCAACTCGCACTAGATAGATATGTCTGGGCCATTTCTTCCGCTGCGGACGCTACTTCCAAGGGTTGGAAGGGAACAGGTTGGTCGACGATGCCTAGATTCCTAGATCTGTAATGGCACTCTGCCATTTTTGGACCACCACCTTCAGTCATGGAGAGACCAAAGTGTAAGAGGAGATCATCGGCATATGATGAAAGGGGTTGGAGGAAGGCAATAAAGTAATAAAAGGGTGAGGATAGGTAGCGAGAAAGATGGAAAAAACCCCATCTATCTTGATTTCACGAGACCCTTTCCTTAGATATACATATTTATACCTCTCCTCAAGTCCCGCCCCCTCACGTTACTCTTTCCTTCCCTTTCCTTGGCATACAAGGAATATCTCATACAATAATGATTTTCCAACTCTATAGTCTCTTGCTGTATCGATACAATTCCAAAGTATCTCTCTTTATTTTCCTCATATTAATTCTAATATGTCCTGCTTTATGATAGATCCCATGGAAAGTATGAATGATTTTTGCCAAAAAAAGGAAAAATACCCAATAGGTTTCCAATATAGGAAATACATATTTCCAAAAATTCTATATTTTTCATTTGACCTAATTTCAATGCTTTAATAGATCACATAATTAGAAAAACACTTTCCTTGTTGAGTATTAAAGTCCAGTTTGAGATAATCAATTATTATTCACTTAGACCACATTTCATGCATTTCATGCCTTTTGGAGCAACAATCTTGGAGGAGAGGGGAAAAGAGATTAATAGTATATGGAGACTATAAAAAGGAAAATTTTAAACTTTCTATGCAATAAATATTTTTTTACAAGTATACTTTTTTTTAATTCCAATTATTTCCTCATGTCCTTTCATTCCTTTTAACGTTTTCAAGGATAGGATATTGCGAAAGGAAATCAACATTTATGTATTTGAATTAATTGTAAAACATAATGCAATATGGAAGAGAAATCATATTTTGGGCCTTGTTTTGTTCCTTTCACTTTATTATCTTTAAAAAAATTTCGTTTCATGTTCTTTTTGCATTAAGACCTTCAAACATTTTTATTTAGGACAAAATCACATTTTAAGTTTCTAATTACTCTTAAATTTTTGGGATGTTACAATTCTACCCACCTTAAATATATTTCGTCCTCAAAATTTCCTTAGGCTACCACCCACCTTAGGTTTTTTTTTTGCTTACCCCTTCACTTAGTGATAATAAACATTTCAAGGTTCATTTTTGTTCACAATTTTGCATAAAAGAAAATGTGACATAAGACATTTTGATTGCATAAAACATTAATTATTCATTCCTTTGGTCTCCTTCATAACTTTACTAAGTGCTTATGAAACTAAACTTAACACTATATTTAAGACTTCTACCTCAACTTTGTCATGGCTTTCTAACATTAGGTGTAGATGACAATCTATTTTAGGCCCTTTGTATTGCCCATCCTTTTGTCATCCCCAGGTAGGTGTTGATCAAGCACATACCCAACGATGAAAGATCTTATCATGCTACCCTTCACCAACCTAATAGTATACATGTCCCATACCACACATACTATTATGAAGGAGAAAGATGCACAATAAGTCTAATGCTTATGACATCCCTCTACATTCCTCACATGGTGTGCACTAACCACTGAGATAAGAGAGGATATGCCACTAGCTAAGATTAGGTCAATACCTAAGATCTAAACTAGATATACACCTATCCCTAATGTAAACTTCTACTCTAGGGTTAAAACTCTTACTATCTTAAGGTTTGATACACTTCCTTGGGTTCCTTTCCTATACCTTATTCTCATATCTTCATTCTAGGGAAACGATGTGAATCTTATTTGCCTAGTGGCCATTTACCAAATTGCTCTGATACCATAATGTAACACCCCACTTTTCACAACATGTAAACATCACTGAGCGGAAGCTCTTTACTCAAGGGGGGTGTCACAAACATGATATTCATTTGCAATTTGAATAAATAGAACACTTTGCATTGAAAGAAATCTGATTCATACACAGTTCAAGATAGGAATACTACATCAAATACAATTAATCTACTTTGATAGAAAGACTATACATGATATACATTCTATCTAATCTTTGGATCATCTTGGTAAATGGCACCCCACTAGGTTCTTTTTTTTTTCTTGAAGTTTCCTTGAACTAATCCTTGCATGTCATGTAACTTCTTCCTCCTAAGCTTGCTCCTTATCTGTGGGCATCTCGCCCCCAGCCATGGATAAAACCAATTGGTAAAGTTAATTGAACATATTATAATATAAAGAAAACTTGTAAACTGAAAATAGACTTTGAACATTAAACATTAAATATTAAACATTAAACATTAAACATTAAAAAGACATACAATTACTTTTTAAATTCACTTTTATCTTGACCTATATAAGGATCCTCGGGTTGCACATAAGTGCCTCTTCTCTTATGCACCGAAGTGCCTCTTGGGTTGCACCGAAGTGCCTCTTCTCTTATGCACCGAAGTGCCTCTTAAATTTTGCTCCGAGGAGCCTCTTAATGAGGACCTTATATAAGCAATCTTTTACATTATCTTTCTCTTGAAAAACTCTTACTTTGCTCTTAAAACGAAATTTTAACTTTACTCTTAATATTCATGAAGATGATACAATAATAAGAACAGTAAAAAAATTCAATTCATTTCATGGTACATTCATTGACTTTAAACAATTTAAATAGATAAAACATTTATAACATTCATTGCATGCATATATACATAAATCATGAATTACTTATGTTCAATTAGCATGGACCACTTACCTTATACTTTGGGAAGATCTGATTTCCTTTCCTAGGTTCAGTAAACCCTAATCACGTCCTTAGGGTTTGAAAAACCCCAAACGCCCTGTTCATAACATTCAACATATCAATTTGTATTCCATTCATCACCTAAAACCCTAATTGTACATATGCACAATTATTCACTTTAGATATCCTAGTTTTATCATTATGATCATGGTTATATTAAGTTATCATTATGTTCAATAATACCAGGTATTATCACAAAAGAGAGTTTTTAATGTTTTTAACATGACTAAGATACAAATCTAGGTTTTTTTTTCTTTGTTAATGACTTTAAAACATATTGGCATTATTTTTAGAATAGGAATCAGAATTAGGCACTAGAAGTGTCATACTTAGATTATACACATTTTTCTGATTAATTTGATATATAATTTTGCCCTAATTGGATATTCCTATCATTATATAGGGAGTTTGCAATATTCACCTCTATTGATCATCCCAGGCCGTTGGATGCCCATCTGAGGGTTAGATCTGATCAGAGATTCAGCCCTTCATGGCTCTATCCAGTTGCAGCCCAGATGGGCTTATCTCGTGCCTGGACTCGGCCCCAAAAGACTGGCTGAGGGTGTGTGGCCCACTGGCCTCTTCTCCACGCTCCTGCGCTGCCCGTGAGACAACACGTACGCATAGGCGTCCGTGCTTCATCCTCCGCCGTACACCAACGAAGAAAGCTGCTCACCGGCACTTGCCACAATCACGATGGCCCAGAAAATGCCGTCGTCCCTTCTCGTACTCCTCCTCACACAAGGAAGGATCACCATGGCCTCCCCTTGGCTTCACCCTCAAGTCCATCCTCCGTCATCTAGGGCCCCGCCTGCTGGAGGTTCTGTGTGTTTGCGCCTCTACTGCTAGCATGAGGCCCTTGAGCAAGAACGCCACCAAAGCAACTCCATCCCATAGCCCTACCCTCAACTCGCACTAGATAGATATGTCTGGGCCATTGCTTCCGCTGTGGACGCTACTTCCAAGGGTTGGAAGGGAACAAGTTGGTCGACGATGCCTAGATTCCTAGATCTGTAATGGCACTCTGCCATTTCTGGACTGCCACCTTCAGTCATGGAGAGACCAAAGTGTAAGAGGAGATCATCGGCATATGATGAAAGGGGTTGGAGGAAGGCAATAAAGTAATAAAAGGGTGAGGATAGGTAGCGAGAAAGATGGAAAAACCCCCATCTATCTTGATTTCACGAGACCCTTTCCTTAGATATACATATTTATACCTCTCCTCAAGTCCCGCCCCCTCACGTTACTCTTTCCTTCCCTTTCCTTGGCATACAAGGAATATCTCATACAATAATGATTTTCCAACTCTATAGTCTCTTGCTGTATCGATACAATTCCAAAGTATCTCTCTTTATTTTCCTCATATTAATTCTAATATGTCCTGCTTTATGATAGATCCCATGGAAAGTATGAATGACTTTTGCCAAAAAAAGGAAAAATACCCAATAGGTTTCCAATATAGGAAATACATATTTCCAAAAATTCTATATTTTTCATTTGACCTAATTTCAATGCTTTAATAGATCACATAATTAGAAAAACACTTTCCTTGTTGAGTATTAAAGTCCAGTTTGAGATAATCAATTATTATTCACTTAGACCACATTTCATGCATTTCATGCCTTTTGGAGCAACAATCTTGGAGGAGAGGGGAAAAGAGATTAATAGTATATGGAGACTATAAAAAGGAAAATTTTAAACTTTCTATGCAATAAATATTTTTTTACAAGTATACTTTTTTTTAATTCCAATTATTTCCTCATGTCCTTTCATTCCTTTTAACGTTTTCAAGGATAGGATATTGAGAAAGGAAATCAACATTTATGTATTTGAATTAATTGTAAAACATAATGCAATATGGAAGAGAAATCATATTTTGGGCCTTGTTTTGTTCCTTTCACTTTATTATCTTTAAAAAAATTTCGTTTCATGTTCTTTTTGCATTAAGACCCTCAAACATTTTTATTTAGGAGAAAATCACATTTAAAGTTTCTAATTACTCTTAAATTTTTGGGATGTTACAATTCTACCCACCTTAAATAAATTTTGTCCTCGAAATTTCCTTAGGCTACCACCCACCTTAGGTTTTTTTTTTGCTTACCCCTTCACTTAGTGATAATAAACATTTCAAGGTTCATTTTTGTTCACAATTTTGCAAAAAAGAAAATGTGACATAAGACATTTTGATTGCATAAAACATTAATTATTCATTCCTTTGGTCTCCTTCATAACTTTACTAAGTGCTTATGAAACTAAACTTAACACTATATTTAAGACTTCTACCTCAACTTTGTCATGGATTTCTAACATTAGGTGTAGATGACAATCTATTTTAGGCCCTTTGTATTGCCCATCCTTTTGTCATCCCCAGGTAGGTGTTGATCAAGCACATACCCAACGATGAAAGATCTTATCATGCTACCCTTCACCAACCTAATAGTATACATGTCCCATACCACACATACTATTATGAAGGAGAAAGATGCACAATAAGTCTAATGCTTATGACATCCCTCTACATTCCTCACATGGTGTGCACTAACCACTGAGATAAGAGAGGATATGCCACTAGCTAAGATTAGGTCAATACCTAAGATCTAAACTAGATATACACCTATCCCTAATGTAAACTTCTGCTCTAGGGTTAAAACTCTTACTATCTTAAGGTTTGATACACTTCCTTGGGTTCCTTTCCTATACCTTATTCTCATATCTTCATTCTAGGGAAACTATGTGAATCTTATTTGCCTAGTGGCCATTTACCAAATTGCTCTGATACCATAATGTAACACCCCACTTTTCACAACATGTAAACATCACTGAGCGGAAGCTCTTTACTCAAGGTGGGTGTCACAAACATGATATTCATTTGCAATTTGAATAAATAGAACACTTTGCATTGAAAGAAATCTGATTCATACACAGTTCAAGATAGGAATACTACATCAAATACAATTAATCTACTTTGATAGAAAGACTATACATGATATACATTCTATCTAATCTTTGGATCATCTTGGTAAATGGCACCCCACTAGGTTCTTTTTTTTTCTTGAAGTTTCCTTGAACTAATCCTTGCATGTCATGTAACTTTTCCTCCTAAGCTTGCTCCTTATCTGTGGGCATCTCGCCCCCAGCCATGCATAAAACCAATTGGTAAGTGGAATTGAACATATTATAATATAAAGAAAACTTGTAAACTGAAAATAGACTTTGAACATTAAACATTAAACATTAAACATTAAACATTAAACATTAAACATTAAACATTAAACATTAAAAAGACATACAATTACTTTTTAAATTCACTTTTATCTTGACCTATATAAGGATCCTCGGGTTGCACATAAGTGCCTCTTCTCTTATGCACTGAAGTGCCTCTTGGGTTGCACCGAAGTGCCTCTTGGGTTGCACCGAAGTGCCTCTTCTCTTATGCACCGAAGTGCCTCTTAAATTTTGCTCCGAGGAGCCTCTTAATGAGGACCTTATATAAGCTATCTTTTACATTATCTTTCTCTTGAAAAACTCTTACTTTACTCTTAATATTCATGAAGATGATACAATAATAAGAACAGTAAAAACATTCAATTCATTTCATGGTACATTCATTGACTTTAAACAATTTAAATAGATAAAACATTCATAACATTCATTGCATGCATATATATACATAAATCATGAATTACTTATGTTCAATTAGCATGGACCACTTACCTTATACTTTGGGAAGATCTGATTTCCTTTCCTAGGTTCAGTAAACCCGAATCACGTCCTTAGGGTTTGAAAAACCCCAAACGCCCTGTTCATAACATTCAACATATCAATTTGTATTCCATTCATCAACTAAAACCCTAATTGTACATATGCACAATTATTCACTTTAGATATCCTAGTTTTATCATTATGATCATGGTTATATTAAGTTATCATTATGTTCAATAATACCAGGTATTATCACAAAAGAGAGTTTTTAATGTTTTTAACATGACTAAGATACAAATCTAGGTTTTTTTTTCTTTGTTAATGACTTTAAAACATATTGGCATTATTTTTAGAATAGGAATCAGAATTAGGCGCTAGAAGTGTCATACTTAGATTATACACATTTTTCTAATTAATTTGATATATAATTTTGCCCTAATTGGATATTCCTATCATTATATAGGGAGTTTGCAATATTCACCTCTATTGATCATCCCAGGCCGTTGGATGCCCATCTGAGGGTCAGATCTGATCAGAGATTCAGCCCTTCATGGCTCTATCCAGTTGCAGCCCAGATGGGCTTATCTTGTGCCTGGACTCGGCCCCAAAAGACTGGCTGAGGGTGTGTGGCCCACTGGCCTCTTCTCCACGCTCCTGCGCTGCCCGTGAGACAACACGTACGCATAGGCGTCCGTGCTTCGTCCTCCGCCGTCCACCAACGAAGAAAGCTGCTCACCGGCACTTGCCACAGTCACGATGGCCCAAAAAACGCCGTCGTCCCTTCTCGTACTCCTCCTCACACAAGGAAGGATCACCATGGCCTCCCCTTGGCTTCACCCTCAAGTCCATCCTCCGTCATCTAGGGCCCCGCCTGCTGGAGGTTCTGTGTGTTTGCGCCTCTACTGCTAGCATGAGGCCCTTGAGCAAGAATGCCACCAAAGCAACTCCATCCCATAGCCCTACCCTCAACTCGCACTAGATAGATATGTCTGGGCCATTGCTTCCGCTGCGGACGCTACTTCCAAGGGTTGGAAGGGAACAGGTTGGTCGACGATGCCTAGATTCCTAGATCTGTAATGGCACTCTGCCATTTCTGGACTGCCACCTTCAGTCATGGAGAGACCAAAGTGTAAGAGGAGATCATCGACATATGATGAAAGGGGTTGGAGGAAGGCAATAAAGTAATAAAAGGGTGAGGATAGGTAGCGAGAAAGATGAAAAAACCCCCATCTATCTTGATTTCACGAGACCCTTTCGTTAGATATACATATTTATACCTCTCCTCAAGTCCCACCCCCTCACGTTACTCTTTCCTTCCCTTTCCTTGGCATACAAGGAATATCTCATACAATAATGATTTTCCAACTCTATAGTCTCTTGCTGTATCGATACAATTCCAAAGTATCTCTCTTTATTTTCCTCATATTAATTCTAATATGTCCTGCTTTATGATAGATCCCATGGAAAGTATGAATGACTTTTGCCAAAAAAAAGGAAAAATACCCAATAGGTTTCCAATATAGGAAATACATATTTCCAAAAATTCTATATTTTCCATTTGACCTAATTTCAATGCTTTAATAGATCACATAATTAGAAAAACACTTTCCTTGTTGAGTATTAAAGTCCAGTTTGAGATAATCAATTATTATTCACTTAGACCACATTTCATGCATTTCATGCCTTTTGGAGCAACAATCTTGGAGGAGAGGGGAAAAGAGATTAATAGTATATGGAGACTATAAAAAGGAAAATTTTAAACTTTCTATGCAATAAATATTTTTTTACAAGTATACTTTTTTTTAATTCCAATTATTTCCTCATGTCCTTTCATTCCTTTTAACGTTTTCAAGGATAGGATATTGAGAAAGGAAATCAACATTTATGTATTTGAATTAATTGTAAAACATAATGCAATATGGAAGAGAAATCATATTTTGGGCCTTGTTTTGTTCCTTTCACTTTATTATCTTTAAAAAAATTTTGTTTCATGTTCTTTTTGCATTAAGACCCTCAAACATTTTTATTTAGGAGAAAATCACATTTTAAGTTTCTAATTACTCTTAAATTTTTGGGATGTTACAATTCTACCCACCTTAAATAAATTTCGTCCTCGAAATTTCCTTAGGCTACCACCCACCTTAGGTTTTTTTTTGCTTACCCCTTCACTTAGTGATAATAAACATTTCAAGGTTCATTTTTGTTCACAATTTTGCATAAAAGAAAATGTGACATAAGACATTTTGATTGCATAAAACATTAATTATTCATTCCTTTGGTCTCCTTCATAACTTTACTAAGTGCTTATGAAACTAAACTTAACACTATATTTAAGACTTCTATCTCAACTTTGTCATGGCTTTCTAACATTAGGTGTAGATGACAATCTATTTTAGGCCCTTTGTATTGCCCATCCTTTTGTCATCCCCAGGTAGGTGTTGATCAAGCACATACCCAACGATGAAAGATCTTATCATGCTACCCTTCACCAACCTAATAGTATACATGTCCCATACCACACATACTATTATGAAGGAGAAAGATGCACAATAAGTCTAATGCTTATGACATCCCTCTACATTCCTCACATGGTGTGCACTAACCACTGAGATAAGAGAGGATATGCCACTAGCTAAGATTAGGTCAATACCTAAGATCTAAACTAGATATACACATATCACTAATGTAAACTTCTTCTCTAGGGTTAAAACTCTTACTATCTTAAGGTTTGATACACTTCCTTGGGTTCCTTTCCTATACCTTATTCTCATATCTTCATTCTAGGGAAACTATGTGAATCTTATTTGCCTAGTGGCCATTTACCAAATTGCTCTGATACCATAATGTAACACCCCACTTTTCACAACATGTAAACATCACTGAGCGGAAGCTCTTTACTCAAGGGGGGTGTCACAAACATGATATTCATTTGCAATTTGAATAAATAGAACACTTTGCATTGAAAGAAATCTGATTCATACACAGTTCAAGATAGGAATACTACATCAAATACAATTAATCTACTTTGATAGAAAGACTATACATGATATACATTCTATCTAATCTTTGGATCATCTTGGTAAATGGCACCCCACTAGGTTCTTTTTTTTTCTTGAAGTTTCCTTGAACTAATCCTTGCATGTCATGTAACTTCTTCCTCCTAAGCTTGCTCCTTATCTGTGGGCATCTCGCCCCCAGCCATGCATAAAACCAATTGGTAAGTGGAATTGAACATATTATAATATAAAGAAAACTTGTAAACTGAAAATAGACTTTGAACATTAAACATTAAATATTAAACATTAAACATTAAACATTAAAAAGACATACAATTACTTTTTAAATTCACTTTTATCTTGACCTATATAAGGATCCTCGGGTTGCACATAAGTGCCTCTTCTCTTATGCACCGAAGTGCCTCTTGGGTTGCACCGAAGTGCCTCTTGGGTTGCACCGAAGTGCCTCTTCTCTTATGCACCGAAGTGCCTCTTAAATTTTGCTCCGAGGAGCCTCTTAATGAGGACCTTATATAAGCTATCTTTTACATTATCTTTCTCTTGAAAAACTCTTACTTTACTCTTAATATTCATGAAGATGATACAATAATAAGAACAGTAAAAACATTCAATTCATTTCATGGTACATTCATTGACTTTAAACAATTTAAATAGATAAAACATTCATAACATTCATTGCATGCATATATATACATAAATCATGAATTACTTATGTTCAATTAGCATGGACCACTTACCTTATACTTTGGGAAGATCTGATTTCCTTTCCTAGGTTCAGTAAACCCGAATCACGTCCTTAGGGTTTGAAAAACCCCAAACGCCCTGTTCATAACATTCAACATATCAATTTGTATTCCATTCATCAACTAAAACCCTAATTGTACATATGCACAATTATTCACTTTAGATATCCTAGTTTTATCATTATGATCATGGTTATATTAAGTTATCATTATGTTCAATAATACCAGGTATTATCACAAAAGAGAGTTTTTAATGTTTTTAACATGACTAAGATACAAATCTAGGTTTTTTTTCTTTGTTAATGACTTTAAAACATATTGGCATTATTTTTAGAATAGGAATCAGAATTAGGCACTATAAGTGTCATACTTAGATTATACACATTTTTCTGATTAATTTGATATATAATTTTGCCCTAATTGGATATTCCTATCATTATAGAGGGAGTTTGCAATATTCACCTCTATTGATCATCCCAGGCCGTTGGATGCCCATCTGAGGGTCAAATCTGATCATAGATTCAGCCCTTCATGGCTCTATCCAGTTGCAGCCCAGATGGGCTTATCTCGTGCCTGGACTCGGCCCCAAAAGACTGGCTGAGGGTGTGTGGCCCACTGGCCTCTTCTCCACGCTCCTGCGCTGCCCGTGAGACAACACGTACGCATAGGCGTCCGTGCTTCGTCCTCCGCCGTCCACCAATGAAGAAAGCTGCTCACCGGCACTTGCCACAGTCACGATGGCCCAGAAAACGCCGTCATCCCTTCTCGTACTCCTCCTCACACAAGGAAGGATCACCATGGCCTCCCCTTGGCTTCACCCTCAAGTCCATCCTCCGTCATCTAGGGCCCCGCCTGCTGGAGGTTCTGTGTGTTTGCGCCTCTACTGCTAGCATGAGGCCCTTGAGCAAGAACGCCACCAAAGCAACTCCATCCCATAGCCCTACCCTCAACTCGCACTAGATAGATATGTCTGGGCCATTGCTTCCTCTGCGGACGCTACTTCCAAGGGTTGGAAGGGAATAGGTTGATCGACGATGCCTAGATTCCTAGATCTGTAATGGCACTCTGCCATTTCTGGACTGCCACCTTCAGTCATGGAGAGACCAAAGTGTAAGAGGAGATCATCGGCATATGATGAAAGGGGTTGGAGGAAGGCAATAAAGTAATAAAAGGGTGAGGATAGGTAGCGAGAAAGATGGAAAAACCCCCATCTATCTTGATTTCACGAGACCCTTTCCTTAGATATACATATTTATACCTCTCCTAAAGTCCCGCCCCCTCACGTTACTCTTTCCTTCCCTTTCCTTGGCATACAAGGAATATCTCATACAATAATGATTTTCCAACTCTGTAGTCTCTTGCTGCATCGATACAATTCCAAAGTATCTCTCTTTATTTTCCTCATATTAATTCTAATATGTCCTGCTTTATGATAGATCCCATGGAAAGTATGAATGACTTTTGCCAAAAAAAGGAAAAATACCCAATAGGTTTCCAATATAGGAAATACATATTTCCAAAAATTCTATATTTTTCATTTGACCTAATTTCAATGCTTTAATAGATCACATAATTAGAAAAACACTTTCCTTGTTGAGTATTAAAGTCCAGTTTGAGATAATCAATTATTATTCACTTAGACCACATTTCATGCATTTCATGCCTTTTGGAGCAACAATCTTGGAGGAGAGGGGAAAAGAGATTAATAGTATATGGAGACTATAAAAAGGAAAATTTTAAACTTTCTATGCAATAAATATTTTTTTACAAGTATACTTTTTTTTACTTCCAATTATTTCCTCATGTCCTTTCATTCCTTTTAACGTTTTCAAGGATAGGATATTGAGAAAGGAAATCAACATTTATGTATTTGAATTAATTGTAAAACATAATGCAATATGGAAGAGAAATCATATTTTGGGCCTTGTTTTGTTCCTTTCACTTTATTATCTTTAAAAAAATTTCGTTTCATGTTCTTTTTGCATTAAGACCCTCAAACATTTTTATTTAGGAGAAAATCACATTTTAAGTTTCTAATTACTCTTAAATTTTTGGGATGTTACAATTCTACCCACCTTAAATAAATTTCGTCCTCGAAATTTCCTTAGGCTACCACCCACCTTAGGTTTTTTTTTGCTTACTCCTTCACTTAGTGATAATAAACATTTCAAGGTTCATTTTTGTTCACAATTTTGCATAAAAGAAAATGTGACATAAGACATTTTGATTGCATAAAACATTAATTATTCATTCCTTTGGTCTCCTTCATAACTTTACTAAGTGCTTATGAAACTAAACTTAACACTATATTTAAGACTTCTACCTCAACTTTGTCATGGCTTTCTAACATTAGGTGTAGATGACAATCTATTTTAGGCCCTTTGTATTGCCCATCCTTTTGTCATCCCCAGGTAGGTGTTGATCAAGCACATACCCAACGATGAAAGATCTTATCATGCTACCCTTCACCAACCTAATAGTATACATGTCCCATACCACACATACTATTATGAAGGAGAAAGATGCACAATAAGTCTAATGCTTATGACATCCCTCTACATTCCTCACATGGTGTGCACTAACCACTGAGATAAGAGAGGATATGCCACTAGCTAAGATTAGGTCAATACCTAAGATCTAAACTAGATATACACCTATCCCTAATGTAAACTTCTGCTCTAGGGTTAAAACTCTTACTATATTAAGGTTTGATACACTTCCTTGGGTTCCTTTCCTATACCTTATTCTCATATATTCATTCTAGGGAAACTATGTGAATCTTATTTGCCTAGTGGCCATTTACCAAATTGCTCTGATACCATAATGTAACACCCCACTTTTCACAACATGTAAACATCACTGAGCGGAAGCTCTTTACTCAAGGGGGGTGTCACAAACATGATATTCATTTGCAATTTGAATAAATAGAACACTTTGCATTGAAAGAAATCTGATTCATACACAGTTCAAGATAGGAATACTACATCAAATACAATTAATCTACTTTGATAGAAAGACTATACATGATATACATTCTATCTAATCTTTGGATCATCTTGGTAAATGGCACCCCACTAGGTTCTTTTTTTTTCTTGAAGTTTCCTTGAACTAATCCTTGCATGCCATGTAACTTCTTCCTCCTAAGCTTGCTCCTTATCTGTGGGAATCTCGCCCCCAGCCATGCATAAAACCAATTGGTAAGTGGAATTGAACATATTATAATATAAAGAAAACTTGTAAACTGAAAATAGACTTTGAACATTAAACATTAAATATTAAACATTAAACATTAAACATTAAAAAGACATACAATTACTTTTTAAATTCACTTTTATCTTGACCTATATAAGGATCCTCGGGTTGCACATAAGTGCCTCTTCTCTTATGCACCGAAGTGCCTCTTGGGTTGCACCGAAGTGCCTCTTGGGTTGCACCGAAGTGCCTCTTCTCTTATGCACCGAAGTGCCTCTTAAATTTTGCTCCGAGGAGCCTCTTAATGAGGACCTTATATAAGCTATCTTTTACATTATCTTTCTCTTGAAAAACTCTTACTTTGCTCTTAAAACTAAATTTTAACTTTACTCTTAATATTCATGAAGATGATACAATAATAAGAACAGTAAAAACATTCAATTCATTTCATGGTACATTCATTGACTTTAAACAATTTAAATAGATAAAACATTCATAACATTCATTGCATGCATATATACATAAATCATGAATTACTTATGTTCAATTAGCATGGACCACTTACCTTATACTTTGGAAAGATCTGATTTCCTTTCCTAGGTTCAGTAAACCCTAATCACGTCCTTAGGGTTTGAAAAACCCCAAACGCCCTGTTCATAACATTCAACATATCAATTTGTATTCCATTCATCACCTAAAACCCTAATTGTACATATGCACAATTATTCACTTTAGATATCCTAGTTTTATCATTATGATCATGGTTATATTAAGTTATCATTATGTTCAATAATACCAGGTATTATCACAAAAGAGAGTTTTTAATGTTTTTAACATGACTAAGATACAAGTCTAGGTTTTTTTTTCTTTGTTAATGACTTTAAAACATATTGGCATTATTTTTAGAATAGGAATCAGAATTAGGCGCTAGAAGTGTCATACTTAGATTATACACATTTTTCTGATTAATTTGATATATAATTTTGCCCTAATTGGATATTCCTATCATTATATAGGGAGTTTGCAATATTCACCTCTATTGATCATCCCAGGCCGTTGGATGCCCATCTGAGGGTCAGATCTGATCAGAGATTCAGCCCTTCATGGCTCTATCCAGTTGCAGCCAAGATGGGCTTATCTCGTGCCTGGACTCGGCCCCAAAAGACTGGCTGAGGGTGTGTGGCCCACTGGCCTCTTCTCCACGCTCCTGCGCTGCCCGTGAGACAACACGTACGCATAGGCGTCCGTGCTTCGTCCTCCGCCATCCACCAACGAAGAAAGCTGCTCACCGGCACTTGCCACAATCACGATGGCCCAGAAAACGCCGTCGTCCCTTCTCGTACTCCTCCTCACACAAGGAAGGATCACCATGGCCTCCCCTTGGCTTCACCCTCAAGTCCATCCTCCGTCATCTAGGGCCCCGCCTGCTGGAGGTTCTGTGTGTTTGCGCCTCTACTGCTAGCATGAGGCCCTTGAGCAAGAACGCCACCAAAGCAACTCCATCCCATATCCCTACCCTCAACTCGCACTAGATAGATATGTCTGGGCCATTGCTTCCGCTGCGGACGCTACTTCCAAGGGTTGGAAGGGAACATGTTGGTCGACGATGCCTAGATTCCTAGATCTGTAATGGCACTCTGCCATTTCTGGACTGCCACCTTCAGTCATGGAGAGACCAAAGTGTAAGAGGAGATCATCGGCATATGATGAAAGGGGTTGGAGGAAGGCAATAAAGTAATAAAAGGGTGAGGATAGGTAGCGAGAAAGATGGAAAAACCCCCATCTATCTTGATTTCACGAGACCCTTTCCTTAGATATACATATTTATACCTCTCCTCAAGTCCCGCCCCCTCACATTACTCTTTCCTTCCCTTTCCTTGGCATACAAGGAATATCTCATACAATAATGATTTTCCAACTCTATAGTCTCTTGCTGTATCGATACAATTCCAAAGTATCTCTCTTTATTTTCCTCATATTAATTCTAATATGTCTTGCTTTATGATAGATCCCATGGAAAGTATGAATGACTTTTGCCAAAAAAAGGAAAAATACCCAATAGGTTTCCAATATAGGAAATACATATTTCCAAAAATTCTATATTTTTCATTTGACCTAATTTCAATGCTTTAATAGATCACATAATTAGAAAAACACTTTCCTTGTTGAGTATTAAAGTCCAGTTTGAGATAATCAATTATTATTCACTTAGACCACATTTCATGCATTTCATGCCTTTTGGAGCAACAATCTTGGAGGAGAGGGGAAAAGAGATTAATAGTATATGGAGACTATAAAAAGGAAAATTTTAAACTTTCTATGCAATAAATATTTTTTTACAAGTATACTTTTTTTTTAATTCCAATTATTTCCTCATGTCCTTTCATTCCTTTTAACGTTTTCAAGGATAGGATATTGAGAAAGGAAATCAACATTTATGTATTTGAATTAATTGTAAAACATAATGCAATATGGAAGAGAAATCATATTTTGGGCCTTGTTTTGTTCCTTTCACTTTATTATCTTTAAAAAAATTTCGTTTCATGTTCTTTTTGCATTAAGACCCTCAAACATTTTTATTTAGGAGAAAATCACATTTTAAGTTTCTAATTACTCTTAAATTTTTGGGATGTTACAATTCTACCCACCTTAAATAAATTTCGTCCTCGAAATTTCCTTAGGCTACCACCCACCTTAGGTTTTTTTTTGCTTACCCCTTCACTTAGTGATAATAAACATTTCAAGGTTCATTTTTGTTCACAATTTTGCATAAAAGAAAATGTGACATAAGACATTTTGATTGCATAAAACATTAATTATTCATTCCTTTGGTCTCCTTCATAACTTTACTAAGTGCTTATGAAACTAAACTTAACACTATATTTAAGACTTCTACCTCAACTTTGTCATGGCTTTCTAACATTAGGTGTAGATGACAATCTATTTTAGGCCCTTTGTATTGCCCATCCTTTTGTCATCCCCGGGTAGGTGTTGATCAAGCACATACCCAACGATGAAAGATCTTATCATGATACCCTTCACCAACCTAATAGTATACATGTCCCATACCACACATACCATTATGAAAGAGAAAGATGCACAATAAGTCTAATGCTTATGACATCCCTCTACATTCCTCACATGGTGTGCACTAACCACTGAGATAAGAGAGGATATGCCACTAGCTAAGATTAGGTCAATACCTAAGATCTAAACTAGATATACACCTATCCCTAATGTAAACTTCTGCTCTAGGGTTAAAACTCTTACTATCTTAAGGTTTGATACACTTCCTTGGGTTCCTTTCCTATACCTTATTCTCATATCTTCATTCTAGGGAAACTATGTGAATCTTATTTGCCTAGTGGCCATTTACCAAATTGCTCTGATACCATAATGTAACACCCCACTTTTCACAACATGTAAACATCACTGAGCGGAAGCTCTTTACTCAAGGGGGGTGTCACAAACATGATATTCATTTGCAATTTGAATAAATAGAATACTTTGCATTGAAAGAAATCTGATTCATACACAGTTCAAGATAGGAATACTACATCAAATACAATTAATCTACTTTGATAGAAAGACTATACATGATATACATTCTATCTAATCTTTGGATCATCTTGGTAAACGACACCCCACTAGGTTCTTTTTTTTTCTTGAAGTTTCCTTGAACTAATCCTTGCATGTCATGTAACTTCTTCCTCCTAAGCTTGCTCCTTATCTGTGGGCATCTCGCCCCCAGCCATGCATAAAACCAATTGGTAAGTGGAATTGAACATATTATAATATAAAGAAAACTTGTAAACTGAAAATAGACTTTGAACATTAAACATTAAATATTAAACATTAAACATTAAACATTAAAAAGACATACAATTACTTTTTAAATTCACTTTTATCTTGACCTATATAAGGATCCTCGGGTTGCATATAAGTGCCTCTTCTCTTATGCACCGAAGTGCCTCTTGGGTTGCACCGAAGTGCCTCTTCTCTTATGCACCGAAGTGCCTCTTAAATTTTGCTCCGAGGAGCCTCTTAATGAGGACCTTATATAAGCTATCTTTTACATTATCTTTCTCTTGAAAAACTCTTACTTTGCTCTTAAAACTAAATTTTAACTTTACTCTTAATATTCATGAAGATGATACAATAATAAGAACAGTAAAAACATTCAATTCATTTCATGGTACATTCATTGACTTTAAACAATTTAAATAGATAAAACATTCATAACATTCATTGCATGCATATATACATAAATCATGAATTACTTATGTTCAATTAGCATGGACCACTTACCTTATACTTTGGGAAGATCTGATTTCCTTTCCTAGGTTCAGTAAACCCTAATCACGTCCTTAGGGTTTGAAAAACCCCAAACGCCCTGTTCATAACATTCAACATATCAATTTGTATTCCATTCATCACCTAAAACCCTAATTGTACATATGCACAATTATTCACTTTAGATATCCTAGTTTTATCATTATGATCATGGTTATATTAAGTTATCATTATGTTCAATAATACCAGGTATTATCACAAAAGAGAGTTTTTAATGTTTTTAACATGACTAAGATACAAATCTAGGTTTTTTTTTCTTTGTTAATGACTTTAAAACATATTGGCATTATTTTTAGAATAGGAATCATAATTAGGCGCTAGAAGTGTCATACTTAGATTATACACATTTTTCTGATTAATTTGATATATAATTTTGCCCTAATTGGATATTCCTATCATTATATAGGGAGTTTGCAATATTCACCTCTATAGATCATCCCAGGCCGTTGGATGCCCATCTGAGGGTCAGATCTGATCAGAGATTCAGCCCTTCATGGCTCTATCCAGTTGCAGCCCAGATGGGCTTATCTCGTGCCTGGACTCGGCCCCAAAAGACTGGCTGAGGGTGTGTGGCCCACTGGCCTCTTCTCCACGCTCCTGCGCTGCCCGTGAGACAACACGTACGCATAGGCGTCCGTGCTTCGTCCTCCGCCGTCCACCAACGAAGAAAGCTGCTCACCGGCACTTGCCACAGTCACGATGGCCCAGAAAATGCCGTCGTCCCTTCTCGTACTCCTCCTCACACAAGGAAGGATCACCATGGCCTCCCCTTGGCTTCACCCTCAAGTCCATCCTCCGTCATCTAGGGCCCCGCCTGCTGGAGGTTCTGTGTGTTTGCGCCTCTACTGCTAGCATGAGGCCCTTGAGCAAGAACGCCACCAAAGCAACTCCATCCCATAGCCCTACCCTCAACTCGCACTAGATAGATATGTCTGGGCCATTGCTTCCGCTGCGGACGCTACTTCCAAGGGTTGGAAGGGAACAGGTTGGTCGACGATGCCTAGATTCCTAGATCTGTAATGGCACTCTGCCATTTCTGGACTACCACCTTCAGTCATGGAGAGACCAAAGTGTAAGAGGAGATCATCGGCATATGATGAAAGGGGTTGGAGGAAGGCAATAAAGTAATAAAAGGGTGAGGATAGGTAGTGAGAAAGATCGAAAAACCCCATCTATCTTGATTTCACGAGACCCTTTCCTTAGATATACATATTTATACCTCTCCTCAAGTCCCGCCCCCTCACGTTACTCTTTCCTTCCCTTTCCTTGGCATACAAGGAATATCTCATACAATAATGATTTTCCAACTCTATAGTCTCTTGCTGTATCGATACAATTCCAAAGTATCTCTCTTTATTTTCCTCATATTAATTCTAATATGTCCTGCTTTATGATAGATCCCATGGAAAGTATGAATGATTTTTGCCAAAAAAAGGAAAAATACCCAATAGGTTTCCAATATAGGAAATACATATTTCCAAAAATTCTATATTTTTCATTTGACCTAATTTCAATGCTTTAATAGATCACATAATTAGAAAAACACTTTCCTTGTTGAGTATTAAAGTCCAGTTTGAGATAATCAATTATTATTCACTTAGACCACATTTCATGCATTTCATGCCTTTTGGAGCAACAATCTTGGAGGAGAGGGGAAAAGAGATTAATAGTATATGGAGACTATAAAAAGGAAAATTTTAAACTTTCTATGCAATAAATATTTTTTTACAAGAATACTTTTTTTTAATTCCAATTATTTCCTCATGTCCTTTCATTCCTTTTAACGTTTTCAAGGATAGGATATTGAGAAAGGAAATCAACATTTATGTATTTGAATTAATTGTAAAACATAATGCAATATGGAAGAGAAATCATATTTTGGGCCTTGTTTTGTTCCTTTCACTTTATTATCTTTAAAAAAATTTCGTTTCATGTTCTTTTTGCATTAAGACCCTCAAACATTTTTATTTAGGAGAAAATCACATTTTAAGTTTCTAATTACTCTTAAATTTTTGGGATGTTACAATTCTACCCACCTTAAATAAATTTCGTCCTCGAAATTTCCTTAGGCTACCACCCACCTTAGGTTTTTTTTTTGCTTACCCCTTCACTTAGTGATAATAAACATTTCAAGGTTCATTTTTGTTCACAATTTTGCATAAAAGAAAATGTGACATAAGACATTTTGATTGCATAAAACATTAATTATTCATTCCTTTGGTCTCCTTCATAACTTTACTAAGTGCTTATGAAACTAAACTTAACACTATATTTAAGACTTCTACCTCAACTTTGTCATGGCTTTCTAACATTAGGTGTAGATGACAATCTATTTTAGGCCCTTTGTATTGCCCATCCTTTTGTCATCCCCGGGTAGGTGTTGATCAAGCACATACCCAACGATGAAAGATCTTATCATGCTACCCTTCACCAACCTAATAGTATACATGTCCCATACCACACATACCATTATGAAAGAGAAAGACGCACAATAAGTCTAATGCTTATGACATCCCTCTACATTCCTCACATGGTGTGCACTAACCACTGAGATAAGAGAGGATATGCCACTAGCTAAGATTAGGTCAATACCTAAGATCTAAACTAGATATACACCTATCCCTAATGTAAACTTCTGCTCTAGGGTTAAAACTCTTACTATCTTAAGGTTTGATACACTTCCTTGGGTTCCTTTCCTATACCTTATTCTCATATCTTCATTCTAGGGAAACTATGTGAATCTTATTTGCCTAGTGGCCATTTACCAAATTGCTCTGATACCATAATGTAACACCCCACTTTTCACAACATGTAAACATCACTGAGTGGAAGCTCTTTACTCAAGGGGGGTGTCACAAACATGATATTCATTTGCAATTTGAATAAATAGAATACTTTGCATTGAAAGAAATCTGATTCATACACAGTTCAAGATAGGAATACTACATCAAATACAATTAATCTACTTTGATAGAAAGACTATACATGATATACATTCTATCTAATCTTTGGATCATCTTGGTAAACGGCACCCCACTAGGTTCTTTTTTTTTCTTGAAGTTTCCTTGAACTAATCCTTGCATGTCATGTAACTTCTTCCTCCTAAGCTTGCTCCTTATCTGTGGGCATCTCGCCCCCAGCCATGCATAAAACCAATTGGTAAGTGGAATTGAACATATTATAATATAAAGAAAACTTGTAAACTGAAAATAGACTTTGAACATTAAACATTAAATATTAAACATTAAACATTAAACATTAAAAAGACATACAATTACTTTTTAAATTCACTTTTATCTTGACCTATATAAGGATCCTCGGGTTGCATATAAGTGCCTCTTCTCTTATGCACCGAAGTGCCTCTTGGGTTGCACCGAAGTGCCTCTTGGGTTGCACCGAAGTGCCTCTTCTCTTATGCACCGAAGTGCCTCTTAAATTTTGCTCCGAGGAGCCTCTTAATGAGGACCTTATATAAGCTATCTTTTACATTATCTTTCTCTTGAAAAACTCTTACTTTGCTCTTAAAACTAAATTTTAACTTTACTCTTAATATTCATGAAGATGATACAATAATAAGAACAGTAAAAACATTCAATTCATTTCATGGTACATTCATTGACTTTAAACAATTTAAATAGATAAAACATTCATAACATTCATTGCATGCATATATACATAAATCATGAATTACTTATGTTCAATTAGCATGGACCACTTACCTTATACTTTGGGAAGATCTGATTTCCTTTCCTAGGTTCAGTAAACCCTAATCACGTCCTTAGGGTTTGAAAAACCCCAAACGCCCTGTTCATAACATTCAACATATCAATTTGTATTCCATTCATCACCTAAAACCCTAATTGTACATATGCACAATTATTCACTTTAGATATCCTAGTTTTATCATTATGATCATGGTTATATTAAGTTATCATTATGTTCAATAATATCAGGTATTATCACAAAAGAGAGTTTTTAATGTTTTTAACATGACTAAGATACAAATCTAGGTTTTTTTTTCTTTGTTAATGACTTTAAAACATATTGGCATTATTTTTAGAATAGGAATCATAATTAGGCGCTAGAAGTGTCATACTTAGATTATACACATTTTTCTGATTAATTTGATATATAATTTTGCCCTAATTGGATATTCCTATTATTATATAGGGAGTTTGCAATATTCACCTCTATAGATCATCCCAGGCCGTTGGATGCCCATCTGAGGGTCAGATCTGATCAGAGATTCAGCCCTTCATGGCTCTATCCAGTTGCAGCCCAAATGGGCTTATCTCGTGCCTGGACTCGGCCCCAAAAGACTGGCTGAGGGTGTGTGGCCCACTGGCCTCTTCTCCACGCTCATGCGCTGCCCGTGAGACAACACGTACGCATAGGCGTCCGTGCTTCGTCCTCCGCCATCCACCAACGAAGAAAGCTGCTCACCGGCACTTGCCACAGTCACGATGGCCCAGAAAATGCCGTCGTCCCTTCTCGTACTCCTCCTCACACAAGGAAGGATCACCATGGCCTCCCCTTGGCTTCACCCTCAAGTCCATCCTCCGTCATCTAGGGCCCCGCCTGCTGGAGGTTCTGTGTGTTTGCGCCTCTACTGCTAGCATGAGGCCCTTGAGCAAGAACGCCACCAAAGCAACTCCATCCCATAGCCCTACCCTCAACTCGCACTAGATAGATATGTCTGGGCCATTGCTTCCGCTGCGGACGCTACTTCCAAGGGTTGGAAGGGAACAGGTTGGTCGACGATGCCTAGATTCCTAGATCTGTAATGGCACTCTGCCATTTCTGGACTACCACCTTCAGTCATGGAGAGACCAAAGTGTAAGAGGAGATCATCGGCATATGATGAAAGGGGTTGGAGGAAGGCAATAAAGTAATAAAAGGGTGAGGATAGGTAGCGAGAAAGATCGAAAAACCCCATCTATCTTGATTTCACGAGACCCTTTCCTTAGATATACATATTTATACCTCTCCTCAAGTCCCGCCCCCTCACGTTACTCTTTCCTTCCCTTTCCTTGGCATACAAGGAATATCTCATACAATAATGATTTTCCAACTCTATAGTCTCTTGCTGTATCGATACAATTCCAAAGTATCTCTCTTTATTTTCCTCATATTAATTCTAATATGTCCTGCTTTATGATAGATCCCATGGAAAGTATGAATGATTTTTGCCAAAAAAAGGAAAAATACCCAATAGGTTTCCAATATAGGAAATACATATTTCCAAAAATTCTATATTTTTCATTTGACCTAATTTCAATGCTTTAATAGATCACATAATTAGAAAAACACTTTCCTTGTTGAGTATTAAAGTCCAGTTTGAGATAATCAATTATTATTCACTTAGACCACATTTCATGCATTTCATGCCTTTTGGAGCAACAATCTTGGAGGAGAGGGGAAAAGAGATTAATAGTATATGGAGACTATAAAAAGGAAAATTTTAAACTTTCTATGCAATAAATATTTTTTTACAAGAATACTTTTTTTTAATTCCAATTATTTCCTCATGTCCTTTCATTCCTTTTAACGTTTTCAAGGATAGGATATTGAGAAAGGAAATCAACATTTATGTATTTGAATTAATTGTAAAACATAATGCAATATGGAAGAGAAATCATATTTTGGGCCTTGTTTTGTTCCTTTCACTTTATTATCTTTAAAAAAATTTCGTTTCATGTTCTTTTTGCATTAAGACCCTCAAACATTTTTATTTAGGAGAAAATCACATTTTAAGTTTCTAATTACTCTTAAATTTTTGGGATGTTACAATTCTACCCACCTTAAATAAATTTCGTCCTCGAAATTTCCTTAGGCTACCACCCACCTTAGGTTTTTTTTTTGCTTACCCCTTCACTTAGTGATAATAAACATTTCAAGGTTCATTTTTGTTCACAATTTTGCATAAAAGAAAATGTGACATAAGACATTTTGATTGCATAAAACATTAATTATTCATTCCTTTGGTCTCCTTCATAACTTTACTAAGTGCTTATGAAACTAAACTTAACACTATATTTAAGACTTCTACCTCAACTTTGTCATGGCTTTCTAACATTAGGTGTAGATGACAATCTATTTTAGGCCCTTTGTATTGCCCATCCTTTTGTCATCCCCGGGTAGGTGTTGATCAAGCACATACCCAACGATGAAAGATCTTATCATGCTACCCTTCACCAACCTAATAGTATACATGTCCCATACCACACATACCATTATGAAAGAGAAAGATGCACAATAAGTCTAATGCTTATGACATCCCTCTACATTCCTCACATGGTGTGCACTAACCACTGAGATAAGAGAGGATATGCCACTAGCTAAGATTAGGTCAATACCTAAGATCTAAACTAGATATACACCTATCCCTAATGTAAACTTCTGCTCTAGGGTTAAAACTCTTACTATCTTAAGGTTTGATACACTTCCTTGGGTTCCTTTCCTATACCTTATTCTCATATCTTCATTCTAGGGAAACTATGTGAATCTTATTTGCCTAGTGGCCATTTACCAAATTGCTCTGATACCATAATGTAACACCCCACTTTTCACAACATGTAAACATCACTGAGCGGAAGCTCTTTACTCAAGGGGGGTGTCACAAACATGATATTCATTTGCAATTTGAATAAATAGAAAACTTTGCATTGAAAGAAATCTGATTCATACACAGTTCAAGATAGGAATACTACATCAAATACAATTAATCTACTTTGATAGAAAGACTATACATGATATACATTCTATCTAATCTTTGGATCATCTTGGTAAACGGCACCCCACTAGGTTCTTTTTTTTTCTTGAAGTTTCCTTGAACTAATCCTTGCATGTCATGTAACTTCTTCCTCCTAAGCTTGCTCCTTATCTGTGGGCATCTCGCCCCCAGCCATGCATAAAACCAATTGGTAAGTGGAATTGAACATATTATAATATAAAGAAAACTTGTAAACTGAAAATAGACTTTGAACATTAAACATTAAATATTAAACATTAAACATTAAAAAGACATACAATTACTTTTTAAATTCACTTTTATCTTGACCTATATAAGGATCCTCGGGTTGCATATAAGTGCCTCTTCTCTTATGCACTGAAGTGCCTCTTGTGTTGCACCGAAGTGCCTCTTGGGTTGCACCGAAGTGCCTCTTCTCTTATGCACCGAAGTGCCTCTTAAATTTTGCTCCGAGGAGCCTCTTAATGAGGACCTTATATAAGCTATCTTTTACATTATCTTTCTCTTGAAAAAATCTTACTTTGCTCTTAAAACTAAATTTTAACTTTACTCTTAATATTCATGAAGATGATACAATAATAAGAACAGTAAAAACATTCAATTCATTTCATGGTACATTCATTGACTTTAAACAATTTAAATAGATAAAACATTCATAACATTCATTGCATGCATATATACATAAATCATGAATTACTTATGTTCAATTAGCATGGACCACTTACCTTATACTTTGGGAAGATCTGATTTCCTTTCCTAGGTTCAGTAAACCCTAATCACGTCCTTAGGGTTTGAAAAACCCCAAACGCCCTGTTCATAACATTCAACATATCAATTTGTATTCCATTCATCACCTAAAACCCTAATTGTACATATGCACAATTATTCACTTTAGATATCCTAGTTTTATCATTATGATCATGGTTATATTAAGTTATCATTATGTTCAATAATACCAGGTATTATCACAAAAGAGAGTTTTTAATGTTTTTAACATGACTAAGATACAAATCTAGGTTTTTTTTCTTTGTTAATGACTTTAAAACATATTGGCATTATTTTTAGAATAGGAATCATAATTACGCGCTAGAAGTGTCATACTTAGATTATACACATTTTTCTGATTAATTTGATATATAATTTTGCCCTAATTGGATATTCCTATCATTATATAGGGAGTTTGCAATATTCACCTCTATAGATCATCCCAGGCCGTTGGATGCCCATCTGAGGGTCAGATCTGATCAGAGATTCAGCCCTTCATGGCTCTATCCAGTTGCAGCCCAGATGGGCTTATCTCGTGCCTGGACTCGGCCCCAAAAGACTGGCTGAGGGTGTGTGGCCCACTGGCCTCTTCTCCACGCTCCTGCGCTGCCCGTGAGACAACATGTACGCATAGGCGTCCGTGCTTCGTCCTCCGCCGTCCACCAACGAAGAAAGCTGCTCACCGGCACTTGCCACAGTCACGATGGCCCAGAAAATGCCGTCGTCCCTTCTCGTACTCCTCCTCACACAAGGAAGGATCACCATGGCCTCCCCTTGGCTTCACCCTCAAGTCCATCCTCCGTCATCTAGGGCCCCGCCTTCTGGAGGTTCTGTGTGTTTGCGCCTCTACTGCTAGCATGAGGCCCTTGAGCAAGAACGCCACCAAAGCAACTCCATCCCATAGCCCTACCCTCAACTCGCACTAGATAGATATGTCTGGGCCATTGCTTCCGCTGCGGACGCTACTTCCAAGGGTTGGAAGGGAACAGGTTGGTCGACGATGCCTAGATTCCTAGATCTGTAATGGCACTCTGCCATTTCTGGACTACCACCTTCAGTCATGGAGAGACCAAAGTGTAAGAGGAGATCATCGGCATATGATGAAAGGGGTTGGAGGAAGGCAATAAAGTAATAAAAGGGTGAGGATAGGTAGCGAGAAAGATCGAAAAACCCCATCTATCTTGATTTCACGAGACCCTTTCCTTAGATATACATATTTATACCTCTCCTCACGTCCCGCCCCCTCACGTTACTCTTTCCTTCCCTTTCCTTGGCATACAAGGAATATCTCATACAATAATGATTTTCCAACTCTATAGTCTCTTGCTGTATCGATACAATTCCAAAGTATCTCTCTTTATTTTCCTCATATTAATTCTAATATGTCCTGCTTTATGATAGATCCCATGGAAAGTATGAATGATTTTTGCCAAAAAAAGGAAAAATACCCAATAGGTTTCCAATATAGGAAATACATATTTCCAAAAATTCTATATTTTTCATTTGACCTAATTTCAATGCTTTAATAGATCACATAATTAGAAAAACACTTTCCTTGTTGAGTATTAAAGTCCAGTTTGAGATAATCAATTATTATTCACTTAGACCACATTTCATGCATTTCATGCCTTTTGGAGCAACAATCTTGGAGGAGAGGGGAAAAGAGATTAATAGTATATGGAGACTATAAAAAGGAAAATTTTAAACTTTCTATGCAATAAATATTTTTTTACAAGTATACTTTTTTTTAATTCCAATTATTTCCTCATGTCCTTTCATTCCTTTTAACGTTTTCAAGGATAGGATATTGAGAAAGGAAATCAACATTTATCTATTTGAATTAATTGTAAAACATAATGCAATATGGAAGAGAAATCATATTTTGGGCCTTGTTTTGTTCCTTTCACTTTATTATCTTTAAAAAAATTTCGTTTCATGTTCTTTTTGCATTAAGACCCTCAAACATTTTTATTTAGGAGAAAATCACATTTTAAGTTTCTAATTACTCTTAAATTTTTGGGAT
Source organism: Alisma plantago-aquatica (assembly GCA_963693085.1). Classification (NCBI taxonomy): domain Eukaryota; kingdom Viridiplantae; phylum Streptophyta; class Magnoliopsida; order Alismatales; family Alismataceae; genus Alisma; species Alisma plantago-aquatica. The sequence continues at coordinate 192,483,509 of OY856409.1, forward strand.
GTTACAATTCTACCCACCTTAAATAAATTTCGTCCTCGAAATTTCCTTAGGCTACCACCCACCTTAGGTTTTTTTTTGCTTACCCCTTCACTTAGTGATAATAAATATTTCATGGTTCATTTTTGTTCACAATTTTGCATAAAAGAAAATGTGACATAAGACATTTTGATTGCATAAAACATTAATTATTCATTCCTTTGGTCTCCTTCATAACTTTACTAAGTGCTTATGAAACTAAACTTAACACTATATTTAAGACTTCTACCTCAACTTTGTCATGGCTTTCTAACATTAGGTGTAGATGACAATCTATTTTAGGCCCTTTGTATTGCCCATCCTTTTGTCATCCCCAGGTAGGTGTTGATCAAGCACATACCCAACGATGAAAGATCTTATCATGCTACCCTTCACCAACCTAATAGTATACATGTCCCATACCACACATACTATTATGAAGGAGAAAGATGCACAATAAGTCTAATGCTTATGACATCCCTCTACATTCCTCACATGGTGTGCACTAACCACTGAGATAAGAGAGGATATGCCACTAGCTAAGATTAGGTCAATACCTAAGATCTAAACTAGATATACACCTATCCCTAATGTAAACTTCTGCTCTAGGGTTAAAACTCTTACTATCTTAAGGTTTGATACACTTCCTTGGGTTCCTTTCCTATACCTTATTCTCATATCTTCATTCTAGGGAAACTATGTGAATCTTATTTGCCTAGTGGCCATTTACCAAATTGCTCTGATACCATAATGTAACACCCCACTTTTCACAACATGTAAACATCACTGAGCGGAAGCTCTTTACTCAAGGGGGGTGTCACAAACATGATATTCATTTGCAATTTGAATAAATAGAACACTTTGCATTGAAAGAAATCTGATTCATACACAGTTCAAGATAGGAATACTACATCAAATACAATTAATCTACTTTGATAGAAAGACTATACATGATATACATTCTATCTAATCTTTGGATCATCTTGGTAAATGGCACCCCACTAGGTTCTTTTTTTTTCTTGAAGTTTCCTTGAACTAATCCTTGCATGTCATGTAACTTCTTCCTCCTAAGCTTGCTCCTTATCTGTGGGCATCTCGCCCCCAGCCATGCATAAAACCAATTGGTAAGTGGAATTGAACATATTATAATATAAAGAAAACTTGTAAACTGAAAATAGACTTTGAACATTAAACATTAAATATTAAACATTAAACATTAAACATTAAACATTAAACATTAAACATTAAACATTAAAAAGACATACAATTACTTTTTAAATTCACTTTTATCTTGACCTATATAAGGATCCTCGGGTTGCACATAAGTGCCTCTTCTCTTATGCACCGAAGTGCCTCTTGGGTTGCACCGAAGTGCCTCTTGGGTTGCACCAAAGTGCCTCTTCTCTTATGCACCGAAGTGCCTCTTAAATATTTCTCCGAGGAGCCTCTTAATGAGGACCTTATATAAGCTATCTTTTACATTATCTTTCTCTTGAAAAACTCTTAATTTGCTCTTAAAACTAAATTTTAACTTTACTCTTAATATTCATGAAGATGATACAATAATAAGAACAGTAAAAACATTCAATTCATTTCATGGTACATTCATTGACTTTAAACAATTTAAATAGATAAAACATTCATAACATTCATTGCATGCATATATACATAAAACATGAATTACTTATGTTCAATTAGCATGGACCACTTACCTTATACTTTGGGAAGATCTGATTTCCTTTCCTAGGTTCAGTAAACCCTAATCACGTCCTTGGGGTTTGAAAAACCCCAAACGCCCTGTTCATAACATTCAACATATCAATTTGTATTCCATTCATCACCTAAAACCCTAATTGTACATATGCACAATTATTCACTTTAGATATCCTAGTTTTATCATTATGATCATGGTTATATTAAGTTATCATTATGTTCAATAATACCAGGTATTATCACAAAAGAGAGTTTTTAATGTTTTTAACATGACTAAGATACAAATCTAGGTTTTTTTTTCTTTGTTAATCACTTTAAAACATATTGGCATTATATTTAGAATAGGAATCAGAATTAGGCGCTAGAAGTGTCATACTTAGATTATACAAATTTTTCTAATTGATTTGATATATAATTTTGCCCTAACTGGATATTCCTATCATTATATAGGGAATTTGCAATATTCACCTCTATTGATCATCCCAGGCCGTTGGATGCCCATCTGAGGGTCAGATCTGATCAGAGCTTCAGCCCTTCGTGGCTCTATCCAGTCGCAGCCCAGATGGGCTTGTCTCGTGCCTGGACTCGGCCCCAAAAGACTGGCTGAGGGTGTGCGGCCCACTGGCCTCTTCTCCACGCTCATGCACTGCCCGTGAGACAACACATACACATAGGCGTCCGTGCTTCATCCTCCGTCGTCCACCAACGAAGAAAGATGCTCACCGGCACTTGCCACAGTCACGATGGCCCAGAAAACGCCGTCGTCCCTTCTCGTACTCCTCCTCACACAAGGAAGGATCACCATGGCCTCCCCTTGGCTTCACCCTCAAGTCCATCCTCCGTCGTCTAGGGCCGCCTGCTGGAGGTTATGCGTGTTTGCGCCTCTACTGCTGGCATGAGGCCCTTGAGCAAGAACGCCACCAAAGCAACTCCATCCCATGGCCCTACCCTCAACTCACACCAGATAGATATGTCTGGGCCATTGCTTCCGCTGCGGACGCTACTTCCAAGGGTTGGAAGGGAACAGGTTGGTCGACGATGCCTAGATTCCAAGATCTGTAATGGCACTCTGCCGTTTCTAGACTACCACCTTCAGTCATGGAGAGACCAAAGTGTAAGAGGAGATCATCGGCATATGATGAAAGGGGTTGGAGGAAGGCAATAAAGTAATAAAAGGGTGAGGATAGGTAGCGAGAAAGATGGAAAAACCCCCATCTATCTTGATTTCACGAGACCCTTTCCTTAGATATACATATTTATACCTCTCCTCAAGTCCCACCCCCTCACGTTACTCTTTCCTTCCCTTTCCTTGGCATACAAGGAATATCTCATACAATAATGATTTTCCAACTCTATAGTCTCTTGCTGTATCGATACAATTCCAAAGTATCTCTCTTTATTTTCCTCATATTAATTCTAATATGTCCTGCTTTATGATAGATCCCATGGAAAGTATGAATGATTTTTGCCAAAAAAAGGAAAAATACCCAATAGGTTTCCAATATAGGAAATACATATTTCCAAAAATTCTATATTTTTCATTTGACCTAATTTCAATGCTTTAATAGATCACATAATTAGAAAAACACTTTCCTTGTTGAGTATTAAAGTCCAGTTTGAGATAATCAATTATTATTCACTTAGACCACATTTCATGCATTTCATGCCTTTTGGAGCAACAATCTTGGAGGAGAGGGGAAAAGAGATTAATAGTATATGGAGACTATAAAAAGGAAAATTTTAAAATTTCTATGCAATAAATATTTTTTTACAAGTATACTTTTTTTTTAATTCCAATTATTTTCTCATGTCCTTTCATTCCTTTTAACGTTTTCAAGGATAGGATATTGAGAAAGGAAATCAACATTTATGTATTTGAATTAATTGTAAAACATAATGCAATATGGAAGAGAAATCATATTTTGGGCCTTGTTTTGTTCCTTTCACTTTATTATCTTTAAAAAAAATTTGTTTCATGTTCTTTTTGCATTAAGACCCTCAAACATTTTTATTTAGGAGAAAATCACATTTTAAGTTTCTAATTACTCTTAAATTTTTGGGATGTTACAATTCTACCCACCTTAAATAAATTTCGTCCTCAAAATTTCCTTAGGCTACCACCCACCTTAGGTTTTTTTTTTGCTTACCCCTTCACTTAGTGATAATAAACATTTCAAGGTTCATTTTTGTTCACAATTTTGCATAAAAGAAAATGTGACATAAGACATTTTGATTGCATAAAACATTAATTATTCATTCCTTTGGTCTCCTTCATAACTTTACTAAGTGCTTATGAAACTAAACTTAACACTATATTTAAGACTTCTACCTCAACTTTGTCATGGCTTTCTAACATTAGGTGTAGATGACAATCTATTTTAGGCCCTTTGTATTGCCCATCCTTTTGTCATCCCCAGGTAGGTGTTGATCAAGCACATACCCAACGATGAAAGATCTTATCATGCTACCCTTCACCAACCTAATAGTATACATGTCCCATACCACACATACTATTATGAAGGAGAAAGATGCACAATAAGTCTAATGCTTATGACATCCCTCTACATTCCTCACATGGTGTGCACCAACCACTGAGATAAGAGAGGATATGCCACTAGCTAAGATTAGGTCAATACCTAAGATCTAAACTAGATATACACCTATCCCTAATGTAAACTTCTACTCTAGGGTTAAAACTCTTACTATCTTAAGGTTTGATACACTTCCTTGGGTTCCTTTCCTATACCTTATTCTCATATCTTCACTCTAGGGAAACTATGTGAATCTTATTTTCCTAGTGGCCATTTACCAAATTGCTCTGATACCATAATGTAACACCCCACTTTTCACAACATGTAAACATCACTGAGCGGAAGCTCTTTACTCAAGGGGGGTGTCATAAACATGATATTCATTTTCAATTTGAATAAATAGAACACTTTGCATTGAAAGAAATCTGATTCATACACAGTTCAAGATAGGAATACTACATCAAATACAATTAATCTACTTTGATAGAAAGACTATACATGATATACATTCTATCTTATCTTTGGATCATCTTGGTAAATGGCACCCCACTAGGTTCTTTTTTTTCTTGAAGTTTCCTTGAACTAATCCTTGCATGTCATGTAACTTCTTCCTCCTAAGCTTGCTCCTTATCTGTGGGCATCTCGCCCCCAGCCATGCATAAATCCAATTGGTAAGTGGAATTGAACATATTATAATATAAAGAAAACTTGTAAACTGAAAATAGACTTTGAACATTAAACATTAAATATTAAACATTAAACATTAAACATTAAACATTAAACATTAAAAAGACATACAATTACTTTTTAAATTCACTTTTATCTTGACCTATATAAGGATCCTCGGGTTGCACATAAGTGCCTCTTCTCTTATGCACCGAAGTGCCTCTTGGGTTGCACCGAAGTGCCTCTTGGGTTGCACCGAAGTGCCTCTTCTCTTATGCACCGAAGTGCCTCTTAAATTTTGCTCCGAGGAGCCTCTTAATGAGGACCTTATATAAGCTATCTTTTACATTATCTTTCTCTTGAAAAACTCTTACTTTGCTCTTAAAACTAAATTTTAACTTTACTCTTAATATTCATGAAGATGATACAATAATAAGAACAGTAAAAACATTCAATTCATTTCATGGTACATTCATTGACTTTAAACAATTTAAATAGATAAAACATTCATAACATTCATTGCATGCATATATACATAAAACATGAATTACTTATGTTCAATTAGCATGGACCACTTACCTTATACTTTGGGAAGATCTGATTTCCTTTCCTAGGTTCAGTAAACCCTAATCACGTCCATGGGGTTTGAAAAACCCCAAACGCCCTGTTCATAACATTCAACATATCAATTTGTATTCCATTCATCACCTAAAACCCTAATTGTACATATGCACAATTATTCACTTTAGATATCCTAGTTTTATCATTATGATCATGGTTATATTAAGTTATCATTATGTTCAATAATACCAGGTATTATCACAAAAGAGAGTTTTTAATGTTTATACATGACTATGATACAAATCTAGGTTTTTTTTCTTTGTTAATGACTTTAAAACATATTGGCATTATATTTAGAATAGGAATCAGAATTAGGCACTAGAAGTGTCATACTTAGATTATACACATTTTTCTGATTAATTTGATATATAATTTTGCCCTAATTGGATATTCCTATCATTATATAGGGAATTTGCAATATTCACCTCTATTGATCATCCCAGGCCGTTGGATGCCCATCTGAGGGTCAGATCTGATCAGAGCTTCAGCCCTTCGTGGCTCTATCCAGTTGCAGCCCAGATGGGCTTGTCTCGTGCCTGGACTCGGCCCCAAAAGACTGGCTGAGGGTGTGCGGCCCACTGGCCTCTTCTCCACGCTCCTGCGCTGCCCGTGAGACAACACGTACGCATAGGCGTCCGTGCTTCGTCCTCCGTCATCCACCAACGAAGAAAGCTGCTCACCGGCACTTGCCACAGTCATGATGGCCCAGAAAACGCCGTCGTCCCTTCTCGTACTCCTCCTCACACCAGGAAGGATCACCATGGCCTCCCCTTGGCTTCACCCTCAAGTCCATCCTCCGTCGTCTAGGGCGCCGCCTGCTGGAGGTTCTGTGTGTTTGCGCCTCTACTGCTGGCATGAGGCCCTTGAGCAAGAACACCACCAAAGCAACTCCATCCCATAGCCCTACCCTCAACTCGCACCAGATAGATATGTCTGGGCCATTGCTTCCGCTGCGGATGCTACTTCCAAGGGTTGGAAGGGAACAGGTTGGTCGACGATGCCTAGATTCCTAGATCTGTAATGGTACTCTGCCGTTTCTAGACTACCACCTTCAGTCATGGAGAGACCAAAGTGTAAGAGGAGATCATCGGCATATGATGAAAGGGGTTGGAGGAAGGCAATAAAGTAATAAAAGGGTGAGGATAGGTAGCGAGAAAGATGGAAAAACCCCCATCTATCTTGATTTCACGAGACCCTTTCCTTAGATATACATATTTATACCTCTCCTCAAGTCCCACCCCCTCACGTTACTCTTTCCTTCCCTTTCCTTGGCATACAAGGAATATCTCATACAATAATGATTTTCCAACTCTATAGTCTCTTGCTGTATCGATACGATTCCAAAGTATCTCTCTTTATTTTCCTCATATTAATTCTAATATGTCCTACTTTATGATAGATCCCATGGAAAGTATGAATGATTTTTGCCAAAAAAAGGAAAAATACCCAATAGGTTTCCAATATAGGAAATACATATTTCCAAAAATTCTATATTTTTCATTTGACCTAATTTCAATGCTTTAATAGATCACATAATTATAAAAACACTTTCCTTGTTGAGTATTAAAGTCCAGTTTGAGATAATCAATTATTATTCACTTAGACCACATTTCATGCATTTCATGCCTTTTGGAGCAACAATCTTGGAGGAGAGGGGAAAAGAGATTAATAGTATATGGAGACTATAAAAAGTAAAATTTTAAACTTTCTATGCAATAAATATTTTTTTACAAGTATACTTTTTTTTAATTCCAATTATTTCCTCATGTCCTTTCATTCCTTTTAACGTTTTCAAGGATAGGATATTGAGAAAGGAAATCAACATTTATGTATTTGAATTAATTGTAAAACATAATGCAATATGGAAGAGAAATCATATTTTGGGCCTTGTTTTGTTCCTTTCACTTTATTATCTTTAAAAAAAAATTATTTCATGTTCTTTTTTCATTAAGACCCTCAAACATTTTTATTTAGGAGAAAATCACATTTTAAGTTTCTAATTACTCTTAAATTTTTGGGATGTTACAACAGCGATGAAGGCCACGAGCAAAATCATCTAATACATATGCAATAGAAGTAGGGCGTGTTGTTCATAGGCCAAATAATATCTTGGGAATTCCAACACAAGACAGTAAAAGAAGGAGCTCACATGTGGATCCTGAAGTAAGGACAAGCGATCCATCATGTCAAGAGTTTTGGCCACACATTTCTTGAGAAGCTCCTTGGAAAAACTTTGTTTTGTGGAAACATGACCTCCTAGAATCTTCGCTCCATGTTCTCATCGGGAAAAGTCAATAGGAAACAAGCCTGACTCTGTATCTCATCAAGGGTCTCGTGAGGGGTCAGTAGAAGGCCAAAAGATCTTTGTCTTCTTAATATTGAGATGAAGACCAAAGGTTGGAGATAAGGCCTTAGACCCCTCAATGGTGTCCCCGATGAGGATTCCATCATCAAGGTAGAAAGGAAGCAAGTTGAAATGGAAATCATCCTTCAAATGTAAAATAAGAGGGTGAAGAGACGACAAAGAAGAAGGGGTCCCAATGGATCACCTGGTTGGACACCGCCTATTGATAGAAGAGGCTCAGTCTGATCTATGTAGACAAGCATTGGGGAGCTATAGCAGAATTCTACCCAAAATGCAATAGTAGGACAGTAAAGACGAACGTCTCGAAATATAGTAGATTTGTCAACCATATTGAAGGCATCGTTAAAGTCAACCAATGCCATTGTATCAATACTATAATGTTTTCTGTCATGGACAAGGTGAGTGACTGCATGTAGAAGGGCTTCAACACCACAAGAAATACCAACACCAAATTGATGATCCTAAAGATAAGGGACGACATCTGACAAGACGCCCTTGGTCGCATTCTTAGAGACAAGGCGATGCCAGATCGTACCCATGGAGATAGGTCATATTTCATTATCTGGCTTGAGCAAGGGAGTCAAATGAGCACTAGCAACATAGGGTTGTAGAGAGGCAAGACAACAACCATTAAGCCAAACATTAACGACGATGGAAACAACACTAAGAAACTCATCTTTAGCAGCTGCAGCTACCCCACGCATGGCGTCTATAAGGTGTTGTGCACGAAGGTTGTCGTGTGCACAAGCAGTTCCTTTCTGAAACGATAAGATGGATCTTCAACCATTGAACTAGAAGCCACAAAAGGGGAAAAAGAGATGCCAAATGAAGGTGGCGTCATAGGTTGGGGAAGTTGGGGGTGCTTAGCGTCAAGATCCAGACAGGTAGCAGCATCGATAGCGGCAACACCACTAGATGATAGAATTTGGGTGGCGGAAGTAGTTTGGCCATCTTTAAATGTATACTTGGCACAACGAACCACAACTTCAATAGACTGATCACAAACAGAAGGACGTTGGAGGGCCCATATCGAGCAAGGAGTTGTTGAATACCGTCAAGACCTGAATCTCAAGTTTCGATAGCTTTAAGGATCATAAGTTGTTGAAAGCCAATATCGAGCAAGGAGCTGTTGAATATTGTCAAGACCTGAATCTCAAATTTGGATAACTCTAAGGATCATAAGTTGTTGAAGCGAGACGTGCATCTAAGAAGAGTGTTCTTGAGCAGATTCAGGGGAGAAACGGTAGAAAACACATACTAGGGGTAATAAAAAGTGGACCCAAGCGTCAATAGTAATATTTAAATATGAACAAGCGGATCCGGTGTAGGCTAATATCCAAATAAAAAAATAAAAAATTTGTGTCAAATCCATATTTATATATCATCCATCCATTCGTGGTAGGTGTACTTGTAATGCAGTTCTTTCTTCTTATAGTTACTTTAAGAGGTTTGCTATGCAGACCCGTTTTGAAATTCAAAACGGAACCCCAAACAATCTTCACCACATGTTACAAGGTATAACAAATAAAAATAATATATTTTTATTTGTAACATGTGGTGGAGATTGCTTAGAGTTTTGTTTTGAATTTCAAAATGGTGTCCACCTAGCATTTGTCTTTAATTTAAAGGTGTCTCGTACGCGTCTTGATTCTAAATTTGTCTTTCGGCGTCGGCTGTGCCCAAACAATGTCGGTTGTAAAGCACCTATCCAAAGTAATATTTTATTCCTTACTATTTAGTCTTGCAAGCATCCGGACATCGCCAACCTTATATAATGTGCGATTTTATTATTGCTACGACCAGCCATATGAACATATGGGGATCTGTGACGAACTTCACTGTATAGGAGGGTGTTGCAGCGGATGCTCCAAAAAGTGATCATATTGAGTATTCATATCGAAAATATAGTGTAAAGTTGATGAGGTCTTGCAAAAAAACGATTAGATAATCACGAGGAACACAACAAAACGATCTTAATTTGCTTTATATAATTTTGTATTATCTTAAGTTGAGCATTGAGCACACCCGGAAACAAATTTGAAAACCAGGTCAATAAACGATTACATAACATTGATTAACAGTCCAGCCTTTTTTGTATTGACATGTATTACAGTTGTGTATATTTCTGGTACCATCCTTTTGTATGTATGTCATGTCAAAGTTATATTCAATGGTGGCTAGACAATAGTCTTCAGCGGTCTAACTTTTTATTCTAGCGTGTATAGTTTTTCCACTGACGTTAAGCGAGTAATGTAAAAGATATATCTCTTATAGGTCAAAGACCTGAAAACGCTTTCAACGGTCAATTTTCTGTACTTATGTGCTATGTTTATAATAGTTGTGTGTAGAGTACATATTATGTTTGTACAAAATGTGTATCGCACAATTTCTATGTACTTTTTGGGTGTGATGTATTTACAATTGGATGGACTTAATTTAGGAGACACTAGAGAGGGGATATGCGTCTTGCAAACCCCCCCCCTCCCCCACCCAAAATCACCTACCAACAATGTTTGTCCCCCTTCTCTGCCCCCCACTACACGCTACTCCTTGCCACCTCACTTTCACCTCTATTTCTCTCTTGTTGCACCTCTGCTCCCCTAGCACTTTCCACCTACCACCCCCTCTCTCCCTCTCCCTCTCTCTCTCTCGCTCTCTTGCAGTACCCATGCCCTCTCACACCCCCTCTCATTTTCACACACATTTGCCTTCCACATGCCACCTCTCTCTCTCCTTTGTCTTGTTCTCTCACCTACATGTCACCCCCTTTTATTTTCTCCCTCATACACACAAGCACACATACTTATTAATGAGAAATAGACACACTCAATAAGAACTGGGTGCATTTTTTGAAAATTGAGCGCATTTTGTGAGGACTGGGCGCATTTTCTGAGAATGGGCACGTTGAATTGAAAATTGGGCGCATTTAAGTGGAACTGTGTGCAATGAAGTAAGAATTGGACGCATTAACTGGTGTTTTCTCTGAGAATGGGTGAGTTGCACTGAAAAATGAGTGTGTCTAAGTGGAACTAGGCGCAATGAAGTGAGACTGGACGCATTTGACTGAAATTTGGGTGCATTAACACTATTATTGTTCATGCTACTACAAACAATGGATGTATACATTAAGAAGTGAGTATATGTGATATGCGCCTATTTTTTTATAAAATGTGCTTACTTTTTGATAAAACTGTGCCTACTTTTTGATGAAATGCATCTCTTTTTTAAGAAATGTGCCTACTTATTTACATGAATACAACTAATTTTTAATGAAATGTGGCTCCTTATAGATTAAATTCACTCAATCTTGATGAATTGCACCTACTTATTTGCACAAATGTGCCTAATTTTGATGGAAGGTGCATACTTTTTGATAAATTGTGCTTACTTTTTTTTTATAAAATGTGCCTACTTATTTGCACCAATGCACCTAGTTTTTTGATAAAATGTGTGTTTTATTAATGAAATTCGCCTCTTTTTGATGAAATGTGCTCACTTCTATACACAAATGTACCTAATTTTTTTTTATAAAATGTGCCTCCTTTTTTATGAATTGCGCCCACTTTGTGATGAATTGTACCTTTTTCATTAAATGTGCCTACTTATTTGCATGAATGCACCTAATTTTTAATAAAATGCACCTCTTTTTTATTAGATGTGCCTACTTATTTGTACGATGCGTCTAATTTCTAACGAAGTGCACCTCTTTTTTTATCAAATGTGCCGACTTATTTGTATGAATGCAACTCATTTTTGATGGAATGTGCCTACTTATTTGATGAAATATGCCTCCTTTTTTATGAAATGCGCCCACTTTCTGATGAATTGCACAATTTTCTTGATAAAATGTGCCTACTTATTTGAATGAATGCACCAAATTTTTAATGAAATGTGCATCTTTTTTGATGAAATGTGCCTACTTATTTATATGAATGCGACTAATTTTTGATGGAATGCACCTACTTATTTGATGAAATGTGCCTCCTTTTTTATGAAATGTGCCCACTTTATGATGAATTGCGCCAATTTTTTTATGAAATGTGTCTACTTATTTACATGAATGCACTTAATTTTTAATGAAATGTGAATCTTTTTTGATGAAATATACCTACTTATTTGCATGAATGTGACTAATTTTTTATAGGATGTGCCTACTTATTTGATGAAATGTGCCTCCTTTTTCATGAAATGCCCAGTTTGTGATGAACTGCGCCACTTTTTTGATGAAATGTGCATACTTATTTGCTTGAATGTGCCTAATTTTCCGCATCTTTTTTTATTTAATGTGCCTACTTATTTGCATGAATGTGACTATATTTTTATTAAATGTGACACCTTATTGATGAAATTCACTCAATTTTGATGGATTTTTCCTACTTAGTTGTACACTTATTTTCTCACTTTTCTCTTCTCTCATCAAAAATATGTCTCCATTGGTCTAGTTAGAAAGTATTTTTTGCTAGAACATAATGCATTTTATTTTGTTGGAAAATTCATACAAGTCAAAAGTTATTAACATCGTCATCCTAAAGATTTACTGTTATGCATGCGCCTAATTTATAGAGCAATGTGCCTTAAATGGGGTTAAAGTGCCTGAAAATGGGCTTAATGCACATACTCGTCAGTGTAATGTCTATTTCACCCAATTTATGTTATGCGCCTAATTTATAGGCCAATGCGGCCAAAAAGGGGTAAAAGTGCCTAAATATGGGCTTAATGTGCCTACTTGTCAGTGTAGTGTCTATTTAAGCCCAACTTATTTTTATGCGCCTATTTTATAGGTCAATGTACTGAAAAATAGGTTAAAGCACTTAAAAATGGGCTTAATGTGCCTACTTGTTAGTGTAGTGTCTATTTGAGCCCAATTTGTTGTTATGCGCCTAATTCATAGGCCAATGGGACCAAGAATTGACACGAATCTTAGCATAAATATTTATAGTAAAACACTGAATGATGGTGCTAATGTGCGTAATTATGTCGCCAATTCATCTAATTCTTATAGTATGTGCATAATAGCAAATTAACATGTATTTTACTAGTAATGTGCCCACTTATACTAGTAAAGTATCAACATTTCACCTTTTAAGAATTAAAACATGGGTGCATTGCTCGTATAAGTGCACACATTCTACTAAAAAGTGAATGAATTCCATTAAAAATTGAATGATGTAAAAAATATTTTAAAAATGCATTTATATATTTTTCAAAAAATATGAATATTTGTCTTGTTGATTTGTATTTTTTGTAAGAAATCCAATAGCTTTTATTTCATCAAAAAATCATTACGGATTAAAAGTTATGTGCGAAATAATTTTTTCTCTCCCTTATTTTGTCAAAAATAATTTTTTCCTTCAACTGCTTCACCCCAGAGTCTATGCAAGAATGTTCTGCTCAGAAGAATGCCTTGCTCCACCTACTTATGATCCTTAAGGCATTGGAAACATGGAACTCTGATCCTAATGGCATTCAGCGGCTACTCACTCAGATCCTGACCCACAAATGACCTTTTGTCCGCGAACAATCTATTGAAGCTAGAGTTTCTTGTACCAAACCTAAGATTAAGGATGGGCATTTCTCTACAGCACTACATGTTCTATACTCTAGTTGTGTTGCCTCGCCCAACACTGCTACTTGCTTGGATATTAAATCTAAGCACCCTCATCTGCCTCCACTTATGGTGCAACCTCCTTATGATATTCCTTACTCTCCTTTTGTGGCCTCTCGTGTTATGGTTGAAGATGCTATCTTATCCTTATAGAAAGGTATTGTTTGTTCTTGTGATGGAATCCACATTCAACACCTTCTTGATGCCATGTGGCAGTAGTAGCGGTTATAGATGAGTTCTTGAACACAATCTCAGTTGTGGTCAATCTTGTAGGAAAATATGGCCACATAGTAGGCAGCGGGAATGAAAAAAATTATCTATTTATATTCCCCATAATAGCAAGATCATGTCAATAACTATGAAATAGGAAAGATGGTTTTAAGAATTTATACCGGGTCCTAGAGCAAGTCCAGCGACTACAACTCATTGCAGTACACCTATCTTCTAGTTGCTCCTGGATGGTGTTTGTGTAGCTCCTGGTCTTCACCACGTACATCATATTGGAACAACATTTGCAATGACTCATGTTGTCTTGCCACAGATTGGAAGCTGATGTTGCCCTCCTAGAGACGGGCAAAGTCCACCTCGCCTATAGATAAGTCAACAAGGACCAACTAGAACTCTTATAGTTTTATTAGAACATATGGGAAAGAGTTATCCCTCCCGTTGGTCTACCAGTCACCAACTTGCTCTTCCATAATTTTTTCTCCCTTGCTGTCCATCCCTTTAGTGGGTAGGACTTTCTCAAGCTCTCTATTGGTTACAACAACTAGAGAGGATAACAATTGTTAGAGGCAATTGAGTTATGTTCTTAGAAGCCCCCAGTACCCTTCTATTTATAGGAGGGGTTAGTGTCTGGGTTTCCAATCTATGTGGAGTGAAAGGAACTGAAAGATCATGAATTTTCACAACATGTGAATCACGAACCGGTCATTTGGCAACCGAACCGGTCAGTTCACATGCCATCCAATCGGTTTGCAACCCAAACTGGTCATTTTTTCTTGTTTCCCAGTCACACAGGGATAAGCAATCTCATTTCCAATTAATGCACAACATTAATTCTTGTACCAATCAAATTGAATTAGTGAAAGGGTCAACTTTTCTCACAAGTTTGGGAAAGCTACCAGAACGTTCAATTGGCATGACCAAGTCGATTAGTTCAGTCATCTCACCCAACCTGAGCTGATTGGTTCACTCAGTGAGATGATCATTTGGTGCCCCAATTCATGAAAAACTCAACCAATACAATTCCAATCAACTTGACACTCTAAACATCCATCTCAACACTTGAGTCGATCAGTTGGTAGTTCAGTCAGCTGAATTTTTGCTTGAATTGAATACCTAAACACTTTAGTAATCAATCCAATCATCATTCATGATTAAACTCTTCTTCTAGAAGAATTCCTATGTATGTGACCCTATAGGTCCTGTATCACATTGGCAGTGAATGTCTATAACTAGTTTATGACATCACAAGCAAAGAGTGGCACCTAGTCATACATCAGTTCTACCCAAATGAATAGAAAGTTGGAGAACAACTTTAACTTACAATTTATGGAAGATGTTATAGTAATTGTATAATTCCTTAATCTCTGATATCGAGAATGAACTCAAGGAATAGAGTCGCCATCCTCTCACATGTTCAATCCATGTTCCTTGAACCAAGAATAGACTATATGAGATATATGTGACCTCAATATCATATATTGATTCATATGTGCATGCGCATGTGATAACACTCCATTTTACGTACTTTGTGTATATATTTTACACTGCTTTTAGTATGTCTTTTGTTAGCTTTTCACATAATTTTGCTATCTTTGTGACTAAAGCTTCACACACATGATTGCAAGGATGTTCACAACATAGATCGTGGATCAAGACCATGACTGCGGTCTACTTCATTCCCAACTATGATCGCGGTCCACTTCTTTCCCAATCGCGATCGCGATTCCAAAGTTCCATAGAAGTCGTGATCGTCAGATGACAAGGAGAGATCGTGACAGGATCCACAGACCGCAGTTTCTTCTCTACCACGGCCTTGATGGAAGCCGCGGACAAGAAGGACTTCAGTCAAGCAGACCACGATTAACTGAGGAACCGTGGTCACTGATAAGTCTTTGTAAAACTGCGACCAATTGGGAGACCTCGACCGACCGGATGCAAGCGGACCTCGACGGCGATCATCATGAAGCCGCAACCAAACTCAACCGCAGTCAAGAATGAATAAGGCATGGATCGCGACCACGGTCTCACCTCCACTTAACCCAGACCGCGACCGCGGTTCTAAGTCGGTGGAAGGTGCCTATAAATAGTGCCCCCACCTGTCTTGTCAAGGGAGAGGAAGACAAGTTCAGATCCCGAGGCCACGAAGTGCTGCTGCATTCCAGACTCGTCCCCGACCATCGATCCATCAATCTTGGATCTCCAAGAGTGAAAGCCGAAGAGAGAGAAGATGGCGCCCACCCCTTCTTTGAGAGGAGAAGACCATCCACATGGTAGATCCAGATCTGAAGAAGTAGTGTGTAGTATCACATTTCTTCTCTTCTAGATTTATCACTTCCTCCTATTGTACTTCTCTCCTCTCCTCGTGGTATCTTATGGACCTATCTTGTTGTAATGTCGTCATGTCATCCACAAACATGAGTGGCTAAACATCTTAACTTGGGTTGGGAGTAGCCACTAAGGCTCTCCCAACATGTATATTGTCTCTTTCTTTTGAATATACATATTCTCATCAAGATTATCTCCATGCATCTGTTTTAATGCTTCACTTGTATGATTAGATACCATATTTTGATGTTTAATTGTTGATATCTCGAGAGAGTAATATCGCTTTTATCACATTTCATGGAGTGGTACGAATGCACGAGAGTGTTGGAATGCTAAAGCTTTAAACCATATGTTTTGCTACGAAAGTTTTTGAGTTGTCATCTCGAGAGAGAGGCTTTTTTTAGACTAGATCTATCCTCATCTCGAGAGAGAGTGGAATAGATGTTTTCTTGGTTGCTAGTAATCTTGATATGAGTATGAAAGAGAGAGAGATAGTTTTACATGTTGGTAAGGTGATTTAGTTGGTGAACCCCAACCCGAGTTCTCCATCATATACTTGTTTACAGTTGGTTCCCTTTTTTTACCGTTCTTGTTCATGTGCCACCGTTCCTTAGGGAACATCTCTGTATCCCTATTTGTCTGGAGTACAAGAGTGTTTGATTCCGCGTTCTTAACACGACCAACCTTCTCCCTGTGTTTGACCCCGATCGCTACATCGGACCCCGTTTATCGTTGTGGGGGCATGAGAGTCAGGTTATCTCTTTAAAAGTATGACTACTTTAATCCACACCTTTTGGACGTGTGATTTAGGCTGGTCAAATTTTTGGCACCATTTCCGGGGACAAGGAAAAACAGTACTGTTAAGAACCCGAGTCCACTTACTATACTCCCGCACCTCAAGCTTAGCAATAAGCTTGACAACACAGTTGCTTTAAGCATTCTAACCTGAGTTCATGCATAATAGCTTGTTTTACCAGTCTGATTTCCTAACTTGACTGTATGACCTATTCAGGTACCTAGGAAGAAGCGATTTGTTCAACTTAAATCATGTTCATCATGCCGCCACACGTGGATGGTCCCCTTTCAGCAAATGAGCAAAACGTGAGGATTAGACAACACCCACCTCCGCCATGAACCAATGAAGATAGGAATGACCATTATAATGACGATCATCTCTATGAATAACAAGAAGAACTTGAATTTGAACAACCCGAAGATGATCATCACCACGAAGAGTGTCACCATCATCGCAGGCACAAAAGAAACCACCACAACTAAGAGAGAAATCGCAGGGATAGTGCCAGTGAAGATGACGATAATGAAGAAAAGACTCTTCGGGAGTTGGCAGCTACAAAAGCCAACAACTCGAGATGTCCTGTGATCATCCCAAGGTTCGATGCAGCAAACTTCAAAATGAAACTAGCAGTAATCTCTATGATCCAAAATAAGGTCTTTCGAGGGAGTTCAAAGAATGATAACCCTTATCATCACCTCGACGCTTTTAAAAATATATGCGATACAATTAAGATGTGGGGAGTTCCACAAGAAGTCATTTACTGTAAGGGTTTCATTTTCTCCTTGGAGGACAAGGCACTATCCTGGTACCTTAGACTACCACATCAATCTTTGAATGGATGGAACACATTGGCAGACGCTTTCATGAATAAGTTCTACCCCACCGAGAAGACTGTTTGTAATAGGCAGAAGATCACGTCTTTCACGCAGAAACCATGTGAGAATATGCATGAAGCCTGGGAAAGGTATCAGGAATACCAGAGAGATTTCCCTCACCATAATTACAAGAAGGGGTTCTTGATAACAACATTCTATAATGGTCTAACTCCTGAAGAGAGAGTCTCACTAAATGCAGCAGCAGGAAGCAACTTTCTCAGTAAAAAGCCCTGTAGATCTAAAAAGATCATAGAAAACATGGCTGAGTTACAAGCTGGGACTGACTATGATAGGACCGAAAGAGGGTATGCTAAGAAAGCCACCAATGAAGGGCCATTTATTGAATCAAAGGCTCTCGAAGCAATCACATCTCAATTACAAAGGATAGAAACGGATGTCAAATAGCTGAAGGAATCAGGAGGGAAAGGAAAGAAACAAATTGAGAAGGTGATGAAATGTGTCACTTGTGGTGAAGGTGGGCACGGAATAGATAACTGCATATACACCCGATCTGGAGAATCAAGTGAAAGCGAGTCTGAGGGCGACGAAGCTGAGAATGTCTTATGCCAACTTCAAGAGGCCAAATCACCTAGGTTTTAGTTATGGAAACAAAGAGGCTACAGAAAATTCACATTAATTGAATAATCCGCCTAAGCAACCACCAGGTTTCGAGAAGAGGAGTGGACAAGGACAGCACACCAAGATAAGAACTTTCCATACAAACAAAACCAACTATCAAGGTCAAGGGAAGTATCAAAACCGCCAAGCTACCAACACAAGTCAAGGACAAGGACAAGCTCAAGATCAGAGTCAGGCAAGGAACAATGGTCAACCTAACTTAGTGGGCAAAATATTCGATTTTGTCAAGAGACAGGACACGATAAACAATCAACTAGCACAAAGTGCACTATCCAACTCTGGTGTCTTGAATACGATGCAGGTCCAAATGGCGAATATGCAAACACACCAACACCAGATAGACCAACAACTTGCTTAGTTGGCCGAGCTGATGAAGAACCCTTCAGGGAAGATACCATCTAACATAGAGTCTTCCAAGATGGTGGTCCTTAGATATGGAAGGACGGTAGAGTGCCCTGAAGCAACCAGACCTGAAGAACCAGAGCCAGAGATTATTCAGAGAAATCAACCAAAGAAAAAAACCAACAAGCTCAAGTGAGGGAACCAGAACCTGTGGAAGACTTATTCGCCAAAAGAAGTCAATAATCCCTGAGATTGCCATTTCCGTACAAACTCATAAAGGCACATCTCAAAAAGAGGTATGAAAAGTTTATGGAGTCGGTATGGATGCTTTGCAAGAAATGCCAACATATGCCAAGTTTTTCAAGGACCTAATCACAAAGAAAAGAAGAGGAGGATGGGTTGAAAGAGTGCACCTTGGCAGTATGTCTATTGCCTTTGTAAAGGCAGAATTACCTACCAAGAAGAAGGACCTTGGAGCCTTTACTATACCTTTTGTTGTAAGAGATAACATCGAAAAGAAGGGTCTCGCTGACTTAGCGGCAAGCATCAGTCTTATGCCTTTAATCCTTGCACAACAATTGGGACTGACTGATATGCTCAGGACCAATATGAGAATCGAGTTGGCGGACCACACCATTAAAAGGCCTGTGGGAGTAGTTGAAGATGTTCCGATTTGTGTGGGAAGATTCTTCATCCCATGTGATATTGTTGTCATTGACACTATTGAAGACCCTACGTGCCCTATCATCTTTGGACGTCCTTTCTTGGCGACCGGGAGGGCACTGATTGATGTCACTAAAGGCATCATAACTCTGAGGGTTAGAAGCGAATACATCGATTTCAAGGTGAAAGATGTAATGAAAGGACCACACCTACTCGAATTTGCTTACATCGTGGATAGATACAACCAATATTGCGAATAAGTAGAAGAAGACACAACAATGGTAGACCCTCTTATGATGGCGTTAAACAAGGAAGATTCGGAAATCGACGACCCCGAGGTTGTTGAAATCCTCAAATACCTGAATCAAGATGAAGGAGATTTGAGTGACGAAGAGGAAGTTGTCGAGACAGTCAAGTATGCTTCTCTAGAAATGACACCAGGAGAAGAGAAGACACCTAAACCCAAACCAGAACTGAAACAGTTTCCAGAAGGTTTTAAGTACAAATTTCTTGATAACGAGGAGAGAAACCCTGTTATATTTAATGCTAGTCTGACTGAAGAGCAATTGGAAAGACTTCTTAAGGAGCTAAGGCTCCATAGGCAAGCTATAGGCTATTTAGTAGATGATATCAAGGGACTTAACCCTGCTCTATGTATGCACCGCATAAATCTGCAAGAGTCCGCAAAACCCCTAGTTCAACCCCAGAGGAAGCTGAATCAAATGCAAAAAGAGGTTGTAAAGAAGAAAGTCATTAAGCTAAGAGACGCAGGCATTATATACCCGATCTGCGACAACAATTAGGTGAGCCTGATTCATGTTGTACCAAAGGAAGGGGGGATGACAGTTGTGAAAGGTGATAAAGGAGATGAAGTAGCCATCCGGACTATCACCGAGTGGAGAATGTGTATCGACTATCGAAAGTTGAATCAAGCAACAAAGAAAGACCACTACCCTCTTCCCTTTATCGACCAAGTGCTAGAAAGACTTGCGCATCATGAATATTTTTGCTTCTTGGACGGTTATTCTGGATTTTACCAAGTTTCCATCCTACCTGACGATCAAGAGAAAACTACATTCACTTGTCTATATGGTACCTATGCCTTCTGGAGAATGTCACTCGGATTATACAATGCTCCTACAACTTTCCAACGTTGCATGATCTTGATGTTCTCAGACTTTTTGGAAGATATTGTGGAGGTCTTTATGGATGATTTTTCTGTCTATGGATAAGATTTTGATGGTTGTTTGAAAAACCTATCGTTGGTCCTGCAATGCTGTGAAGAGAAGAACTTGGTTCTCAACTAGGAGAAATGTCATTTCATGGTACAAGAGGGCATAGTCTTATGCCATAAGGTCTCAAAAAGAGGAATTGAAGTAGATGTCAGCAAGGTGGAAGCTATCTCTAAACTACCTCCACCTAAATCCATAACTGGAGTGCGAAGTTTTCTCGATCATGCTGGTTATTATCGAAGATTCATATAGGACTTTTCAAAGATTTCAAAACCCTTATCAAATCTACTGATCAAAGATGCAGAATTTGATTTTATAAATGATTGTTTGAAGGCTTTTCAGACTTTAAAGGAAGCACTCATAACCCTACCTATTCTTCAAGCTCCAGATTGGGTGCTACCTTTTGAGCTAATGTGTGATGCTAGTGGCTATGCCATAGGGGCAGTCTTGGGGCAGAATAAGGACAAGAAGCACCATGTCATCAACTATGTCAGCCGTACTCTTGATGAAGTGTAGGTAAATTACACAACTACTGAAAAAGAAATGCCCGCTATCATTTTCACCTTCAACAAGTTCAGATCTTATCTGATTAGGGAAAAAGTAAAGGTCTACACCGACCATGGCGCAATATGATACCTGATGCAAAAAAAAGACACTAAGCCTAGGTTGCTAAGGTGGGCCTTATTACTCCAGGAGTTCAATCATGAGATCATTGATAAGAAAGGGGCGGAGAACGTAGTCGTTGACCACTTTTTTTTTTTTTAGTTAAGCCAGGAGGTCGTCTATTCATCTCACCCTCCTCGTGTGAGCTAAAAAACGTCAAGTACAGCTCCTGCTTATAAAGTGCAGGTCAAACCCCCACATGACTGACTCACATCACAGAGACCCCAGCAAAAGCACTGAACAGCCAAGACGACAACAAGACATAAAGAAGCAACAACTCAACCAGAGCAATAAGGATGCTTAAATCTCAAAACCACGTAGGGAGTGTGGTTCCTCTCAAGAAGAGCCATGCCACGAACTCTAGGCGGAAAACAACTAGGATCAGAAATCACAATCAAATCATGACTGAGGACTCCCCATTTACCAATCTCTCTGGGAATAGAATTGATGGCCCTGTGAACAAGCGAACCAACAATACCTTCGTCCTCCATGTAGCTCTTTATCTCCCTGACAATACGAGAAACCCTCCAAGGAACACAGGCAGTGCCCCATAGCATGCGATAAGAATGCTCGTCATCAATCTCCAAAACAGCAATCCGCAAGGATTGGTTCTCAGCCAGCTTTAACCCAACTGCACAAGCTTGAAGGGAAGCAGAAAGATGATCATTTGCAGTTAACCATGCTCTAGCAATCTGACAGATAGCAGCCTGGTGATTCCTGGTGATACTAGCCATCCACCACCTGTGGTGACCGGAAGAGTCTCTACTCCTACCGACCGTGATGTTCATCTTCAAGGAATTGAGGTCAGGGGTCATCCATCTCAAAAGGTGAACCTCCCTAAGAGCATAGTTAGGGTCATCAATACCGTGATGATTTAGGCGCCTATGTTCTTCCGGATGGGCGAGGGCGCGGAACCATCTCTTTTTCAACATGGTGTTGAGATGTGCAATCAAGCAGTTCATATCATGGGCAAAGGGCGCCTTATAGCCATCATATCTAGCACGACATCTCCATCTCCAAATGTAAAAAGGAATAAGCGTAGCAAGGCAAGCTGCAATCCACTCCATAACAATGGAAGATCTCCCCCGCGAACAGATAGATAAAAGCTCAGCTGTATTATGAGGCCGGGTTCTAGCAGTACGAAGAGAGAACTTGTTCCAGAAAGCAGAAGCAAGGCAGCTGTGGAAGAAAAGGTGATCCATATCTTCAGAATTGGGGTCATCGCAGCACTCACATCTAGAAGAAAAAGGAATATGGCACCTAATAATGTTGTCATCAGTAGGAAGAGCTCTATGAGAAAGCTTCCAAATGAGCGTGCAAGCCTTGGGCGCATCTAGGTGCCAAATCTTCTGAACGGCAGATGGGGCATCATTTTGATTCATAGTCAAGATCTTCTTCACAGATTTGATAGAGAACATACCCGTCACCTCCGGACACCAAACAAGCATATCATCATCCTCATTTACCTGCTGGTCGGCTTTCTTGATCAGATAAATACCATCCTCATTGAGAAGCTGCCTCAAAGAAGACCAGTCCCAACCTTCGTTTTGGATCCAGAAGTCACGAACAAGGAAATGATGGTTGCGATCACTGGTATGCAAGGCATGATCAAAGAGTCTTTCATCACACCAGAGGGAGTCCCAAAAAGAGATGAGTCCTTTCCCAACTCTCCATCTACAGAAAGGAAGAATCGTAGGGAACAGATTCCAAAGATGTTTCCAGTAAGAAGAAGCAGAACTACTGTATCTAACATTATGCGGATAAAACTCAGATCTACTATGCGCCCTACTCGCATATTTCTCTCTACAGAATCTTGCCCAAATCATGTTCTTTGCTAAAATCTCCCAGCACGCTTTAGCCATGAAAGCTTTGTCAACAATTCTCGTATTATGAAGGCCCAAACCGCCATACTCCACAGGCTTTGCAATCTTGTTCCAGCCAATCCATGCCTTACGATGGTTATTCTCTCTATCTGCCCAAAGAAACCGAGCAAGGATAGCGTCAATACGATCCGAGACTCCACAAGGAATACCAATGGCAGCAGCAGTATGAACAGTCGTCGACGAGAGGACATGTGCAATGAGCAACTTCCGACCAGCAAAAGAGAGGAGCCTCGACTTCCAGGATGCCACCTTCTGTCTAATCTTCTGAAACAGCCCCTCAAAATCATTAAGAGCATATCTACCCATTCTAATGTTGACTCCCAGATATAGAAACGAATCCGCAGTAGTATCAATCTCAAGAGTGTGCGCAATGCTGGAGATGGTAGCATCACTTTTGCTGCCCACAGTACAAATCGATTTGGCACGATTGATCTTCTGTGCAGAAGCTGCTTCATAAGCCTTCATAATCTGATGTACACGCTGCAAAGTGTCAGGATGAGCATTAAGGAACATCACCACATCATCCGCATAGAGGAGAAACAGAGGAGCAGAGCCGTTGCCACGAGTGCGGAATCTTTCCAACTTGTGAACGTGATCAATGTGATGGATGTATCTACTAAGAAGCTCTTCATAAATGATAAATAGGAAGGGGGAGATTGCATTCCCTTGTTTGAGGCCTCTGAGCATGGGAAAGAAACCATCATACTCACCCCCGATGGAGACCGTAGCCCACGCATTAGAGAAGAAACTAAGACACAACTTGCAGAAATCATCTGAGAACCCAAATCTCATCAAAATCTTCTTGAGAATTGGCCATTCAACCCTGTCAAAAGCTTTCGACATATCTAGCTTGATCATGACGTTAGGCTGCTGTCCGCCCTTGTGAATATCATGCATTAACTCCTTGGTCATCCTGATGTGATGAGTTATCTCCCTGCCATGAATGAAGGCCGCCTGCTCCTCAGAAATAATAGAAGGCATCAACTTGGCCATGCGGTTACTAACAACTCTAGCAAGAATACGCAAGGAAACGTTTTCAATGGAGATAGGACGGAAGTCTTTATCAATCTTTTTAGGATTCTCGACCTTCGGAACAAGAAGGATTTTGCAGCTATAGAGACTCCGGTGACAAACACGGCCAGTAAAGAACATCTCAGTCAACAACATGAAGTCTTTCTTAATGGTATCCCACATAGCAGTGTAGAAAGGAACTGTGAAACCGTCAGGGCCCGGGGCAGTGTGCGTGTCCATTTGAGCAAGGGCAGCACGGACCTCATCCTCCATAGGAATAGCAGTGAGGGAGCTGTTATCATCCATAGAAATCATCTCCGGAATAGCCTGCAACATCTCATCAAGGACATCATCATCGTACGTGGAGCAGTCACTATAGAAGTCTCTGTAATGCACAGCAGCTAGATTTGCAATCTCACGGGGGTCATCCAAATATGAACCATCGTCCATCAACAAGCTACGAACACTGTTATGCTTCCTCTTAGCCTTCACGATAGCATGATAGAATCTAGTGTTCCTTTCGCCTTCATTGAGCCAGCTAATACGAGACTTCTCTTTCCAGATGTTTTCCTCAGTATCCAGGACCTCCTGAAGCTCATATTCCGCTTGTCTGAGATTTGTTTCATTTTCTAACGAAGGATTATCATCATAAGCAATCTGGGTAGTGTGTACAATGTCTTCCAGATCTTTTTTCCTCTGCTTAATATCACCATAAGTCTGCTTGCTCCACGTCTTAAGGGCTTCTCTGACCATCTTGATCTTGAAAAAGAAAGACTCGGACGGGTTCCCCCACGAAACCAAATCCCATGTCTCATTGATAAGATTACGACAACTCTCATGGCTCAGCCACATCTGCATAAAAGAAAAGGATCTACGGCCTCTGCAGTTTCTCAAAGTCCCAGGCTGGTAAAGAATCGGGCAGTGATCAGAGACCCTGTACCGGGTAAGGTGAGAGGATAAAGCATTAGGAAAAAAATTACACCAAGCTTCATTGAAAAAAGATCTGTCCAGCCTCTCCTAGATAGTAGGGGTGCCGTACTACTTGTCAACCCAGGTGTACTTGCTGCCCTCATAAGGAACCTCCCTCATATTAACATCATGAATGAAAGAATTGAACTCCGTGATATCTAGGAAGCTTCTGTCAAGACCCCCTCTTTTTTCAGCATTATCTCTGATGGTATTAAAATCACCTGTAATCAGCCATGCCTCATCACCCATCATATGAGAAAGATCGTTGATGTCCTCCCAGAGATTCCTTCTAGACACATGATTGCAGCTCGCGTAAACCAAAGTAACAAAGAAAGCAGGATTGTCCGCCACATTGAGCTTAAGAGTAATATGCTGTCTATGCTTCCGGACCACAGTGGGGTTTAGCTCATTATCAACGTAAAGCCAGAGCTTACCACCTTCCTCCTCATTACTGGAAGTCCAGTCAAGCCTAACAATATCAAGAAGCTTCTCCGCAACAAGAGCATGTAGGAAAGGTTCAGCAATGCAAACAATCTTCGGGGAGTGTCTTCTACAAAGTCTGCCCAGGACTCTTCTAGTTTTGTTGTTCGCCGCTCCTCTAATATTCCAGAATAAGATTTTGGAGTCCATAGAGAAGAAACAAGGATGATACTACGGCTAGCAGCCTCCACGGCAAACATCACTGTCTCTGTCAATCCAGTCATCATCCGAGAACGGGGTCTCGCCTTCTGATAAACGTCTTCTGTGTCCATGAAATCGCTGCCCATGTACTCGACTATCAAACTGAGAAGAAGGCCCCTCTTCACACGCAAAACTTGGCCGACGTCTGCTGCCATTATGGCCTGCCCGTGAACTCCCATCGCCTAGGTGAATGAAATCCCGAACACTGCTCAGCTGTAAACGGACCCTATTCCCTTCATCATCGAACACGACTCTATTGTGTTGTGCCTCACGTTGCTGCTGGTTTTCTTCTTCACTGGCTGGCTTATCTTCAACGGCAATCAGCGGCTGCTCATCCCTCTTTTCTAACTCAGTGAGAACGGCTGTATTCTCAGGAACCTCCGTCTGTGGTGCCTCATTTACGTAAGCTGTTCTATGGATAGAGAGAGCTTCCATAGGAATACCTAGCTCCTCGCCAATCTCAGTGCGTGAGAAAAGGGATGATCTAGGACTCCCTCTTGCTACCATCTGCAACATCACATCCGACCTCCGATCGCCATAAGTAAGGGCCACATATTGTGGTACATCCTCTCTGAAGGCTTCAACAAGGACCAAGATACCAGAAATGTCGTCGTGGTTACGCATCCAGTCCGAAACAAGGACCAATCTGCCAAAGCTGTTAACAATACTATCAATGGCATCATCATCACGACAGACAATAGGAAGATTTGCGATCCAGAACCATAAAGCTTCCTTCTTGGAGCAAGGCTCACCGTCCTCCAAGGATTTGAGGGTAACTCTGATGTTTTGAAACTGGAAGCTACCATCTTTACAAGCATCCATCGCTAGCTCCTTAGATTCAAAGAAGGCAACAGCTTTGCTACGAGCATGACGATAAATATCTGTCGCGTGCGGCCACATCTTCTGCAACATAGGACCCAAAGCCTCCCAGGTAGTACCGGACTGCCAAGCTATCTCCACAGCACAACCAAGAGCCACGGCTCTATTCTTCCTTTCTTCTGTATCAGGTCCGAGATTGACTGCAACTCTTTTGGGAACATGTTGAGGTCCACCTCGAGCCGGAACGCCAGTTCTCATCGCCGGGAAATCCTCCATGGAGAAGATGTTGGGTGGTTGAGGACGAGGGACGAAGGTACATTGCCTAGCAACATGACCCGGTCTTCTGCACTTGTAACAAACAATGGCGTTTTGACATTGGGACTGCCAATGTCCTTTCCCCAAGCATCTGTAGCACGTGTCCTTTGGTACCCCTATCTCCCATTGCACTGGAGATGGTCTTCTAGGATCGCGGTTTGTGACAGCCGATCTGGGGTTTCGGACCAGCACGTCGTCGCTGCTACGGGTCTCCCGAGGTCTCTGTCCTCCCTCCTCTTCCAGACGGCTGCTAATCTGTCCTCCTGACCTTGCGGTAGACGAATCGCCATGCAAGGGTCGTGCAGTCGCATCGTGATTTCCGGAACCCGTCTTCTCGGTTGAAGTAGCCCTCGTCGGCACTGTATCCTCGCTAGGGTTGACAGCCGAACTAGCAGAACCTTGAACCTGCACGACAACAGCCCCCACTTCGCGGCCGCCCTCTGGTTCCATCGGACTGGTCGCCGGGGTTGGTGAACGAAGGACGTGCCGGATGTCCTGGATTACGGTATCTGGAGGTATGGCTGTCGTCGCAAAACCTTCTCTTCTATCTTGGACGGCCTGTCTCGCCAACATGGCGCTCTGCCGCGTGAGCCTTCTCGTGAACGGAGCGGGTAGCATCTCACCCTGATCGTCGACGGAAAGAACCACGGGGGTAGATCTCGGTAGGCGGGGTGCCTAACCAAGATTGGGACAGCGCCCGCCGCCGGTGAACGACTGGTCCCGGAGGGTTGGTAGCCCCCAGCGGACGGAGTGTCCCACTGGGGTGAGGCAGCGGCGGAGCCGCGGTATCCGCCTCACGATCGCCCAAAATCGCCGGAGCCAGACGCTAGGGCAGCGACTGCTTAGGCTGAGATCTCACAGTCCCTAGTCGTTGACCACTTGTCAAGGATTATATTCGAAGACAAGAATGAGCCACCCGTCAATGATAACTATGCAGATGAGGCTTTGCTCATGATAGAAGTCAAAGAATAAAAATTGTCTTGGTTCACAGATATCTGTAATTACCTTGCTTGTGGGGAGTTACCCCCAGAGATAACTTACCATCAGAAAAAGAAACTCTTTTCAGATGTAAAGAATTATTATTGGGACGATCCTATGCTCTTTAAGAGATGCTCAGATAATTTGTATAGAAGATGTATTCCTGAGGAAGAGGTGCCAGACATCCTGAGAGAATGTCACTCTTCACCTTATGGAGGGCATCATATAGTGGGGAAAGGACAGCCGCAAAAGTGCTTCAGTCAAGATTTTACTGGCCTTCACTGTTCAAGGATTTTGCTACTTATGTAAGGGCTTGCAAGGAGTGCCAATTAACCGGAAATATCGGTAGAAGGAACGAAATGTCTATGGTCGACTGGGTAGAAGTTGAAATATTTGATGTTTGCGGGATGGACTACATGGGTCCTTTCCCCTCATAAAAAGGTTATCAGTACATATTAGTGGTTGTGGACTATGTGTCGAAATGGGTAGAGGTTGTTGCTACCCAAACCTGTGACTCTAAGTCTGTGATTAAGCTTTTTGAGAAAACCATTTTCCCACGCTTTGGGGTGCCTCGCACTGTGATAAGTGATGGCGGATCACACTTTGGAGAGAAGCAGTTTGAGGCACTACTGAAGAAGTATGGAGTAAAGCACAAGGTTGCTACACCCCATCACCCTCAAACCTCTGGATATGTAGAGGTATTTAATAGGCATATTAAGCAAATTTTGGAAAAGACTATTAGTTGCACTCGGACGGACTGGTCCATGAAGCTCGACGATGCTCTCTGGGCCTATAGAACAGCTTATAAGACACATATAGGCACAACGCCTTACATGTTAATCTATGGCAAGTCTTGCCATTTACCCTTAGAGCTCGAGCATAAGGCCCTTTGGGCGATTAAGTTTTTGAATATGGACCTGGAAAAGGTGGGATAGAAAAGATATCTGCAGCTACAAGAGCTCAAGGAGCTGAGATTACATGCTTATGAAAACACAAAGATCTTCAAACAAAGAATGAAGGTGTGGCATGATGCCCACCTAAGGAACAAGGACGTTCGTGAAGGAGACAAAGTACTTCTCTTCAATTCTAACATCAGGCTTTTCCCTGGGAAGCTCAGAACAAGATGGTCAGGCCCATTCTCTATGGTATAAATTTATCCATCAGGAATGATGGAGATTCAAGGAGAGAAGACTAGGATCTTCAAGGTCAATGGCCACAGGGTGAAAAGATTCTACGAGGATGAAGCATTTCTAAGAAGATCAGAGATCAGCCTGGATGAACCAGCCCAACCCAATGAGGAGAAGAATCAAGAACTGCCACATCCAACTGTAAGACCCAATGAGTGAAAAATTTATGCATCCTAGCTAAGAGACTTTAAAGCAAGCGCTTATTGGGAGGCAACCCAAGTTTTTACTCTTCTTTAGGGCTTTGTTTTCTCTTGCCTTTTCGCTTTGTTTAGTTTTCTTTTTCTTTAAGTGATGTACACATCCTTCTTCCTTTTAATATTTCATGATTGACTCAAGAAAACAATTTTGTCATCCTTTGTTTGAACCTGATCATGGTATGGACCGCGATCGCGGTCGTTGCTTTTTCTTCCGCAGGACCGCGACCCGCGGTACCCACGACAAAGACCGCGATCGTGGTTGTTCTGCTCTATATGCCGCGACCACGATTAGTTATTTTGATCACCACAACTGCGCCTTTAGTCTATCTGGTCGCAGTTGCACCTTATATATACCCAATACCCTAGACTCTTAGACAGTTTTCACTTCCTATTTTCCCCAAGTCTGAGATATACGATTCTCTCCACTCAACCGCGACCGTCGACCTTCCACCGTCCAAAGCCGATCACCACGACTGTCGTGCCCATCTCCACCTTCGCAAACATCATCAAGGTAATAGACTTACCCCTTTCATCTCCAGTATGTCAATGCACTACTTTGTCACTCCGATGTAACCCTCACCTGGACCGATTCTCTCTCCTGTCCTATATCTTGACGATTAAGAAACGCGTCCCCGGCGGCCGTCGAGTTTTCCCTGTTTTGCTTACCGCCTTATGGCGACAGATACCTTTAACGAAACCCTAAAAAGGTTTATTAATAAATGGACGAAGAATATATCATCGGTGAAGGGAATGGGGGTATCGAAATGGTAAGGAAGAAGAGCATCCCGGATCATGATTACCCACTCAACAATTGTGACCGCGGTTTGCTTGTAAAACCCTCTTTGGCCGTAGTGTTCTCTAAGACCATGATAATACCGCGACCGCGGTCCCTTTTAGAGACTCCGACCGCGATGTCATACGAATTACCAAAGAGACCGCGACCGCGGTGTGAGTTTTAAGGACCGCGACCGCGATCTCTTTCAGATGTCGTGACCGCGGTGCCTTCTGAGTTACAAACGAGACTGCGATCGCGGTATACTCCATGGATTCAAGGTGAGCGGAAGCGATCATTTTTTTTAACCCCTCCTGAGCTTGAAACTAAAAATTTACTAACACTCATTCTTTGCGAGATATATATTACAAAACTAATTGAAATAATGATAAATTTTGATCCAACATGATGATTGATTCGTTTAAAATATGCAGAATGTCTTCCCCATCAACTAGAGACTCTCTGTACAAGGAGGCTACTTCCCTGAAAGAAGTAGAAAGGATAGTAAAAGACCTGACAGAAAAACTAAAAAGGAGTACTCTACCGGTGCCAAGCCGCATGGAGATACAATTAAGGCTGGAACAATATTAGAGGATATTGGTAGGGTCACCACAGAAGGAGGCCGAACAAGACACAAAAAAGACAGAGCAGACTGAGACCTCTGAATACAAACCAGAGGAGTCAGAGAGCTAGGTACAGAGCAAGAAAAGAAAGGCTGCACCAAAAGAAACTAGGGGAAGCAAGAAGGCGAAGCCAGTAATTGCGGACAAACCAAACAAGGATGAGGTCACCAAGGACAAGGAAGCAATGGGGGAGACATCTTCACTACCTGGAGAACCCCCACTCGTGCCCTACAATATCATGCACCAGTCTACCTATGACTAGATGTACCAGCACAAGGAGTTTTGTCCAACACGTTACCTAGATGTGAAGGATTTGAAGAAGATGGGGATATATGACAATACAATGAAGTTCCTGGAAGGCCGAAAATTTATGCGCCTTATGCACACCAGAGGAAAAATCTTATAAGAAGATGACCACAAAATTCATGTCTCCAATGAATAAGTTTGCTACCAATAGCAAAAAACGAAAGGTAGGAGGTGGAGACTACCAGCTCCAAGTGAGGATAGGGGGCGAGACCCATGTAATTAATGAGGCGAATCTGAATAGAATATTCACAAGGACAAAGGAAGAAGCCCAGGCTTGCTCCTTTACCCCAAGCAAGAAAGAGGTTGCCACATATGATAGCAATGAACTGTGGGAAAAGCTGTATGGAGAGGAAAAGCACAGCTCAAAGTACTCTAAAGCCATGCAAATTACATCGTGCTTCATCCGCACAATACAGAAGATCACAGCCCACACGATTCACTCAAGGTCTGAGGCGGGAATAGTTAGCAAGGGAGACATGTTCCTGATCTGGTCAATGATGAATAGGAAACCGGTCAATATCGGAAGGATATTGATCGACCGTTTATCAGCAGCTGTGAACGGGGACGCAAAGAGAAATTCCACGTACTGCATGGGCAGCCTGATAATGAAGATCGCCAAGTACTTCATGAAGGAAGAAGAAGTACTGAAATACAAAGAAATGGAGGGACCACAACAAATAGACACAAAATCTCTCATCAGCGCTGGAATTGTGGAACAACAGGGGAAGAAGTTATACTTTAAGCAAAGAGGATCAAAAGTACTACTCCCCCTTCCTGAAATGGCATTCTATGATGCCCACAAGCTGTGGCCAACCAACAATGATATCGAAAATATGTGCTCCAGGGTACTGCAAAACAGAGCACATATTGACCCAGCTATCACAGCTGGAGAAAGTTGTGCCCCGTCTGAATTAGAAAAGAAGAAGAGCACGAAACCACTAAAGAAATTAGCAGTGGAGGAAAAGAAGGCAACAAAAGCAATTGTACAACCAACAAAAATAGCAACAAGTACAGTGCAACTAACACCCGTGGTTTCAAATCCAGAAGCATCGGTAAATATCCCTGAGCCCACACCTCTCAATCCGGGAAAGGAAGCAACTACTGTGGAGCAAGGAATAGAAAAAGACTAGGCTGCAGAAACCATCCCCACAACCAGACAAGGAACCAGAGGCAGAGCTAGAAGGAAAAGGCTCCCAGGCCATACCGGACGCAGGAACTGGAGGAGCGGAGGTGGACCCACTAGAGGAACCACAAGAGAAGGAACGAGGACCACCACCACCACCTCCACAACCTGTGGTGCCAAGCTCATCAAGAATGCCCGTGGAGCAGCAACCGCGCCAACAACATGAGCACGCATCTTCTTTCGGAGGCACTTTAGGTATAAGGTTTGATGCGATGTGGGAACACATGCATCAAACCAATGCAATAAATTCCACTATTTCTTCTTCCCTATCAGCACTAACGACACAAGTTCAAGTCCTTGAAAAAAGGAAAACATGATTTCCCAACATTATCCAAGAGGTTTTGAACAACCAATTGATGATGATGGGAATGCTAAAGAAAATAAAGGCCGAGATGGAAGATTTGCAGAAAGAGAGGCTCGCCTTAAGAGCCGGAAATGAGCACATGTGTCAGGGATATGACGTAGCCATGGCCAGCCTTGAACAGGAGCATCAACGACTGGAAGAAGACCGTCAGAAGCTCAAGAAGGAACATGAAAAACTCGAGAACCGGCGAAAGAAAAAGAAGACTAAGCGCTCAGCAAGCCCGACACACTCAACCAACCCCTCCAACCACGACGACAACAATGATGATAACGCAGGAGGGGCAGGCATGGGAATGGGCACACCTAAAGCGGGGAGTGCCAACACAAAGGTGGCACCTGCAGTTGAGCCAAGGAAAGACCAGCCACCACAATAGACAGACGACACCAACGACAACCAAATGAAGAAAATTTTGACATCGTCAAGGGGCCTCGACCTCAACTACAACCCTAACGAAGCTGGAGAAGATGAAGGGAATATGGCGGGGCTACACCTCTCCCCACCTACACATGAATTAACAATAAGAGAGCAGATTTCTACTACTCATCGCAAGGAGATAATGACCGAACTCAGCTCAGTAGGAGTGGTGGAGATCGACAGGATAATAGCTGAGCTGGGAGAAGGACTTGAGGAAACCAGTGAGTTCCTCCTTTTCCAACCTCACCATGAGAATATCAACTATCTTTATGATGGAAAGATGGAGGCGACACTGAAAATGCTAGGACAAGCCAAGCTAGGGAAAATTTTTGAGGAGAGAAACATAAAAGACAACATAGCTGTCGAAGCCTCCTCAGAAGTAGTTGAACCTACAACCACTACATTACTATGCAGAAAGTGGTTGAAAAAGTGGACAAGCCCATGCCAACCATAGATGAAGCCACAACACCACCGGTTCAAGAAATAACATCAGACGATGAGGATGGCGGGTTAGAAACTTTCTTCACTTACGAACACGCCAGGGAACAGAGTGCACAAGCTAAGGAGGACATACTTGGAGAACCTCCCCCTCTACCTTGCAAAATGAAAGATATGGACATGACTGCGATATCACAAATCTCGTACAGAGATGTCCACGTTTTGGCAGATGTCCTCAGCGACGATCTACCTGGCTCAGACATACTCTACAATAATAAAGGTAGACGTCTCTCTAGAGACCACTTCTGAGGGATGTTCCTCAAGAAGGCGTGAGTATATAAGAGGTTGTTCAAGGTACTCTGCGCCACCACCCTGGAAGAATTCCTACACCCAGACAAGTCGCAGCCGGTTTTCAACGGGACAACGCATCTAGCCAACCTCCTCTACAAAGAAGATTATGAGGTGGAAGATGTAACATAAATGAAGACGACAGTCCAAAGAAGGGAGACGAGATCTGTGGTGTTGCCCTTTAGAAATATCAAGCATTGGGAACTAATAGTCGTTGATCTTTACAAGTGGAAAACGACGGTGCTCAATTGCTGTGTAGCAGAAATAGACATCACCTCACGGGTCTATAAAAGAAAAGAAGCTAGAGACGTCTTGAAGATACCACTGCATTTACAACGGGCAATCAAGGAGGTAGACAACAAATTCCAAGGGTCCTGGAAACTTTTTTCCATTAATAAGAAAGTTCCCCAAGAACATGCAGGCTCGGGGGACTGTGCCTTCATAGTACTTCGCATGATGAAGGCCATCAATAAGGGAATCCCCCTGGAAGACTTAGATAATTAAGACCTACATGGACTGCGGGGTACATACGCTATGGAAGTCATCTACGATCGCCAGTTTTTCAACGACCCGACGATGCCTGTAGAAGTCGTACCCCTGAGGCTTCACACAGACATCCCTCTTCCTGAAAAGATTTCCATGAGGGAACAACTAAAGACCATGTGGACAGACCCAACTGAACCAGCCAGAGCATCAACATGGAAATAAGGATGGCATAAAAGCTTTGGACAAATGTCAGACGAAGAGCCAAAGCAGCCTCCAGTTACAAATGCACCTAAAGAATTGCCAACAAAAGAACAACTTGAGGAAGGAGAAGTGGATGAAGAAGAACCACTTGATGTAGAGTTGGAGGGACCGGCAAGAGAAATCATGCCTTCATTCAAGAACTTCAACAGAAGGAGCTGCCTCAGTCTGTCGCTAGAGGAACTGACAATAATCATGAGTTCCTTGAAAGAAGACAATTCACTAGGGGATGTCATCTTTGAAAGAGAGGGAATTTGTGTGCTGAAAGACGACCTCCGCGAAACACTAAAAACAGGAGGATATATTTCAGTAAGCACAATGTCGGCCTACCAGACGCTATTAGAGGACTCAGTGCCAAACACTCACATGGCATATTTCCTACTAGTAGACGACATCCTGAAATATAAGAAAATAGGAGAAATGGAGTGGCTTCAACGACGACTTGAAGCAGCCACACCAGATCACATCTTCTTGCTGATTCTTCACGACAACCATTGGACTTTCCTACATATCGACCTTTTGAAAAAGATTACAGTTCTTTATAACATCTCCGACGCAGCCTTTGCACTCAACAAAATGAAAAACACAACAACATCAAAGTCTCCTATAGAAGAAAAGGCAAATACATGCACCGAAGCAATCGTCGAGATGATAAGACAACACTGTAAAGGGTACGTTATGACAAAAGGCAAGGACTTCAAGAAAATAGAATACGGCCACAGAAGACCTCAGTAAGTACCCCTATCCAATGATTGTGGGTTCTTCTGCCTGTCATGGATGGTAGCCATTGCCGCTACAAGCTTTAAGGTGGAGAACATGCAATACGAGCAATATCATGCACTACGGGGTATCTACGCAAGCATGCTCCTCAAGTCCAAGTGGGCATTCCCCAACAAATAAGCAAATAAAGAAGGCATGTTTATACATACTCACTCAAATTTTGACACCCTGGGATAGGGTGTAGGATAAGTTTGGGGGAGGAGTCATAAATGGGCCATGGAGGTACTTGTACATTCCTTTTTCATTTGAACATTCCTTTTTCATTTACCCCTTTACACTGACAAAAATCTTGAAATTTGGAAAATTTTGAAATTATGTTGCACCTAACCTTTTAGAAGCTTGCTTTCTGTCACTAAATGTAGTGTTATTGCCCTCAGAAGAGAAAAATATGAGAAACATATACATGCATATACAAGTAGAACAACATTCATAGCAATATTGCTATACCTCATTCTTGCAATAAGACATTGTTGAGTTGGGAACCTTAACTCATGAAACCCTCAGAGACAAGAGAACTTCACCTAGTCATACTCCTAACCGACCACCCTAACCTGACATTCTTGATCTGTAAATCCTTATCTCCATAGAAACGGAAACAACTGCCCTCTTCAAGGCATATCTAAAAGAGGCATGGCTGCCCAGAAGATCAACGAAAAATTCCCCGAACCCAAGCCTGATAGGAGAGATAAAAAGCCAAAAAGAAATAAAAAATATATGAGAGTTGTGCCCAAAAATATGCTAAAAGTTTCTACACAACCTGTATATTGCTGCACTCATGAATGCAAATATGTCGTGCCCGTAAGTGAATCTCGAAACCAAAGCTTACACACCTCCAATCCTGATCGAAACTCACAAACCACCTAACTTAAAGTCAGAAGCCCAAAAAGGGCAACACTGTTCTTATGACAGTTGTGTTTGAGGAGTTCAGGGGGAAGAGGAAATCACCTTTAGCCTTAAGCCTACCCGAACACATTAGCCTAGGATCATTTGAAAAATAAAGAATTGGTGCGAAAGCTACCCCTCGAAAGAGATATTGCATTAGTACAATCATCACCTGAGGGAAAGGGTGATATGTTGAGAGGGAAGGACCTTTTACAATTTGAAGGTAATGACGGGGACCTGAAGTTGTGCAACTCCAGTCAAGAGGAAGGAATGAGACCTAAGGATTCAAAAACAATCAACAATAGTCTTGATGCAAGAATGAGATATTTCAGTCATGTTATAATTTCGTCAGCTAAAAATTGCTCATATTCTCTCTAAGTTCTCGAACCTACACTTATCCTGAGGACAAGCTTGATTCTAAGTTTGGGGGAGTTGATAACACTCCATTTTACGTACTTTGTGTATATATTTTACACCACTTTTAGTATGTCTTTTGTTATCTTTTCACATAATTCTGCTATCTTTGTGACTAAAGCTTCACACACATGATTGCAGGGATGTTCACAACATAGATCGTGGATTAAGACCGAAACTGCGGTCTACTTCATTCCCAACCACGATCGCGTTCCACTTATTTCCCAACCATGACCATGATTCCAAAGTTCCAAAGAAGTCGTGATCGTCAGATGAAAAGGAGAGATCATGACTGGATCCACAAACCGCGGTTTCTTCTCTACCGTGGCCTTGATAGAGGTCGCAGCCAAGAAGGACTTTATTTAAGCAGACCGCGATTAGCTTAGGAATCACAGTCACTGATAAGTCTTTATAAAACCGCAACCAATTGGGAGACCTCAACCTCGACCGACCGGATGCAAGCGGACCTCGGCCGCGATCATCATGAAGTCGCGACCAAACTCAACTGTGGTCGAGAATGAACAACGCATGGATCACGACTGTGGTCTCACCTCCACTTAACTCAGACCACGACCACGGTTCTAAGTCAATGGAAGGCACCTATAAATAGCGTCCCCACTTGTCTTGTCAATGGAGAGGAAGATAGGTTCAGATCTCGAGGCCACGAAGTGCTGTTGCATTCCAGACTCATCCTTAACCATCGATCCATCAGTCTTGGATCTCCAGGGGCAAAAGCTGAAGAGAGAATACAACACCCACCCCTTCTTCGAGAGGAGAATGCCATCCACATGGTAGATCCAGATCTAAAGAAGTAGTGTGTAGTATCACGTTTCTTCTCTTCTAGATTTATCACTTCCTCCTACTATACTTCCCTCCTCTCTTCTTGGTATCTTATGGACCTATCTTGTTGTAACACTGTCATGTCGTCCGCAAACATGAGCAGCTAAACACCTTAACTTGGGTTGGGAGTGGCCACTAAGGCTCTCCCAACATGTATATTGTCTCTTTCTTTTGAATATACATATTATCATCAAGATTATCTCCATGCATCTGTTTTAATGTTTCACTTGTATGATTAGCTACCATCTTGTGATTTTTTATTGTTGATATCTCGAGAGAGTAATATTGCTTTTATCACGTGTCATGGAGTGGTACAAATGCATGAGAGTGTTGGAATGCTAAAGCTTTAAACCATATGTTTTTCTACGGAAGTTTTTGAGTTGTCATCTCAAGAGAGAGGCTTCTTTTAGACTAGATCTATCCTCATCTTGAGAGAGAGTGGAATAGATGTTTTCTTGGTTGCTTGTAATCTTAATATGAGTATGAAAGAGAGAGAGATAGTTTTACATGTTGGCGAGGTGCTTTAGTTGGTTAACCCCAACCTGAGTTCTCCATCATATACTTGTTTATAGTTTGTTACCTTTTGTTCACTTTTGTTTACCGTTCTTGTTCGTGTGCCACCGTTCCTTAGGGAACATCTCTGTATCCCTGTGTTTGATTCTGCATTTTTAACACAACCAACCATGTCCCTGTGTTCGACCCCGATCACTACATCAGACCCCATTTATCATTGTGGGGGCCTGAGAGTCGGGTTATCTCTTTAAAAGACTGACTACTTTAATCCACACCTTTTGGACGTGTGATTTAGGCCGGTCAGCATGCATTTCTCAATCTCTCTTATCAAGTGGCCAGGATATCAAACTCTAATCAGAGGGACAAATCCCATCTACATTACTCACAGTCAGTCCCCATGTGTCATAGCTACCCAATCATCACCTTTATGGAAATCCTTATTTAGGATTACATTTGATGATGTCAAAGTATACCAAACGACATGTGATGAGTGTAGTGACTTTAGGTCTAAGAATCACAATCACCACCTTCACTATGAGAGATGACTATAACCACCAATGATGGTTTCCATGTGTCACTCTCAAGGTGGGACTGACTTATACACTTTATTCTAATAAGTAGTTGTGTGCTTGGTTTGATATACCGTATCATGACTAATGAGATTCAGTCATGAACCAACCCACACTCCATTCTTGTGTGTTACTGATATCTATCTGCCTTCCTCAATAACAATTAACTATGAACATAATAAGAATGTGCATACTCTTAGCATATGTATGATCTCATTCTTCAAGTCATGTACTTGAAGACATACATCATTGAGTATTGTCATTCCCTAGACAATCATAATGTTTCCTCATTATCTCATAATTGAGTGAAATATAATGAATTAGAAGTTTACCTTAATGGTTATTAATCAAATCTTGTATGTTATATGTCATGTCAATCATCCTATGATTGGCTCTCTAGGCATACCATACCAATAGACTCCTACTTGCACTTAGATCCAATCACCCAAGAATCTCATTCTTAGTGATCTAAATATGTCCATCATGTTTCTGTTGTGCAAGTGCTAATCTAGCAGGTTAGAAACAATTTACTTTTGTTAGTATATTTATGTTTCTCATCTCTTCACTGTGAGATGAAACTACCGTAATATGGTATCTGATATTCCTTACCTAACAATTAGATCCATTGTTTTTGCAGTATCTCTACTAAGCCATCAATGGATGGAACATCTACAAGTTCATCAATATGAACTTCTAGATCCTTATAGTATCCACTCTTGTGTTCATATTGCCAGGGTACTCTGCTCCTATCATAGAATAGAATTAATGGCATGTAGTTCAGAACCCTAGCAACTCACAACCCCTTTTTCTTAATATCAAACATATTTTATTGTGATCACCTTTGTCATTCTAGAAGCTTGCATCGGTGTAACCCTTTACACCCAAATCTTGCTTGTTGCTATTAACTAGCACCTTATCCTTAAGTACTTCACAAGTACTAATGTATGTCTTTAAATGACAATCCAATAACCCTTATTAGAAATTAATATCATTTTGTCGTGTCCAATACATACAAGACTATATGGGATAAGTACATTTATAGCATTCATGATAGATCCATTGCTATAGCATATGGTATCTCACTCATGTCATTTCTATTCTTCACAAGAATTGGAACTTAGGGTTCATGAGAGACCAATTTGGATTCTCTCTCATTGAATCCTACATGATGAGCTCTTTCAACATCTTGCTATTGTATGCGCTCACATTTAGGTCATGAAACTTTCCAAATCTATCTCATAGATCTCAATTCCTGTCACATAGGATGTTTCACCTAATCCTTCATTATTGAAGGTGTTTTCCATCCCATCTCTCAATACTCACAATATTGAGATGTTATTTCCCATCACATGTGGAATGTTTATGTATGCTCCCACTAAATCTTTTATAAATATAGATTTCATATTTTTTCTTGATTCAAGTCAAACTCTTTTGACAATCTTGTGAAGTCAAAAGATCTTATCTCTGAGATGCTTGTTTCAATCCCAGATTGAACTTTGTAGCTTACAAACCTTATTTGGATTAATGAGGTTATAAAACCTTTAGGTTGTGTAATGTACACATCCTCTCACATATTCCTTTTAAGGAATATGGTGTTAACCTTCATATGCCAAATCTCATAGTCTTTTCTAGCTGCAACAACAAGCATCACAATTGGTAAAGGAGTTCTTTCATGTGAACTAATTTGAAAAGCTTTACAACCAATCTATCCTTTTACATTACCATATTCGTCTTCCAATGAAACCCCAAATTCACCTTATGGGTTTTACCCCCTTCAGGTGGTACTAGAAAATTCATACCTTGTTAGTGTACATGGACTCCATAATCGATTCGAGTTATTTCTTACATTATGGTTCTCAATAGCTTCTAGTTGATTTGTTGGCTTATCATCTTATGACCAACCCATCTAAGTTGTTGGATTCACAATCTTCCAATTTCAGATGTGTTGCACTAGAACTGTGATATTCTGTGTTATATGACAAACTTGAGATTCCACAAAAACTTGTGATTCACTTTAGTCTCATTATACATCGTTGTTGACCTCGAACATTTCAAGTTCTACTTTTTCTCCCACTGATTCGTTTGGAATTCAATTATCCTAGAAACAAAAACTTTGTTGTAGGATTGGGATCTATAGCAGTGTTCAACAATCATGGTTTGTGGATAAACTTTTTTCTAGAAACTACTTTCTTTATATAGGTTTCTATCTTTAAGACATATTGGGACATTCCCATTTCAAATCATATATGATGTCTTTTAAACCATTTTGGTGGTACATTGTTTTAGTGTAAAGTATACATCTATGAGAAAATTAGAAGAATAGATTATTATGACAATCATATCATAATGCTTCATGATGTAATTCCTTCATATTGACACGTCATTATGTTTGAATGGATTTGACTTTGTGATATATTATCACAATCCTTTCTGAAAGGTCCTCAAACTATTTATGTAAAGTATTTCAACATTTGATTGTATCAAAGTTATACTTCATTTATAATCTTCTTGAACACTTCAAGAGATTTATGTTCATATTTCACCAAATACAAACCCACATATCAACTGAGATTATCAGTTAATATAATGAAGTATTACTAGACACCTTTAACATTTATTCCATAATATCTTCATACATCAATATGTATAAGCTCATATAGAATGTTTATCCTCCCAATACCTCTACTTAAGGGTGTTGTGTCATATTGCTCATATTTTAGACTTGCATGTATCTTATTGGTTCAATAACCAAAAAGAGTCTAGATAACCTTCAATATGGATTCTAGTAATGCATCTTCTTACATATGTGCATTGGATGACTATGCTAAAGATTGTTTGAGCTATCTATTATAATCCTTTGGTATTTACATTATAAACATTCATCTTAAAATTCTTTCATATAATATGGTTGGGCATTGTCATACAATATCACATAGTTTGAAATAGAAATATTAACAACTCACTTTATTGATTTACCATCCTTATCATACAAGATGCGTAAAGTAAGTGTTTCTATTTGTTGGCATAATGAAATAATAGTTCAACCAAATTTATTACATGTCCATTGGGCTAAGATAAATTTAAATATAGACTAAAGCTTCAACAACTCTTTCTCTATCTTGTCCATATTTGTCCTTTCATGAAGGTTTTACTTCTTGTCAGATCCTGCACATCATGTATGCCAGATCTTTATCTGGTATCACATACCAATATGAAGAAGTAATCAAATTTTTCTCATAACAATTATACCTAAATTGGAGGCATCGGCGCCTTCCTTCTTCTTCTTTAGTTCCTCCAAAAAGAGAGGGCAATTCCTTTTCCAATGTATAGATTGGTGACAATTGTGTCTCCTTGACTCCTCCCTTTTCCTTGATATCTGAAGACTTGGTCTTCTAGCCACCTTTAGAACTCTTCTTAGCTTTTCCTTTACCTTTAGACTTTGCTTTTGTCTTGTTGATCATCATCACAGATTTGTGCTTGTCTTTCTTCATTTGTTCCTCAGCTATTCTCAACATGTCCAACAACTCTGTCCATGGCTTGTCAAAGTTGTTCAAGTTGTAGTTCATGACAAACTAACTATATGATACTGGAAAGGACTACAGATTCATGTCAATGGCCAAATCTTGACCCAAGGGAAATACCAGTCTAACCAGGTTCTCCACATACCCAATGAGCTTGAGTACATGAGGGCCTATTGGATCTCCTTTTGCCATGTTACACTTGAACAACGCCTTAGAGACATTGTATCTCTCTTGTCTTGTATGATCTTAGAACATGTTCTTGAGATGTGTGACCATCTCAACCACATTCTTGTTCTCATGTTACCTCTACAACTCATAGTTCATGGATCATATCATCAGACACTTGACATCTACACCATGTTTAATATGCTTCTTGTAAGCACCCCTGTCATCCCTTGGTGCATTGGGAAGGAGTTCATCTAGCTCTGGCATCTCCAGGACCTAGAGCTTGTGCTCCTATGTGAGAATAGTTCTCAATGTCCTAAACCAGCTGTGAAGTTGTTCACATTTACCTTGTCCTTCTTAAGGACCGATCATAGAGAAAAGTGATTATTGTTCGTTGCCATTTGATCCTACAAAAAAGTTTGCAATTTTGTTAAATACTTATTTTTGATTTGATTTGAAAAAAATTGAGGATGTTGATTAGGTCTTTAATTAACTATTTCTCTCATTATTTTGATCAAATTGAAAACCCTCAATTATCAATTAGGAAAATTGCAATGAACAATTTTCTAGTGAGCCAAGATCCAAAATAATTCAACTATCACCCAGGAAATACGCCAACATCCATAGTCAATCATTAA
This sequence comes from Alisma plantago-aquatica, assembly GCA_963693085.1. Lineage (NCBI taxonomy): Eukaryota > Viridiplantae > Streptophyta > Magnoliopsida > Alismatales > Alismataceae > Alisma > Alisma plantago-aquatica. The sequence continues at coordinate 192,526,342 of OY856409.1, forward strand.
GGTAGACAATGTTTGTCAATTTCACAATATGAAATTCCTGGATAGATAATATGTGTAACTCCTTATCATAACTATATGTATTCTTCCAGTGCTTAATCTCATTAAGACCACACAATTAAGCCCGACCCAAAAATTGACATTATAGATATGCACCCTACTTTGGCAGAACGTACATATCTACCATCACACTTCTACGAGATAGAAGGTACACCACGCTTTGGCATAACCTACGCTTGGTCAATCAAGTTTTTCATGTGAGCCGCTAATGGAAAACATCTTAGACTTAATATGTTTGATTGATGGATTATATATATATATATATATACTGCATCCACTCACCACATATATAGTATGTATCATAGACATGCTATATCCCACAATGTAAACATGCAATATAAAACAAAAGGTGATGGTTATGGCCATGTCTACTGTAATTCCTTGGGGCCATAAGGAATTACTACCACCTAGGTCAATCATCACATCACATGTATGAACCTATTGTTGATGTAGATCTTTGCTTTCCAATCCAAGTTGATCGGTTCAACCCTTGAACTGGTCGTCTCGCCTCTTGGTTGGTCGGTTGGTCATCTAAAATGATTAGTTGGCCTCATGTCTAACTGATGTTTGGACTCCTTCCAAATAGTCAGTTGGACCCACCATTCGGTCAGTTTGCTCCTAAGGTATGCCCTTCTTGGTCCTCCATTTGGTCAGATCGTCATGTGAAACGATTGGCTCTCCTGACGTTGACCATCATCTTTTTCATTACAAGAAAAGGAAACTAACATATTGCTATTAATCTTATTACATGGTGGGGATAAAGCTCAAGTTACATTCAAGGGGGGAAGAGGTAGGAAAGAATTAACTTTACATTGGGAGGAAGGAGGTTGATGCTCAATATGCAAACTGAGGTAAAATACAAATAAAACCAAACAATCTAACCACGCACATTTATTGGATTAATGCCCATATCCATGCTACACATCCACTATCAAAACCACTTTTAGAGTGACGCATGTAAATTGCATATATATCATATCATGTGTGTGTATATAAGTTTGGGTTAATGTGGTGTTTGATTGGATAAGCATATGAAATAGTCTAAGTATTAGCATCTTATGCAATAAGTAAACTATGAAAACCAAAAATCTAATCATATCGATTATCCCAAAACATAGTAAATTGATGTGGTTCTGGTACCATTGTAAGAAAATATGGGAATAGAGTAGGCAGCAGAAATGAAAATTTTATCTATATGTATTCCCCATAATAGCAAAATTGTGTCAATAACTATGAAATGGGAAAGATGGTTTAACGAGTTTATACTTGGTCTTAAAGAAATTCTAGCGACAACAACTCACTATAGTGCAACTATCTTCTAGTTGCTCTTAGACAATGTTTATGCATCTCTTGGTCTTAACCATGTATAGCATACTGGAACAACGTCTGCAATGGCTCCTACCATCTCACCATGGACTGCAATTTGACCTTGCCCTCCTAGCGATGGGCAAAGGCCTCCTCGCAACTAGAGAAGTCCACATGGACCAATTAGAACTCATGTCATTCTAGTATCCCTCCCTTTAGTAAGTCGGACTTGCTCGGGCTCTCTATTGGTTACCACAACCAGAGAGGATAAAAATTGTCAGAGGAAATTAAGTTGTGTTCTCAGAAGCCCCCAGTAGCCCTCTATTTATAGGAGGGGTTACGGTATGGGTTCCCAATTTGTGTGGGAGTGGAAGGGACCAAACGATCATGAATTTTTACAACATGTGAATCACAAACCCGATCGGCCCACATGCAATTTGACCGGTTCACAACTCGAACTAGTCATTTCACTATGTTTCCCAATAACACATGAATTAGTGATCATGTTTAACATTAATTCTTGTACCAATCGAATTGAACTAGTGAAATGATCAACTTTTCTCACAAATTTAGGAATGCTACCAGAACCTTTAGTTGGCATGACCAAGTCGATCGGTTCAGTAGGTGAACCAGTCATCTCATCCAACCCGAGTCGATTGATTGACTCAGTGAGTCAATTGTTTGGTGCCCCGATTCATGCAGAACTCAGCCAATTCAATTCTAATCAACCTAACACTCCAAACAATCATCTCAACACTCGAGTTGATCGGCTGGTAGTTCAGTCAGCTGAATTGTTCCTTGAATTGAATACCTAAACACTTTAGTAATCAATCCAATCATCATTCATGATTAAAATCCTCTTCTAGATGAGTTCCTATGTGTTTGACCCTATAGGTCATGTATCACGTTAGTAGTGAAGGTCCATAACTAGTTTATGACATCACAAGCAAAGAGCGATGCTGATGCATAGGTTTTGAGTCACTTTTATAGGGTTTTTTTATACTTGTTTTGTGCATTTATTTGTCATATCTTAATTATATTTGCAGAAAACACTATTGTTGGCATGTACACTCTGTTTGCATCAAATTATGCTTAATCTATCATATTTGAATGATTATATACATTCCTTGTACTTATGCACGCTTCTCTGCACTTTTCATGTATTGTATGTACAATGCAGAGTCAGTGCCACTGACCCATCTAGTCGGTGTCACTGAGATCACATATGTATCCAGGCATAAGCGAGTAACAGACTCGGTGCTACCGGCCCATACTGTCGGTGCCACTGAGATTTGGTCAGTAGGCCAGCTCAAGCAGACAAGCCAACTCGGTGCTACCAACCCACGTCTCGGTGGTATCGACTCAGCAGAGGAAGGACCACAATAAGAAGCAGTCGGTGGCACTGACCCTCTTGTCGGTGGTACCGACTCTTCCAGATTCAACAAGTAGATTTGATTGTGTAGATCCAACAGTCCACGTTGTGTGGTACCGTAAGTTGGCCTATGACCTAAGGAAGGACAGCTAGACCTAGGGGGATAACATTACGCACTGCACAATAGCCAGAGAGGAGAGAGAGAGGAGCACACAGCCGAAGGCCGTCAACCAAGAGATCCGGGCACCTCTAACAGGCATTTTTGCTACTAGAAGACTACAGATCGTGTGTTTCTTGAGGGTGTTCATCAATAACACCTTATCTCTAGGGGTTACACAAATTTCGTTCATGTTTCCCACGTTTTTCTCCTTTCTCTCCGTGTATTCACAACTAAAAACCATGTGAGGCTAATCCCCTCCTTTCCTTAGGACCCGGGAGTATCCCGGGGAATCGACCTTTTGCATGAATTGATATAGATTTCTCTTTATTCCTGGATATATAGTTGTGTTTTGAATGATCTACCTATGCTTGATCACCATCGATAGAGTAATAGACTGATAATTTCTCTAGAAGGAGGATTAAAGGTTAGAAAACCACAATCTATACACTATCCTAAGTGTTCTTTGGAAAGGTAATGTACGGTTAGTGGAAAGAAACCCAGAATCTTTCATAATGTACCTAGACTAAGATATAAATTGCTACAGACGTGGAATTATCTTACATCTAGGTAGTGGATTGCACCGTAGAAGGAGGAAATTCTGACTACATGCTTTCTATCCAGGATAGGAGTAAAATTTATATTAATTTGGTACAAATAAGATATAACGAGACCCCATGGTGAAATCGATCATCCTAAGGAATCCATACCATTTGAATCAATCACCACTAATTTTGGTTTAATTTTCTTTTATTTTGTTTAACCCAAATCCAACCTTTTTATTGGCTTAGATGATCGCACTGTAGTTAGTAATAGTCATTGAGACTATGTCTCCCTGAGTTTGACTCGGGCCTCACATAGGCCTATATTACTCGACGTGTACACTTGCGTTTATACGTACAGTTATAGCGTGTCAAGTTTTTGGTATCGTTGCTGGGGAGACAACAAAGTATCAGCACTACGAGTTTTGCAGGTGGCCACTCTAGGTCACCTTTTATTCTTACAACTTTATTTTAATCATTGAAATTCATTGCATACATATAGAACAAATTTTCTCTATTGAGTATCGTGATTAACTGATTCCATATTTTCAGGTACTAGTGCATGGTGCAAACATGGACCATGGACTATAGAGAATCTACACCAGAGGTCCCAATCACTATTGAGGATCCACAAGGGTCTATCAGAACCTTAATGCCATCTCTAATTCAAACAACTTCATCGGAAGACATATTGTTGACAACCAAGCAACAAGCAATGGGGGACGGTAATTTAGGGGTTGAGAAGACAATATGGGAGATGATTAAGGCATATTCCTCAGCTGCACAGACAAGACCTATCAAGAAATAGAATGTGAATGTAGCACAATACAAGATTGATCCAAGGCTGATTGCACTTGCAAGTCACATGCTTTTTAGGGGCACACTCATGAAGACTCGGTGGCACACATCAGCTACTTTGTGGAGTGTTGTGACATGGTGAAAGTGGATAGGTTTCCATAGACAACTATTTATCTGAAGTTGTTCCCATCACCACTGGTGGATAAGGCAAAAGAATGGTTGCACAACCTGCCAAAGGAATCAATTAAGACATGGGATCAAATGATCAAGGCGTTCTTTGAAAGGTACTTTCCTCCAGAAAAGACAAACGAGTTGGTGAGGAACTTTCACAATTTCAAAAAATAGGCCCCTGAATCCTATTTCGAAGCTTGGGAGTGTTTTCAAAACATACTTAGGAAAGTCCCTCACCATGGGATAGATCTGGAGAACCAAGTCAAGATGTTCTATTTTGGTCTCCACAAAAATGAATGTGTCACCGTAGATAGTGAAGGCATGAGGTTCTTTCTCAACAACTCACCCTCTGAGTGTTAGGAGATTTTGAAAATTATGGCAAAGAATCAGGCATGGGGTAATGAGAGAGATCATCCAAAGCAGATCAAAAGCATAGGGGAGTCTAAAGTTATCACCACTTTGAATGAGAAGCTAGACTTGATAGCAAGGAGGTTGCTAGAGAAGGAAAACAATTAGTCAGATGAAGAAGGACAAGTGAAGTATATGTGTCAGTAAGGATATAGGAACAATGACTACTCATGGAGAAAGGATCCCAAGTTTTCTTGGAAAGACCCAAACAACTTCCTGTAGGATCCGGATCAATCGAACCAACATAGGAACAATCATAAGCAGTGACCTATAGTAGAAGAGAACACAAATGAAATCATGAATAGGATAGTGAAACAGAATGAGCAATTGATAAACAACTTCCAACATGATCTCCAGAATCAAGGGGCCCAGATGAGGAGTTTTGAGACAACTTTGGCTCAGCTAGCAGTAGATGTGGCATCCTTGAAGAAGCCTACATAGTAGGGTTTTCCAAGAAACACTAACACTCCAATAGGAAACCAGTAGGTCAAGGCAATACTATTGTGGAATGGGAAGAAGACATTGACTCCAAGGACCAAGAAAACTGAGGTGAGCAAGCCTAATAACAGTATTGACCCAGTGGCAGAGCCAACACAAGTAGAAATTGAGGCAGGCAACATCGGGGAAGAGAATAATCAAGAATCTGAAGTGGAGAAGAGGACTTCATACGTGCCACCACATCAAATAACACATACGGTACATGTTCCATATCCTAACAGCTTGAAGGCAACAAGGATGGATAAAAAATTCAAGAAATTTCTATATAGCTTTAGGAAGCTTTCCGTGAACATACTATTGATTGATGTGATTGAACAAATATTATCATATGGTAAATTTCTAAAGGATATTATTAATAAGAAGAGGATGATCTCAGATGCTGAGGTAGTAGTACTGAGGGAGTAGGTCAGTGCCTTCATTTTAGGTACACTGCCACCAAACAGACATGATCCTAGTTGCTTCAACATCACATGTTACATCAAGAAAATAAAGTTTGGGGATGCACTATGTTATTCAGGGGCAAGCATCAATTTGATGCCCCTATCTACATTGAGGAAGCTCGATCTCAAAACATCTAGGAAGAGCAGCATGACAATCCAATTGGAAGACAACTCAGTTGTGAAACCGTATGGTATTTGCGAAGATGTACTTGTTAAGGTGGATCGTTTTGTATTCCCTATAGACTTCATGGTGATGAAGATGGAGGACGACCATGACAATGAACTATTATTAGGGAGACCCTTCCAAGCAGCAGCTGATATGATCTTGGAGATGGGTAGAGGCTGTTTGACCATGGGAATTAAAGATGACAGTTTTGAGATCAATATGCCAGACAATTCAAGGTCACCCAATCATCAGGAGCAGTGTAATATGATGATGCACATGGATAATAATATCTCTTTATTTTTAGGAAACCATTTTTGGACATGGCGCATGTAATGACAAAGGTGGACAAGGGTACACTAGTTGTAGACATCATGGAGAACACTAAGGTGGTCTCACTTGCCAAGATAGTAGGGTACCCAGATGACGAACATGATGAATGGTGTTCATCCACCATGGACGAGGATGGAGAGGACTCTCTAGTACATATTCATCCACAACTCCCGCTAGAGGCATGCCTAATGAACCTTATAGATGATTGTGTGTGGAGTCGGTCACTAGAAGAATGTCCAAGGCTACTGAAGGATTTGTCGTGTTACTACACAAGACACTTCAAGGATTTTGGACTGCTGCCACCACCACTAATTTCTTCACTCCTGAGCCCACCTGAGTTGGAGCTCAAACCGCTGACACCTCATCTAAAGTATGTGTTTCTAGCTGCATAGGAGAAGTTGTTAGTTATCATATCTGCATCGTTGAGTGAATTGGAAGAAGAACAACTTATTACTATGCTAAAGAACCACCAAGGTGCATTCGTATGGATTGTGGCTGATATCAAACGAATCTCTCCCTCATTGTTCCAATACAAGATTCAGCTGGAAGAAGGAGCAAAATCGGTCATTCAACCTCAGTGTCACTTAAATCCAATCATGACGGAGGTAGTCAAGAAGCAGGTAATGAAGCTCCTGTCAGCAGTTATAATTTACATTATTTATGATTCCATGTGGGTTAGTCTGACACAGGTAGTACCAAAGAAAGGGGGAATCATTATCACAACTAATTCCTCTAATGAACAAATAACCACTAGGTTTGTGATAGGGTGGCGAGCTTGCATAGATTATCACAGATTGAACACTGCCACGCTTAAGGATCATTTTTTGCTACCATTCATTGACCAAATTTTGGAGCAGCTGGTCGGTCACTCCCACTTTTGTTTTCTTGATGGTTATTCTGGCTATAATTAGATTTCAATCAAGTCTAAGGATCGGGAGAAGTCTACATTCACCTGCCCTTATGGCACTTTTGCAAATCACCGTATGTCGTTTGGGTTATGCAACACACCCGCCACTTTTCAGTGTTGTATGCTTGCAATTTTTTTAGATATGGTGGAATGATGTCTTGAGGTTTTTATGGACGATTTTTCTATGTATGGGGAATTTTTTGATGATTGTTTGAAAATTTTGGATAAAGTTTTTCAAAGGTGTGAAGACACACACCTAGTGCTTAATTGGGAAAAATGCCACATGATGGTTAGAGAGGGCTTAGTGCTGGGATACAAGGAGTCTAGCAAAGGATTGGAGGTAAACCCTATCAAAATAGAGGTGATTTCAAAACTTCCTCCACTGATGTCGGTAAAGGCAGTTAGGAGTTTTATCGGCCATGCCAGGTTTTACCGCCAATTTATAAAGGATTTTTCAAAAATTTGCTAAGCCATTGTTTGAATTATTGGAAAAAAATGTTGAGTTCAATTTTGATGAAAAATGTTTGAAAGCATTTGAAATCCTAAAAGAGAAACTCATTTCCGCACATGTTGTGCAGACTCTAGATTGGAGTCAACCTTTTGAACTGATGTGTGATGCGTCAGACTATGTCGTAGGGGCAGTGTTGGGCCAACTTTTGAACAAGGTTCCTACGGTCATATATTATGCATCTAAAACATTTAATGATGCACAACTAAATTACACCACTACTGAAAAAGAATTATTGGTTGTTGTCTTTGCTTTTGAGAAATTTAGGCAATATCTTGTAGGAGATAAGGTGGTGGTGCAGACTGATCATGCAACAATTAAATATTTGTTGTAGAAGAAGGATGCAAAACCAAGACAAATTAGATGGATCCTTTTACTTTAGGAGTTCGACATTGAGGTCAAAGATAAGGCAGGGATTGAAAATGTGGTGGCAGACCACCTATCTAGACTGGAGAGGGTAGATGAAAAAGATGTTAATATACCCATTCTAGAGACTTTCCCTGATGAACAGATGTTCACCCTTAAGCAAAGGGACCCTTGGTTTTCTAACATCATAAATTATTTAACTTGCAAGGAATTACCCAAAGATTGGGGGTACCAAGAAAAGAAGAGGTTCTTTCATTCATTGCACTATTATTTTTGGGATGACCCTATTTTGTTGAGACAGTGCAGGGATGGAATATTGAGGAGGTGTGTACCTGAATGTGAATATGATAGTGTGTTGAAACAATGCCACACGCTACCTACATGTGGAAACCATGCCAGTTCCAAGACAGCTACAAAGGTTTTGGAGAGCGGTTTGTACTGGTCGACCCTATTCAAAGATGCATATGATTTTGTGTGTAGGTGTGACGCATGTCAGCGGTTAGGTAATATATCAAAGAGGCAGGTGATTCCGTTGAACATGTTTCAGGAAGTAGAGGTATTTGATCTATGGGGTATTGATTTCATGGGACCCTTTGTGTCCTCTAACTCTAATCTCTATATCTTACTAGTTGTATACTATGTATCAAAGTGGGTGGAAGTGATTCCAACCCACACCAATGATGCCAATGTTGTGTGCAAATTTGTCAAGGATCACATTTTTTGCAGGTTTGGAGTGTCAGGGATGATCATAAGTGATGGTGGAACACACTTCACCAATCGGAAGTTTGGGGAACTTTTAAGCAAATATGGGGTGAAGCACCGCGTGGGTATGCCCTATCACCCACAGACTCAAGGGAAGGTGGAGATTTCAAATCGTGAGATTAAAAAGATCCTTGATAAAATAGTATCTTCTAGTAAAAAGAATTGGAGTGCCTTGTTGGTTGATGCACTATGGGCCTATAGGACTGCCTATAAAACACCGATAGGTACTACACCCTTTAGGCCAGTCTATGGATGGGTGTGTCATATCCCTATGGAATTAGAACATAAAGCTCATTGGGCGTTGAGGAAGCTCAATTTTGACATTGATGAAGCAGGCAAGACTAGGATGTTAGAGTTGAATGAGCTGGATGAAATTAGGATGAACACTTATGAAAATTCAAGAATGTACAAGGAGAGAACTAAGCAAATACATGACCGACACATAGAAAGAAGAGTCTTTTATCTAGGAGTGTGTTTCTTTTTAATTCGAGGTTGAAATTACACCCTGGTAAACTGAGATCTAGGTGGAGTGGACTGTTTGTCATAGAGGAAGTTTTTCCACATGGGGCGGTTAAAATCAAGGACAGAGAGAGATCCTTATTGGTTAATGGCCAAAGACTAAAGTTTTACTTCGGAGAAGACTTTAATAGGAAAGAGCATGAGGTGAGGCTCATTGCTCCTAATTGATCTTAAACTGGACGTGTCTAGCCTAGGATGTTAAACAAGGGCGCCTGTTGGGAGGCAACCCAACCATTAGAACTTTTATTTCATTCCATTACATTATTTTGATTTAGTTGTATTTGGATTTCCATAATTTTTTTTGTAAAAATGATACCTTGACCCATTTGTTGAGTGTGCAGGAATATGCAGGTCGGTACCACCAACTATTTTTTTAGTGGCATCGAATTCTGGTCAGTGAGATATGTAGAGAAACCATAGGCGGCTAATTGATAAATCGTCGGTACCACCGACACGATGGACGCTCCAGGCTCGGTGGGTGCATCGGTGCACCGAGAAGAATCAACCATGTCGGTACCACCAAAAAATCCGTTGGTGCCACTGACAGATGACATCACCAATCCATGGGTGCCCTCATTGATGGTCTAAATACAACCATGATCAACGATTGGTAGCACCTATCCGCTGTACGTCGGTACCACCGACTATTTTGTCGGTGCCACTGACACGTAGACAATCTGCTTGTCCAAGTTGGAGCACCGACAACCGTCGATGTACCGAGGCCACGGATGGACCTCAGACTCGGTGCCACCGACTCAGCAACAGGAGGGTCGGGCCATCACTATAAAGGGGGAGATGGTGGAGTGTTTCTATCCACACCTTCAAGCACCACTCCTCCCCAAGTTTAGGCAACTACACCGGGCACTCAAAAGCTACACCGAGCGCTATTTTCTCAACCTCCTTCTCCGATCTCGTCATCACCTTGGCAAGGAGAAGAGAATCTTCCACCTTGAAGGTAGGATCTTCTGGGGGTTTGATGCCACAGCCCAGGATAAGTCATCTTTCACCGGAGGTGCGGAAGGTGTACGAGGAGCTCGCTAAAAGGTCATTTGCTTCGACAAGATATGGGGACCAAAAGATGATGGAGGACATGGGATTAACTGACAACACGGAGGTTGTCCTCCAAGGGCAAGATTTTGATGAAGGGGTCTCAAACCCTTTCTTCAGTGGGTGGCTCACATACAAGGAGATCGTGCTCGAGTTCATGGCTTCCCTGGAGATATGTGAGGCCCCTGACCCAGTCTTCTCGGCACGAGGTGAGTGGAAAGAATGGAAGTTGGACTTTCACCTTTACAACACCAACCACTCCATGACCCTTCGCACCTTCAACAAGATCTATGGATGGCCTCATGTGCCATGCCGCCAGCCTGAGAATGTCAATTATGATGCAATATGGAAGGATCTTGTGACGGTGCCATAAGGGTACAAGATAAGCTGGCACCATAGCTCCATGTCCGACATCGAGCACCACTTTGTTCGGGTGCTACACCGCATGTTCACCAACTCAAACTTCGCCAAGTCTACTCAAGGGCAAGAGAAGGTCTAGCAGCCAGACTTATACTTTCTCTACCATCTTTTGGAGAGGAGGTTGGTCAACTTTGGGGCATTATTACTCACCCATGTAATGGAAGTAAAGAAAAATGTAAGGAGGGCCACACTGATCCTTTTTGGGGGACTTATCACCCCCATAACTTTCCACTTAGGTCTGGATCTCTCTATACTTGAGCCGTTGTAGTCTAAGAACCACATAGACCACATCCACTTCAAGCAGGCCGGTCTTATCATTGTCCAACACAACACCATCTTTGCAAGTTGTTCGGTCAATGATAGCTTCTACGAGCATTAATTACCGGATCATGTATTCAGCATCAGGCAAGTTGACCACTATAGATGACCAGGCATTAATGACGAACATGAAGACGAAGAAGGAGATGATGATGAGGACAGGAATCAGGGTGACGACAACATGGAGGAGGTGGATCCCACCATCCCCATCACATATCAAGTAGCTCCGCGAAAGCACCCACGACACTATGCAGCCTCCACTTCTTCTACCCCTCCACCCACTCATGAAGGTGAGGATGCTTACTCCATGGCGGGCATGTATACCATGTTGTAGGGTATTCAGACTACTCAGTACCAGCACACCACATCTCTGGCTGGAATTCAAGATGTGCAGGGTCGGTTGTACACCAACCAGCAAGCGATCTATGAGAATGAGCATCTTCTCTTGGCCAACCAAGAGATCATGCACCAATGCCTGTAGAGGATGGAGCAATACCAGCACCCATTCTTTGACCATTATTGGAGTTAGGGATACTTTAGAGGCTATCAGATGCCACCACTGATGCCCTCTTCTAATCCAAATTTCCAGGGGATGTTTCCTCCCCAGGACCCTAGCCAGCCACCACCACCGTACTAGTCGGGTATCTCTGTTCCACCTCTTAAGTTGGAATTCTTACTATGAGGTCATAGTCATATTCAATCTTGGAGGGTGCTGGAATAGCTTCTATCTTATTTCTTTCATTTTAGAATTTTTTTTATTTTGGTAAAATTAGTTTTTTTAGGTTTTCTGTTTATGTAGGATCGACAAGCTATCTAGTGTAATCTGTGGAATAGTAATTGCATGGTTTCATTTGAGTATATCAATCTCTGGGGTTGGATGCACATGAAAAATTTGTAAATTCCAAAAAAAATTGTGAGCCTATCTTGTGAGTAATTGAGTTGCATAACTGAGGAAGTGCTTGGGTGAGTCAGCTGTAGGACATGAGGATATAAATGACCATCTTAATTGTCTGAGGAAAGTGATTGACAAGTTTGTTGATCCTGAACCGACCAAACACTAATGTGACCTTAAACTAAAATTTAAGAGAGAAAACCCTTGATTACCCTATACATAGGTCATTAGATAGGGACATATGGTTTTCTCTGAAGGTTCTATCCCTTAGTCGTGTGATCTCATCCACCACATACATCTGCTTTACACTCCACCATAAGAAGATTGAGTACATGTTATCATTCTTTCTTTTGATTGCATTTACATTGCATGGTAGACCTTGCATAATAGTTATTTACTTTTGCTTGTATTGGTGAAAAATGAAAAAAAGGAAAAACATGCATGCACAATAAAAATTCCGGTGCATGTCATTTAGTTTCATAACATCTTTGTTCATATAGTTACCTCTGCATTATATAAAGCATGTAGTATCAGCATGTACTAAGTTTATTCTTCTAATGCATAAGAAGGTAGTGATTTTGCCTATACCCTTGAAAGAAAGAAGAAAAATAGTTCATGATTAGAAAAGTGTAGTGGAAGTATAAGCCCATAATAGTATGTTAAAAGGGGTCTTTAAAAAAATGAAAAATAAAAAGATTGAGTATAGTTTCAGAAGGTGAGGGAGAAAGGGCATACTCGTACCTATATCATTAGGAAGAATTAGTACATGATGTAGTTTGTAGATATTTCATCTTATTTTGAGATGAAATAATAGTTGCATGCATCATTCCACCATAACGAGTAGGCATTAGGAGCATTTTATAAATTTTCATCATCATACGTTCATCATATTTTTTTATTGCGTGAATGATTCTATGTGCTCATGATTCTTCCATAGCCACCCATCCCAACCATCCGTTGCTCTTATCGGTAGGCCACTCATGATTTTTTCCTCAGTCATTATCTATCAGGAGAATTGCTTCCATATAGATGGTAGGTTGAGAAAAAGAGCAACGTGGATAGGAGATCACACGATGCACCAAGTATGAACCAAACGAGTCTATCATATTAACTGCTTTAATTGATAGTGTTTCATTGATTGGGGTACAGACTTCTTTTATAGAGGTTTCTGGTCACTGAAATGGAAGCTAGTGTTTAGTGGTTAGTGAGGGCCGGTATGAGGACCGAAGGTGGGGACTTTTTAGATGTACTTTATGCACTTATGTCTTTCAGCTGACTTATCTCAATCAGATCCAAAGGTTTTGTTGCTCGAGGATGAGTAAGGTTTAAGATTAGGGGAGTTTGATGCATGGGTTTTGAGTCACTTTTACATGCTTATTTTATACATGTTTTGTGCATTTATTTGTCATATCTTGATTATATTTGCATAAAACACTATTATTGGCCTGTAAACTCTATTTGCATCAAATTATGCTTAATCTATCATATTTAGATGATTATATGCATTCCCCGTACTTATGCACATTTCTCTGCACTTTTTAGGTATTGTATGTACAATGCAGAGTCGGTGCCACCAACCTATCTAGTCAGTGCCACTAAGATCACATTAGTAGCCGGGCATAAGCGAGTAGCAGACTCGGTGCTACCAACCCATACTGTTAGTGCCACTGAGATTTGGTCAGTAGGACAACTCAAGAAGACGAGTGAACTCAGTGCTATTGACCCACATGTCGGTGGTATCGACTCAGCAGAGGAAGGACCGCAATAAGAAGAAGTTGGTGCCACCGACCATCTTGTCGGTAGTACTGACTCTGCCGGATTCAACAAGTAGATTTAATCACACAGATCCAACGATCCACGTTGTGTGGTACCGTAAGTTGGCCTATGACTTAAGAAAGGATGGACAGACCTAGGGGGATCGCATTATGCACCGCACAAAAGCCAGAGAGGAGAGAGAGGAGCACAGAGCCAAAGGCCATCAACCTGGAGATCTGAGCACCTCCAATGGGCATTTTTACTGTCAGAAGACTGCAGAATGTGCGTTTCTCTAGGAGGATCATCCAGAACATTTCTCTCCAAGGGTTACATGAATTTCTTTCATGTTTTCCACATTTTTCTCCTTTCTCTCCATGTGTTTGCAACTAAAAACCATGTGGGGCTAATCCCCTCCTTTCCATAGGACCCAGGAGTAGCCCGGGGAATCGTTGTATTGATTTTTTGCATGAATTAATATAGATTTCTCTTTATTCTTGGATATATAGTTGTGTTTTGAATTATCTACCTATGCTTGATCACCATTGGTAGAGTAATAGACTGATAATTGCTCTAGAAGGAGGATTAAAGGTTAGAAACCCACAATCTATACACTTTCCTAAGTGTTCTTTGGAAAAGGTAACGTACGGTTAGTGGAAAGAAACCCAGAGTCTTCAATAATGCACCTAGACTAAGATATAAATTGCTACAGATGTGGAATTGGCTTAGATCTAGGTAGTGGATTACACCATGGAAGCGGGCAATTCTGACTACAGGCTTTCTATCCAGGGTAGGAGTAAATTTTATATTAATTTGGTAAAAATAAGATATAACGAGACTCTGTGGTGAAATCGGTCATCCTAACGAATCCATACCATTTGAATCAATCACCATTAATTTTCATTTAATTTTCTTTTATTTTGTTTAACTCAAGTCCAACCTTTTTATTGTCTTAGTTGATCGCACCATAGTTAGTAGTAGTCACTAAGACTACGTCTCCCTAAGTTCGACTCGAGCCTCACATAGGCCTATATTACTCGACGCGTATACTTGTGTTTATACGCATAGTTTTAGCGTGACAGGTTCCTAGTCGCACATCAGTGCTACCCAAGTGAACAAAAAGTTAGAGAACAACTTCAACCTATAATTTGTGTAAGGTGTTATAGTAATTGTATAATTCCTTTATCTATGATATCTGGAATGAACTTGAGGCATGGAATCATCATCTTCTCAATGTTTAATTCATGTTCCTTGAACTAAGAGCAGACTATATGATATATATGTTGCCTCAATATCATATGTTGATTTATGTGTGCATGTGCATGCATTTCTCAGTCTCACTTATCAAGTGGACAGGATAACAAACTCTAATAGGAGGGGCAATCCACATCTACATCATCACAGTCAGTTCCCATGTGTCACAACTACCTAATCATAACCTTTATGGAAATCTTTATTCAATGATACATTTTGATGATGTCAAAGTATATCGAACGACATGTGATGAGTGTAGTGACTTCAGGTCTAAGAATCACAATCACCATCTTCACTATGAGAGATGACTATGACCACGAATGATGGTTTCCATGTGTCACTCTCAAGGTGGGTCTATCCAATAAACTATTATCTAACAAGTATATGTGTGCTTGGTTTGATATACCATATCATGACTAATGAGATTATGTCATCAACCAAACCACACTCCAGTCTTGTGTGTTACTACTGTCTATATGCCATCCACAGTAACAATCGACTAGGGACATAATAAGAATGTACATACTCTTAGCATTCATATGATCTCATTGTTCAAGTCGCGTACTTGAAGACATAGTCATTGAGTATTGTCGTCCCCTAAAGATTCATAATGTTTCCTCATTATCTCATAATAGAGTGGAACAAAACGAATTGGAAGCTTTCCTTTATGATTATTAATCAAATCCTTTATGTTATATTTCATGTTAATCATCATATGATTAGCTCTCTGGGCATGCCATACCAAAAAATCTTTGTCTTGTTGGTCATTGTCCTATCTCCCTAGCACCCTATGTTTCCAGTGCTCCTTTGACTCCTCTTCTCAAGCCAGAGAATGGCATTTGTCCCATAGCGGTGGGCACAATTTGGCGCCAGCTTATTTCTAAGGTTGTGTCAAAGGGTGTTTTATCAGACACAGTCTCTTATCTAAAGGACTATCATTTTGGTGTTGGTATTTTTGGGGGTGTCGAAGCCTGTCTACGTGTAGTCACTCACATTTTCCTTGACCAACAACACTCCATCACCCTCACTATGGCCCTTCTTAATTTCAACAACACCTTTAATATAGTGGATAGAGTTGTCATATTTCAGGAGGTTCTCCTTCATTTTCCCTCTATTACACATTGGGTGGTGTTTTGCTATAGCTTCCCTACTCTACTCTATTTGATTAAGGTGAATCCCTTCTCTCTGCAGTTGGTGTCCAACAAGGAGATCCATTGGGGCCTCTTGTTTTTATGTTGTCTCTACATCCTCTAATCTTGCAACTACAGGGTTTAATGTCAATTTAATCTTCTTAATTTCTATCTTCATGATGGAACCCTCATTGGTGACACTGAAGAGGTTTCTAAAATATTATCTTTAATCCAATCTCATGGCCCATCCTTTGGTATTCATCTAAATACTAAGAAGATAGAAATATTTTGACCCTCTTCTTATCCTAGGAGATACCCAGGGGTGGGTATGTTTCCTGCAGACATATCTTGGCTTGAGCTTGGAGTGAAGATTCTAGGTGGTCCTATTTCCACAGACCGAACCTTAGGGATCTTCTGCAGAAACGTGTTGTTAAAACTCTTTCAATGATGGATCAATTGGCCTTACTTCAAGATCCAAAATGTGAGCTTCTTCTTCTTCGTTCATGTGTTGAGATGGCTGCCCAAGATGTTTTTTTCTCTTTGAATGACACACCAACCTCTATTACTTTTTTTATAGATGATTTTGATCGTGGTCTTTGCCAATGCCTTAAAGTATTATGGCTGGTCACAGATCAAGATTTGGCAATCTACAATGGTGCTTGGCCACTCTACCCATGCATTTAGGGGGTTCAGGAATCAAGTCTTCATTTGATGTCTACCAATTTGCTTATGTTTCCTCTTAGATCCACACACTGGAACTTCAACATCATATCTTGTGAGAGGTCTGCCCTATTTCTCGTGATTTCTCCTTCTCGTAGCACATGGACTCATATGCAATATCTTGTCATCTTTTAGTTGGTACATATTGATGTGTATGCCTTCTACCACCCCAAAGACCCAATCTATTTTGGAAAATCCCTTATTAGAAAATACTTATATAGCAAATCACCATAAGTGACTTATCCCTATGGCAACGAGCCATTCTTACTTCTCTACAAGTTGGTTGTGCACAAGATTTCTAGCTAGTTGTTTCCATTGATGGCCTTGGATTGTCTATGTCTTCGATTTAGTATCGAGCTATTCTCTGGTATCTACTTATGATCACTTTATATCCTGGCAATGAATGTTGCTCTCTCTACAACATTGCGGACCTCTACGCATTCGGCGATCATGTTGGACATTGTCGTACACGACTTGGATATAAGTTTCTCCATGATGTTGTTCATAATACCCTTCTTGACCTTATCTCTCATGCTGGGATAAAGGCCCTGAAGGAAGCCCCTATTTCTTTCTTTGGCATACGTGAAGATGGTTTCCATTCACAATGGCCTACAGATATCTTATTATTTGATTGGACAGATGGAAGACACACATGTGTTGACCTCACAGATATTTCCCCCATTGACATGCACCCTTTCAGATAAATTTAAACTAGACAAGTAGCTTCTGATGTTGCTAGACATAAGGTTCATAAACATAGAGTTGCTTGTGAGGCTAATCAACATCATTTTATGCCTTTCACAATTGATACTTTTGACGTTCTGACTGATGACTCAATTTCTCTCCTTCTACGCCTTCAACATGTAACCAGTAGGAATCTTATGTTGCTTGCATCTACATCTAATAATTTTATTTTTAAATCTATTAGCTTTGCCATCCAGAAGGGACTATTAGTCCAATTCGTTAACCGTACTTCTGAGAAGACATTTTTGTAAATGTCATAACAAGATTAATATTTTCTCCCTCTTATATAACCTTTAATTTCCCCACCTGCCACCTTATCCCAAAACTACTACCCCTCTCGAAAACCACCTTCCCTAGCTAAAAACCACCTAACCATCACATCAAACACACGTTCTTGTCAGCGGCACATCACCTTACAATTTTGTAATTGGATTGGCATGAGTACTACTTGTGTACGATGAAACTTGGATGAGCAACATGCAAGGTCATATACACTTTTGACAAGTCATTTTGAAACTTATATTGTTAAGTGAGTTGCATGTTGGATGTCATTCCATATAATGTCTAAAAATCTCAATTTATATTGGATCTATGTAGCAGTGTCGGATTTGAGGTTGATTTCAGACATATTTGGATAACATACTAAAGTAAAAATTTATTTAAATGTGGACTTAGAAACAAATTTTTAATGGAGTTATAAAACCGATTACCATCCCATATATGTATCTAAAAATTAGTACACTTATGACTTTTCAACCAAATATAATGGATGAAAAAAAACTCCATCTAGATTATATATGGTTAGAACATAGACATATACCATATGTTTCTGATATACAATTAAAATTGGTCATTCATTTATGAACTTACAATAATGTATGATTTATTCGAATATATATATTTTATTTCAATAAATCTATCCAAATTTGCTTGTTGAGATTATTTTCAATACACGTCTGTGTAGGTAATATATGTCTAATAGATATAGTTACACTATATTATAAACCAGTGTTCAGGAAATCGGTCAGTGCAGCCGCATATGCGGCCGCTTAAGCGGTTCGAACAGGGCACCACTCCGCATATGTCAAAGCGGACCAATAATCGGTCCATGCCCGATTATGCGGCCGATTACCCGCTTATGTGACCGCTTAATCACCGCTTTTCCAAACACACATACATGGACTTGAAGAAATGAAATTTATATGATATTTTTGTTGTTTCTAATTATATATTTATATGATATTGATGCTCCCTTTCTTCTAATTAATCATTCTATGTTGTCCTTGTATGTAATTGTTCAATGTGACATATAATTCTATATGACTGATATATAAATATACATAGATATATTAATTTATTATAAAAATCCAAAACCGCATATACTCCCGCATACCGCATATACTCTATTCAGTGCCCCATCCGCCCGTACACCGAATAGCGCTTTTCTGAACACTATTATAGACTATTACAAACATGTTCATATCAAAGCAGTGCATAATAATATTCTAGTACATTGTTCTTTCAGTCTTATTAATATGATTGACTAAATTTATTTTAGATTAAACATAATCTACAAAGTCTGTAGTCAAATACATCTTTTACCATATACAAATTATACATAACCATGTGATTAAATACATCTTTTCTTTTAGCCAAGTTACTCAAGAGTAACACTTGATAAACTAGTTGTATGACTCATACAACAATTTTTAGATTCATATCCATGGTCAACTTTTAACCTAAAAGAAGTCCCAATCATTCCATATGCCCAATCATATTGAGCACATGGTACTCTAGTGGATCTCCCACTGTTAGTTTTCTCTCAAACAATATTTTAAAGACATTATACGAATTTCTTGCTTATGATTCTTAAGATGTGTTACCATATCGAGAATGTCCATGTTTTCATGTTGATTATGAAACTCATAGTTCATACAACATATCATAAGGTACTTAATGTCTACGACATCATTGGCATGCTTCAAGTAAGCATCCATTTCAACCTTAGGCGCATTTGGAGTGGGTTCCTTTGTCTCTGGCCTTTCAAGGACATAGAGCTTTTGCTCATTGATAAGAACATTTCTCAAAGTCCTAAACTAGATGTGGAAGATTATCTTTTTTAACTTGTCCCATTTTAAGGACTTGTCACAATAAGAACGTGTTTGTGTTTGACATTATATTCTAAAAAGAAATATTGCAACTTTGCAAAACATTTTTAATTTGTTTGATTTGATAAGTTAACGATATTAATTAGGTCATTAATTAATTATCGTTCCCACTATTTTATTCAAATTGATAACCCTCATGTGTCTATTCGTAAGATTATAACTTACAATTTGCTAGTGAGCCAAGATCCATATTTCATCAAATCATGAGTCAACTTTGTCTGATTGCCGACATTTGACTATTTAGGTAGACAATGTTTGCCAATTGCATCTCATGCAACTCTTGGACAGATAGTGTGCATGACTCTTTATCATTGACCATTTTATGATTTTATGTGCTTCATCTCATTAAGATCACCTAATTAAGCATGACTCAAAAGACAATATAATGGATTATGCACCCTGCTTTGGCAGATATATATCTACCATCACACTTCCACAAGATAGATGGTGCACCACACTTTGGTGTAACATACGCTTGGTCAATCAATCTTTTCATGTGTCATGCTTATGGAAACCATCTTAGACTTAATATTTTTCAAAGGATTTTTTATATAAATATATATACATATCCAATCACCACATATGTATAGTACTTATGATATGCATGCTATAACCACAACAAAAACATGAAATAAAAAATATAAATGATAGTTATGTCCATACTACTATAATTCCTTGGAGCCACAAGGAATTACCACCATCTAAGGTCCACATCATATGCAACCTATTGTTGATGAAGATATGTGCTCGAACCAATCCAGCTTGATTAGTTCAACACTTGAACTAATCGGCTCGCCTCTTGGTCGCTCGGTTGGTCTCCTAAAGTAATCATCTTGGTTCCATGTTCAAAGGATGTCTGGACTCCACCAGCCGATCAGTTGGGCCATCAGTCGATCGGTTCATCCTCCTATCATCTGGCCTGCTCGGTGCTCCAGTCGATTGGTTCGTCTCATGAGTCATTTGGTTTGTCTAGTGCAGAACGTCTTCTCACAACAAAACATAACTTAAAACTATCATATTTCTTATTACATTATAAAAGGGAAAACCTCGAGTTACATTCGAGGGGAATAGGAATAAGAGAATTAATTTACATTTGGAAAGGAGAGAGAGCCTCGGTACGCAGACCAAATAACAACATGAATAAACAACCACAACCATGCACACACAGATCTAGGGATATTGACCATAACCATGCTTCACATCCACCATCAAAATCGATTATACAGCGACATGTGTAAATTTATATATATATATATATATATATATATATATATATATATATATATATCTGTGTGTGTGTGTGTGTCTATATTAGTCTGTGGAGCATGTGTGGTAATTAATCAGATATGCACATTAATTATTTTAATACTCACATAGTATGCAATAAAATAAATCCAATCATATTGATTTAAATTCTAGATACATCGTAAATTGACGTAGCTCTGATACCATTATAGGGAAATTGGAGCGATAAATAAGGAAACGTAAACAAAAATTTAAAATGGTCAATTCTCTCACTAGAAAAATCACGTCAACAACAATGTATCTAGGAAGGAAAGTTTGCAAGGTTATACCTAGTCCTAGAAAATGTCCAACAACATTACCTTTGCAGCAGTATGCTTCTTCTTCAGGTAGTAGCTCGCTCCTTCAGTAGCAAAAACACTCGAACAGTTGCCTCCACCAGCCTCCTGGTGGAGCACCAAGAACAGTGGTTGAATTTGTGTCCTCCTAGTGACAGACAACGACCTCCCGCCTATAGAGTAGTCTACACTGACTATTGGGAATTCCATGTTGCGCTACCAGAGCCAATATTGGGAAGGATTTTTCCATTTTGAACATCAACCTGCTACAATTGATACGCTCTCCCATAATTATCTCTCCCTTGGTATCCCTCCTATTATCGGGTAGGACTTGTTTGGGCTCTTTATTGGTTACCATAACCAGAGAGGACAATAATTGTCAGAGAAGTTGTTGTGTTCTGATAAGCCCCAGTACTCCTCTATTTATAAGAGAGGCTAGGGTCAGGGTTCGCAGTCTGTGCGGGAGTCGAAAGGGTTGAATTCATGAATTTTCTAAAACACGCACACCCAACCGGTCAGTTCGAATTGACAACTGAATCAGGCAGTTTATCCCATGAACTGGTTAGTTGGGATATGTGTACTGGTCGATTTGTGAACCATTTGTTTCACTCCTGGTTCATCCATTCATCATCCAATGTTAATTCCAACTGGCCTGACACTCTAAATGATCAGTTCAACACTTGAACC
Source organism: Alisma plantago-aquatica (assembly GCA_963693085.1). NCBI lineage: Eukaryota > Viridiplantae > Streptophyta > Magnoliopsida > Alismatales > Alismataceae > Alisma > Alisma plantago-aquatica. The sequence continues at coordinate 192,548,360 of OY856409.1, forward strand.
AATTGGTCCAACACTTGAACATGTCGGTTCAAAGTACAGTTTGTCAGTTTTGAACCTCAGTTATTTAATTGAATACCTAAATAACTTTATTAACCAATCTAAACATCATTCATGAATATACTCCTTTAATCCAAGTGTATCTTATGTGTGTGACCCTATAGGTCCAGAATTATGTTGGCAGTGAATGTCCATAACCAATTATGACATCACAAGCAAGACTAGCATATAGCAACACACCATTTCTACCCAAGTAATTTGAAAAGTTGGAGAACAAATCCAACCTACAATCTATTATTAGTGTTACTGTGATCGTATAGTTTGTCTGTCTCTAATATCTGGATTGAACTTGAGGCATGGAATCATCATCCTCTCAACATTCAATCCATGTTCCTTGAACTAGAGTAGACTGTCTGATATGTTTGTGAGCCCACATATCTTATATCGAGTCACATTAGTATGGCCATACATTTCTCAGTCTCACTTATCAAGAGGCCCTGGATATCATCCTCTTGTAGGAGGGACAAATTCCATCTACATCACTCACACTCAATCCACATGTGTCACATTGCACCCAATCATTCCCATTATGGCAACACTTATTCAGGATTATGTTGAATGATGTCAAAGTACATGAACTACATGTGATCAATGCAATGACTTTAGGTCTAAGAACCACAATCACCACTATCACTATGAGAGATGATTTTGACAACATACCATGGTTTCCATGTATCACTTTCATGGTGGGTCTGTCCAATATACGATTCTCTAACATATACCTATGTGCTTGACTTGATATCACATGTCATGACTAATAAGACTTTGTCATCAGTCAACACACACTCTAGTCTTATGTATTACTTTTGTCTATTTTACGGCCATAGTAATATTCGACTAGGGACATAACAAGATTGTATCTACTCTTACCATATGTATGATCTCATTTTTTAAGTCACGTACTTGAAGACATACGTCATCAAGTAACATCATTCCTTAGACATCTACTATGTTTGTGTCATCATCTCATGTTGATACAAACATAATAGACGGAATTACCTTTGTCATTATCAAATTAGGTATTTAATGTCTCATTGCAATCATCATATGATTGGCTTTCTGGGCATACATACCAAGAGAGGGGAACATCTTCAAATTCTTCCAGAGCTAGATTGAGTATCTTAGACAAGTTCATCTTCCTCCTTCCTTTCAAGATCTGGAATGCCTCAAAAATTGGCATGTCATCCTCAGCAACTGGAAAAGGTTTAAATAAACCTTGATGTTGTCATTAAAGTTATTCAAATTTATGTGTAGCCTCATTCTCCCTATTCAAGAAATAAAGAACAATGCTATGAAATACCTTTATATCTACAAGTAGTTTTTGTTTACAAATATTAGAAGGTAACACATAATATGGTTTCAAAATAGGTGACAGATAGTAATTACCTCATGGATCCTTTCCTTTATTGATTTACAAGCAACATTGTCTTCACTGTCTTCTATATCTTCTATTTTGGTGAGTAGGTTTTCAGCAGTATCCTTATGATGTTCAGGGCAGGTTGCTTTCCTTTAATGAATTGTTTAGGATTTGGTACAAAGTTCACATTTTTCATGCAGGTGGTAGAGAAAATCTCCCCCATCGAAAGCCAAATCTAAGTAATGCACCTAAGAGAAAAACAACATTTGAGTCTTACTTAGTATAAATGATTGTATTAAAGTGTATTTAATTATGTTCTATAAATCCTTACATATCATTAGAAGGTGCAAATCCTATGATGGCCTTCCGACAAAATTGTTCTTTTTATCAATCAGCATATGAGTCTTCAAATTCGTCAAGATGTAACTTGTCCTGTTCAAGTTCTGCATCCCATCAAGATCAAAGAGGTATTTTAGGTAGTAAACTGGAATGGGTCCCGTAGTTGCACAAGAACACATCCTATTACATATACAATATATAGTCAGGCTATATCTTCATGATTGCTTAACTCAAATATATTAGCATCTACATTTTTAACCTCGACGAAGTTTAGCCTGTTTTGCTGTAGACCCATCCTTGTAGTCATCCCAGTAACTTTTCTATTAGAGTCTTGGTCTCTTGTTTTCATATTGAGTGTGATTGAACCTATAGGGATGTTGTAAACTCAATGGATGTCATGTTTTGTCATCTTCAATCACTCACCACTAAGGGTTGGCCAGTCCATATTTTTTGGATCAAAATTGGTTACTAAGAAGTGAAGAACCTACACAGTGAGAGTCTTCAACTTCATCTATAGGAGTCCAAAAAAACATGTTGTTTTCATATTCTTCTTGACATCTTTGATTCTGGCTAGATTTTTCATTTTGTTGTTTAGTTCGACAATGAAGTTTGTCCTCATCATGTATTGTAATCAGCTTTCCATCTAAAAAATAAAAGAAAAGAAAAATGAGTGAGACAATTTGTTGGAAAAATTACAGTTGTTGATTTACTACTACTGAAACTCCCTTACTCCTCTTCCTTAATCAATTTCTCCTTTTTGTAGTTCCTTTTTCTCATGCCCTTACATATCATTCCCTATCTTCCCATTATTGATCATGTTGTCCCTCTACTTTTTCCCACTTGTCCTATTCAATGCTACTATCCTCCTCCTGGTCCTCGTTCTCTTTCGCATCATGTTCTCCCTTTCTCCTCCTCTTTGATCTTGTTCTCCTTTCAACAATTCCTTTTCTTATGCCCTTACTTGTTTTTTCCCATCTCCTCATCATTGATATTGTTCCCCCCCCTATTTGTTCCCGTTCTCCTCTTCAATGTTATGGTTCTCCTCTTAATCCTTGTTCTTTTTTCATCTTGTTCTCCCTTTCTCCTCCTCCTTGATCATGTTCTCCTTTTTGCAATTCCTTTTCTCCTATCCTTGTTTGTTTTTCCCTATCTCCAAATCATTGATCATGTTCTCCCCTATTTGTTCCTATTCTCCTCTTCAATGCTACTATTCTCCTCCTCATCCTCATTCTCTTTCTCATCATGTCCTACCTTTTTCCTCCTCCTTGACCCTATTCTCTTTTAGAGAGTTTTTTTTCTCTTGCCCTTATTCACTTTTCCCTATATCCTCATTATTGATCCTGCCCTCCACCTACTTTTTCTTGTTATCCTCCTCCATGCTATCGTTCTTCTCCTGATCCTCATTCTTTTTCTCCTCATCCTTCATCATGTTCTCCTTTCAATGGTTCTTTTTATCCTGCCCTTATTCATTGATCCTCACATATACAAAATTTGACAAACATACATATCACAAAGGACACTTGAACATATCAAAACTTACACATCTTACACGTGGAGCGTGGTCGCATACTTCCACTCTGAAAAATTGTCATAGTTATATTACAATAGGTGGACTGTATATGACATTAATAGCCCCTTTTGTGGGCTCTGGTCGTATGATCTTGTATTAAATCAAAAAGAACATTTCTATAAACACAGACTATCTTTGTGGCCATCTTCATACGCATTTGTGAAATACATTGTGGATCATTCCATTGGATGAATTTATTCAGCTCAATTTTATCATTCTAATGTTTCGAAAATATCATGGTAAAGACCCCGTAGCTATATAAGTCCCTCTGTACAGGAACAACTAGAGTATCCCATTTCCATGTGCTCCAATCTACAACCCCTCTGGAGATAGTGAGAAAGGTCTTCATGTACTTCACCTCCTCCTCACAAATATCCCTTCATAAAGAGTCCATTTTTCTCACTCCAGAGTGTCCAGGCTATTCAGCAAGACAAACTGATTTGCATGGAAGTCAAAGCAAATAACAAAGAAAATATTTGTGGTTGCAGACAGGAATCATGTACTGCATTTTAAGTTCAACAATTGAAGTAAGCATGAGAATAGCCACCAAATAGTAAAGAGGTTATATAAATGTAGAAATGACTTATATAATTACAAAATACATGTTCTAAGTTGTGCTGATTTCTGAAGTCATATAACTGGAACATGTCACGGATAATGTTAAATTCATGGTCCTCATTAATTGTCTTGGGATGAGCCAAGTTTGAAAATAGTATTTTTTTGCAAAATAAGACAACATAGACAACAAATAAGAGGCACTTATAAAATTAGAACGGGAGCATAACAACCAGAACACAGTAGCAAATGAAAACTGGAATAAGGCCCATGACAACAGGAATGTGGATCGGGAGAAAGGGAACAATGCACAAGAAAAAGGGAACATGGAGTGGGAGTAAAGGAAGAAGGAGAAAAAGGAACAAGGATTGTGCAGGAGAAGAAAAGGAATAAGGAATGGGAGAAAAGGAACGGGGAGTGGGAGTGAAGGAAAAAGGAGAAGGAGTTGGAGAAAGGATCGGGGAGTGGGAGTAAAGGAAGAAGGAGAAGGAGAAAATGAACAAGGAAGGGAAGAAAATGAAGAAGGATGAGGAGAATAGGAACAAGGAGGGGAAGAAAAGGAACAAGGGAAGGAATGAGGAAGGGATTAAAAGGAACAATGAAGGGGGGAAATGAGTAAGCACGACAATAAAAGGAACAAGGAGAGGGGAAAGGGACGTACATATAGAAGCATTGGAAGATTGAATATCTTCACCCTTCCATTCGTCTGCTTGATATTTCTTCTATTCATTACATGAACATGTACGTCGATGATGTTGTTGGTGATGAAGCACCCTTCCATGCAAGAATATATATATATATTGTTCTTTGAAGGTTATTATATCCTCATCCTCCTTATAGCATTCGTAATCACTACAAAAAAGTAATAAATAAGTGTACTTACTGATTTGTTGGAAGAAAGGTAAGTTGAGACCAAAGATGCATGGCTTAAACTTTGTAATGTTGTTGTGCCATATCTAGTTCAGTATTTCAATGTGCATGGGTTCGATAGAAGGTAACTCGTTGTGCATGACTTCTGACAAACAACCTTCAGAATGTCGCTTCAAGACCGAACCCTTGGATTTTTAATGACGAGGTTCAGTATAGCATTGGCACGGATGTTGCTTCAATTTTGATCGGTTGTACATCTCTCTAAGATCCTCCTCTTTGTTGGAGACAACAAAAGACATTTTTGTATAGGGTGCATGTTGTTACCCTCGATCTCAGGCCAGAACATCACTTCACTATTCTCCCCCTCTTCATTACTACAGACCACGACAGAGCGTTTACACTCTCACATGTCGTTGACCTCGAGCACAGTCGTTCAAGATGCTTCTCGGCATCACGAGTGGAGACATAACTAGGAAAATATCATTTTCCTTTGAACTCAGGAGGGGGGTTGGATAAATCTCTTTGTGTCTCACTAGGCTCCTCATCGCCACTTGAAACAAATATCAAACTGGGGTGGGTGGGTTCTCCAGCCATGCTCAAGGTGGATGTTGTTGTTGTTGTGGTTGTTGCTTCTTGTTAGGTCATCGTTGATGTCGTTGTTGTTGATTGTTGCGGCTGCAACGGACACTAGGTCGTGGTTGCTCAAAAGGCAGTGAAAGAACAATAGGGCAAATGCCATCGTAATCTTTTGAAAATTGGAGGTGGTTCTTCATTCTTCCCTCTAGTCGAGCATCGACAATCGAGTCCAGTGAGGCTTCATTGGCAGCCAAAGCGACGCCACAATGTGGGTGTGGCAATTGATTGGTTAGCCAATGACTAAGTTACCCATGCAAAGGTTGGATGACAACGGTGGCTAGAAGACGATCTAGAACATCAAATTTCTATTAGGCGGCCAAAATGTTGTTCATGACGTATTGACGAGATGGGGTGTCAACATTAAATCTGGGTTGACGTCACTCAAGTTTACACACATACAAGTGGCACCCAGAGAGGTTCCTTCCAGTTTGTTGTTGATGGCCCTAGGTGTGCCAATAGCATAGGCTATGCACAAAAGATCCCTCTAGGACCAATGTCTCCCCATGTCTGGCAAGGTCAACCAAATAGGGGCAGTCTTGAGGACCGCTCTTCGGATATCAAACTCTGGTGTCTAGCGACTAGTAAGGACCAACTGGTTGTCGAAAAACTAGAGTCCTTTCTCTAGAGTTTCCTCAGGTCACAATCATTGGAAAATCTTGCTAGGAACAAGCCTTCTGTGATTGTGAACAGTTATAGGTCACCCTTAGACCTACACAACTTGTGCATCCATCTGAGGAGTTGATTGAAGAAGATGGCCCTCTTACCTATCACTTTGACGATGACCGAGATCTAGTGGTAGTGGTCTATCTTCGTTAGCAATGTCCGTCTAGCATCCTCCCCTTTGAGAAAAAGGCCTTTGGGATCTCCACATCATCCTTGAAGCGTCATGAATGGGGGATGACAGGATCCACCCTCACCATGTCCACTCAAACCCTAGTCAAAGTGACATTGGTGACTAGATCGGACCACATAGTTGGTGAAGGGAGTTTATGGGGAGGTGATGGTGGTGATGAAGGACGAGGGAGGGAGGATAGAGGAGGGAACCTCGCCCGCCATGACGGCAGTAGAGGTCAGGGTACCCCGATCCTAGAGATGGATCGGAGCTTTGTCGCTCATCCTATGTAGACTTATAGCTCGATCTTTTCTGTACCTCAAAAATACATTATAAAATCTGTTTTCTGTTCGTGGTTAGATTTTCTTGGTTTGAATGGCGTTGCCAGGCCTGCACAATAAACAGTTCACCAAATTAGCACATGATTATTGTCACCGTCGTTTTCGTGGTTCAACACCTAATGCCGATGTTAAACGAAATCGTAGGCTCCAAGAAATGACAAATTGGATTTAACTTTACACTCAAAAAAAAATCGACAACATGTTGGATTAGAAAACTTTAATGCGTGTTAATTCCTAGAGAAAAAGATAGAAAATTCATGACGAGTTGAAGTTAGTTTTTCTTTTGAACCTTTCCCTTCTCGGCAGGTGTACTAATAATGAAATGTGATCTCGTTACAGACTGTATGCCCCTGTTTGGTTCAGGGCTGGCTTTATGCAAGCCTGCCTGGCTTGGATGGGTTTAGGCCTACTGGACTCTGATTCTGTTTGGCAAACCAGTCTGATTCTGTTTGGCAAACCAGTCTCATTCTGGGGGGCTGGACTCGTTTCAGACTCGTTTCAAGCTGATTCTGTTTGGCTGTGCAGGCTGGGTTTAGTCTGATTCTGTTTGGCAACTGTAGGCAAGATTAGTTGAATCTGTCCTATTCTCACAGAACTGTTGTTAAAAATGTGGCCTTGTGACTCCGTTTAAATAGAAGTTTTAAAAAAAAGTAACACTAAAAATTAACTTAATTGTTATCTATATCACTTTGGTTTAAGAACTCTCATTTTGTTGTTGAGATGTGAGTCAGGCGTGTTACCCTTTTGTGGGGTGTTTATGTGGGTGTTTTGGTTGTTTTATTGAGGTTGAATATGCCTAACATGCTATGTTTAATACCCCAACATATGAGGTAACCTGATAACCCTGTCAGACCAAGAAACAAGTTTTTAGCCGATATACGTTTTGAATATGAGTGGCTAGTCAGCTATCATGATACATGTTCTACTTTATATGTGTTCCTTGTAGAAGTACACATATACTTCTATGCTTATGCTAACTATATGATGAACCACATCAAGGGTTGTGATTAACCCGAGATAAATGCAACCACATATACGTAACCAATTAGGATAAGCTCCTCTAAAAAAAAAGACATCAAGAACAACAAAATCATAAAAACTATAATGATGTATTGTGGGGCATCATTAAAAGTAATCCAACTAAATTAAAAAATTCAAGATTTAACTAGTCAAACATGAACATCATTTTTGAAAGTAAAACAGATTCAGCTACATTCGATAAATATAAATTGTCTTAGTGGGCAGGAACCCATAACAAGCCTGAAATGCTATATAAGAAAAATAAAGACAATACACAAAACTCAAAACTAATCCAACTTCTGGAAGACACTAATAATTCTTTGTTGATGCAACGGATTCAACATAACTTGATGAAGAAGAGTCTGAAGTTGGTGGCTGGTGGCAGTCTCTCACAAACAAGGCATCAGCGGAGTCTGAAGTTGATGATATATGATTCTCTGGTCTCGGGTAAATATACCTAAGCAATTTTGAGTTGTCCCCATCGCCATGAATCCACAAATAAAAGGTTGTAGGGTGACTGTCGTCTTCGGGTTTTGGTTGTAGGGTGACAGTCCATTCAGGTTTGGCTTTTAGTTTCTCTAACATTTCAGCCCAACCTTCATCCATGATTAAATATTTTCCTTTCTTATTCCATATTTGTTCTTCAGGTGTAGACCACCTGATCTGTACATCAAATTTTATTCTGCCTACCTCCACAATAGCATAGCCAGGAGTTATGTTAAACGGCTCACACATCTAGGGTAGGGGAAGGGAGACGCGTCTCATAAACTCACTGTTTGATAGATCATATTCTTTTATAGGAAAACGATTTGCCATGTTACCTGTAATAAACAAGAAGAACAAGAACAACAAGAAGATAAGAAAAAGAACAGAAGAAGAAAAATAACAAAAAGATAAGAAGAACAAAAATAACAAGAAGAACAATAATAACTCTTATGTTCACCTAAGTTCACTACTATCATGTATTAGGTTTATTATCATTCTATGATTTTGCCTCCATCCAAGCCTCTGTCGTATACACTCCATCAACACACCTTCCCAAATCATATTGGGTTCTCATCCTACCTCTGAGAACCATATCATGCTCCGAACACCACACAAAATGAGGAGGCGTCGAATGACTAAGCATATTAGTTAATATGTAAGTTCCAAACAACATAGAATGGCATATTCATTTTCAAGAAACAATGGACAACACTTAACACGGGAACTTCCAAACAACAAAAATAAAATGGAAAACCGATGACGCGAATGAAAGGTATGGCCGCCATTCGACGTTACGGCGTCATCGGGGTGAAGGAGTGTCCAACAGAAGCCTACATTGTTCCTCCAGTTCTTCTAAGCAACCTAGTCAGGTCCCTGTCTACCTACACTTTCAAAAATATATGTATTAGGATAATCCTGTTTACATGTACAGTTACAATTTGTTAGGATAAAAGTTATATATAGTGTGCGTACCGCAATGGCCTCTTTCCACTCAGGGGTGTCCGGTACAATGGGCTTGTGCTTTTCTTCATCCCATCCAACGCCACTCTTGTTGGTCAAACCCTTCAAATGGACGTAGTCCTTTTTAAGGTTCTTCCAGCGAGTTCTTATTTGGTCTAACTTATACATGTCGCCAACCCTATTATTGACATCAGAAGTTATTTCCCTCCAAGAGTCCCTAGTAAAATTACCATCAATACACCTGCCTAGGTCATATTGTCTGCGCAATGCTGTCACCACAGCGGCATCAGACTCTCTTGTCCATACAATACGGTGGTTAGGGTCCACGGGAGGCATACTCGTGTAGTTGCTGCAATATTTGATGACATGAGTCAAATTTAGCAAGTTACAAATATACACAAATGACACAACCTTGATTGATTAACACCCAACAGACTTGATTGAATCTGGTCATTCCCTGATTTATGAATGAATGAGAATGGACCTGGTACCACATGTATGTGAACCAGTACAGACCCAAAACCTTGCTACGGTTCTAGTACTAATTCAGTTGAAGTCATAGAAGGAAATAGAGCAATAAATGAACTGAAGCATGAACAATCAGAAATTATCTGAATGACATAAGTTACAAGGAAAACAACTAGGCTATAACTGAACTAGACATACATAATTTCATCATGATTGAATGTTCAGGATGATGAGATCAAACTTACCCAAATTAAGAAAAGTGTGGCATGTAACAAAGTGGTGGTTCAAATCCATGGGAAAAAGCATCATAGTCCAATCAAGAAACAAAAAAAACACAATTAAAGTTGAGCATGGGAAAAGTTAGTAAAGCTTCAGTTGAAAGTGCTACTGAAATCTTGTATAAAATATCATATGAAAATATTTTGTCATCAACCTGAAATGATTTGAAGTAACAAGGAAAACACGCTTGAAATGTGTGAGAAAGTCATGCATGGATGGACTCGAGGTGTGCTTGAACTAAATATGGCCAATGATAAGGAATGTAGGTTTAAATTTGGTTAGGGAAAGCCTCCTCTGCTTATGTAGGGTTACATTTTGAGTGATAATACATGTTGAAGTAAAAATAGGGAGATGAATACATTAGGCACATGTGACTGATAGGGGCCACATTATGATGTAGGTTAGAGGTCCATGAATATGAAGGAATGCATACTAATTAAAATTATTATTGGCCCCAAGTCAACTGGTTGCAATCCCACAAAAAATTAAGGTCAAATGGAGAGGGACATGTGATTCAGGTCAGATTAACACAAAAATTATCAAATGCATTGGAAACATGTCCATGAATATGAACGAATGTATACAAATCAATGACAAACCTTTCTCCAAAGAGTAGCCTAAAATTTGGACAAATACTTAGGACATGGGTCCATGTATTTGGGTTACTTTTACTTAACTTTAAGATCCACAAATTTCTCAAATGTTACTGACCCTAGGTCAAATACAAGTGGCACCAAAGTTTAAAGAAATGTATCATGAAATGAAGTGGTGGTTCAAATCCATGAGAACAATCATCACAATCTAATCCATAAATGAAAACATCAAAGTGCAATCTAGAAACCAAAAAACAGTTTAACGTATGCTTCATACTTCATTTTGTACTAAAAAACAATTGCAAGGGAAAAAACAAATTCAAACCATTTGGAAAATTAGACACAAGTCTATACAATTTCGTAGTATTTACTTCAAAAGGGTACCCATCATATAGAAAGCAAACTACTATTGTATAACAGAAAACTGAACACATATTAGTATATTTCATATTGAAAAAGCAACCTTCTATTGAGACATCCAACCAGACAGACTGAAATACCTATAGAACGGTTTACTGAATTGTCGTTTTGGTTGTTACATAGAGATGGTCCAAAAAGGCACTAATATTAGTGTAATTTAATAAACAACTAACATATATGTTTATTTGGGTCATTTTGTTTTATTTATTTTGTAGGATTAGTTCATCAATCCTTTCCAAAATGAGGTATGACTATATTTCATCATTCAATTTGTTTTAATTTTGAAATTTGATCACATTAGTTTTCCCTATATTAGAATGGTGGACCACATATGTCCTTAGTTTGGTCATATGCCAATCATGTATGTAGACATCCTTTGATTTCATTGTTTGGTTTAGCATATTTATCTCAACACGTTTGTTTACTTTACTTTGACCAAAAGAAACACCAAAACTTCTAGTGAAAAAATTGAGTTGTTTACCTAGATATGAAATTTTTTAATAAGTGTGATATAACTAGTTGTTATGTGTTGTATCTAGTTAGTTATTATTATAGATGCACCATTTCCATATTCAAGGAATATAATCAACTAGTTGTTATGTCAATTGTATTCTATATTTGTGTCCAGCATTTCACTTATCCTTAATCAACGCACAAAATCAACTTAGTTTTCTGAATAACACAAATTCTAAAAGATCAATCATTGATATTCTGTAAATTAAAACATACTATAATTTCACACCTGCACCACACAAAATTTAAATATATGAATGAAAAAAATATTGAACTGAATTAGCTAGATGTGTGTGATAGCCATAATGTGTTGACTTTTGTATTTGGTAACTGAAGCAAGATAAAAAATCATACATAATGATGCACCCTCAAACTAAATGAAAACCCATCACCTTCTCAATCATTTTTTGTAGCATATAGTATGCATGCAATCACAATTAAAGTTCTATGGCTTGTTTCATACTAAATATCAAGGTACGAAAATGGTTAATGGAATCCTATGTGTGGAGAAGAAACAAAAATAGAGGTGGCACAAGCAACAAAAACAAAATAGAGAGTGATTGAAGAAGGAAAAGTATCAAGACATGTGACGGAAGAAAATTAAGGAGGTGGTAGTGATGGGAGGCATCTGTGATGTGAGCATAAAAAATATTTATAAATATTGAAGGTGGTATTGGAGCATATGATAAGTGGCGGCGCCACTATTTATCAAATACAACACCATGAAAACAACAGTACCAATAGCAGTGAGAGAGAGGGAGAACAATGACGTGACTAACATCACAAATTAAGGATCAAAAGGGGTTGGGTTCAAGGATCTAATGAGAAAAATGGCTACATAATGAGAAGCAAGTTGTTATTATAGGTTCAATAAGGGTTGTTATATAGTAATTACACATCTTTCTATATAAGAGACTCTCCATTTTTTATTATTGTTTACTTATTTATATATAAACAGGATGATGGAAACATATTATTTTCTTAAAATCTAGTTGATAAATTGAATAGTCTATAGGAATCACTATAAAGTAAGAGAGTCACATTCTTCATAATGTTATCAATAGTCTATAGGAATCATTTTTTTTCCTATTGAAATCATGCTTCTTAGACCAACACATACTACAGACCACATCAGTTCACAGACCATGCTCGTCCAGAGCATCAAACCAATAACAAATATGTTCTGTGCAGAGTAAACAACGGGAAAGGGAAAAGCATCAAAATCAACAACATTGTGCCTATTCAAAATCAAAATCAAAATCAAAATCTAACATCAGATTCAACCGTACATGTTTCGATAAAGAACACCATTTCACAAATGTTTTGGTACTTAATTCGACATTGTGCCCTATTCCACATTGTGCCCTAAAACCGAAATAACCCTATTTGACATTGTGCCCTAAAACCGAAATAACCCTCTACCCTACACAGAGACCAACTTGAGCAGAATCTCTCCTTGGAGTGATGACGGAAGAGGCGGAAGCTGGGCACAAGCGTCGATCTGGGCAGCGCCGGCAGACCACGAGCGAGCAGCAACGATCTTCTGCGGAAGTCCAGCACCTCGCAACACTTGGACGAAGAAGCTTGTGTAGAAGTCCAGCACCTCGCAGCACCACACCCCCAATTTAAAGGCAGAACACTGACTAGGGTTTCAGATTCCTCTTCTGTGCCGCCTACGGCTTCCTCTGTAGACGACATGACGAGGCATGGCAGACCTTGCTTTTGACTGACCTAGCTCGGCTGTGGCAGGCGGCAGGAAGCAGCTACGCCGAAGGTAGCTGCGTCGGGAGCAGATGCATCGCATTTACTTCACGGGCTGCTTCGCCAGGAAGAGGGTTGCTTCGCCAGGAAGAGGGAGGGAAAGATGCGTCGCGAGGGACGCCCGAGAGACGCGAGACGCGAGTCGCGGTAGGATCTCAAACCGGGTTTGAGATTCCAAACCTGCCTCTACCTGTACTGCGTCAAGCTCGAAAATGGGACTGACTAAACCCAAAACGGGGTCCGAACCAGTCTCATTGCCAAACGGAAACCCAGCCCGAGCCGGACTGGTTTGGGCCTACGTGTCGCTACGCGACAGTGCCCAAACCCGGTCCAGGCCGTTCTATTGGTCTTGAGTTTTGAACTGTGGACTATCTTCTCGGTGTCGGCTGTGCCTAAACAATGTCGGTTGTAATGCAGCTATCAAATGAGTATAATATTCCAGATTATTTAGTCAAATTAGCATCCGCACATCGTCCATACTATATGATGTAACATTTTATTATTGCCGTGACCAACCATATGAACATACGTGGGACCTGTGACGAACTTCGTTGCTTACGAGCGTGTGGTAGCGGATGCTCCAAAAGGCGATCTTATTGCTGATAATATATTCCTGACTTATTATCTCAAGTGATTCACACGTTGAAAATAATGTATATAGTTGACGAAGTGTTACAAAGAACTATAAGATAATCATAGGTAACATATGAAAATAATCTTAAACTTGCTTAATCTGATTTTGTTAATTAAACTGTAATTTAAGAGTAATTTGCCACGAGGCTGCAATAGTTGTAGGTCTAACCCCGTGCGCATAATTTGCATAAAGCTCTTGGTGAGTTGTGTAAACTAGTGATTAGTTCTTCTCCGTCACTGTTTTTAGTTTGTTTTGCAACAAGTTCTTTTGATTGTACAGACTTTTGCTATATAGTAAAAATATGCCATTTGACTATCTGAGCGGCCAACTTCGGTGTAATAAGTCATTTGAATAGAACCAAATTTAGAATTTATTTTCAAAATCTTCCCAAAGATGGAAACAAGCGTATTGCCTTCAACTTCACATTAAATTTGCTAAGATTATACGTTGCTTGTTTTTCCATCTATAAATGTACATAAATTGCATCCAAATCTCAGGTTTGAATTGAATGTGGAACGTCGGATAGATTTTAATTGTTGAGGATGAGATATAGGGCATGCTCAGGAGAAATTTTACGAGTGGGTGGAAGCAACGATAGGTTTGCATTTGTTGCAGTTTGATCATAAATACTGAATCATTCTAAAGAGTTGTTAAAATGTCTCCACGTAACCAATATGAGGCCACATTTTAACTTATGCATATGATATCTCATAGTTAATTGCATATAAAATTATCTAGGAAAAGTTATAACTTATTATGTGATATGCAATATAGGCCTGGCAAAAATACTGCTAGCCAACCCGACCCGGCCCGACCCGACCCAACCCGAAAACTGGGTTTTTTAAAGTGTTCAGTGATAACCAAAATTTCAATTATCAATATGCAATTAAGTAGACTGTTTATTGAGAATTAATGTGAAATCTAGATTTTAATCGATTAAACATTCGTGGAGTTGTAAAACTAATATGATATATACATAGAGAGTAATTTGAATTAAAGGTTGGAATCTTTCTTCAATAATATACACCTAGCACTTAGATTTAGTAATAATATTACTAAAATACATATTGTGCAGTTATTACAACAACCACAAAGAAGACATATGTCCATGCACGATCTTTATGTAATACATATATATTTTTGTTCTTGATATATTCCTGACTGGGATTATCTAGTAAATGTCACAAAATTGATACTTACATGTCTCAAAAAATTTATTAGTATTTATCCACATGGTTCACATTTTCTTTAATATTTTATCCAGGCTTCATTATTCAAATGCAATCTAATTTTGTCACATATTTATACATGAAATCTTATCGTTGGGCATGCTTATTGAAGCATGTGTATAACCTTGCACACTTATCCATGCAAACCATTCACGTTATTGACTTGTTTAAAAGCATTCTTACTACTATCGACACTCTTCCATGCACATACGGGTTACATGCATGCTTACCCATAAACGGTACCTACCAACATGCATGTTTAATTATATGAACTCAATTGTGTCTTGGCCCATTAGAGTTTGTCTTGAGTTTGTATGTTTCCTCCTTATCATGTTTATAGGAAAGGGGACTGCCCTTCTATCAATAAGAAAAATATACACAAAGGGAATTCTCCATCATATTGCCTTTCTACATGGTATAAAAATAGGTTTTCCTGTGCAGCCCTCAATCCTGAGAGAGAGAGAGAGAATGCAAAAGAGAAGTCTTCCCTTCTGGGCGGCCGCCGCCACTAGACTTTGCTTGGCTACCCGTAGGGATTTCCTACCCCTACTTCATCTAGAAGTCATCTCTGTGGTGTGTCTCAATCAAAATCAAACAAATTCATCTTGAAGATGTTGTCACTAGATCTACAAGCTTCATCATGCCTTTATCAATATTGTTTGCTTATAGAGTCACCATCAGTTTCATATGCGTTGACGTCATCAACATCGCTATAGATCTAAACCATTGTCATCAATATGGGTGTTGATCTACACCACATTTATCATCCATGCCACTTCTATTGAGATTTAATTCCAAAACATGGACAAATATCTCATTTTTATTATAATATTGAGAAAATATCATCCCAATATTGCTACGGTGGAGATCCGTAAGGGTTTCTTCACCCCTTTGATGGTGTCTAGGGGTTTTTTGTTGTTTTTTGCTGCTAACACGGCCTGCCATTCTTTGACACGGCGTGTAGGTAGAGTTCTGCTTCATTCATGACTTGATTTGTAAAATCTTTCAGGAAACACGGTGTGTCGTCTAAACAACATGGTGTGTCACCTACAATCTTTCCTACTTTTGTCATGTGATCTGTCAACTAACACACTATGTCACCCTAGGACAGGACATGTGACTTGCTACATGACACGATATGTCTCCCCATTAACATGGCATGTCTACTGCTACTGCTGCTACATCTTGGCGTGCAACATCACCTACATTTATTCAATTACATGGTAAGGTTTCTAAACATGGTGTGCCCAAACTTTACCCTTACCAGCAACATTTCTTCCATTTCATGTATTTTTTTTTGTTCTTTAACCCCCACCCTTTCTATCCCTAGATACATATTGCATAACTCCTTAATGCTTGTATTATCCCCCATATACAAATTGTCCCTATTGACTAGTTAGATCTTTAATCGGCTCTAATTTATTCTAATCTATACCGTGGGGGGGTTTACCACCGACAACTTTTTCGGGTCACATTAAGATCCATATTTTTTTCTACCTGGATCTATGTAATCGGGTCATGTTTCACATTGACTCGAGTTATCAGTTAACTTTTCCACATATTTACCTACATAATCACTACCTCTACCATTGTTTTTGACTCTCCACCCCCACTACTCTCTTGACTCTTTTCATAGCTAGCGTGAGGGGAGAATAAAGGATGATGAGTATAGGGAAGAGTGAGATGAAGGAGAGAAGAAGAGGGTTTTAGTTCTACTACTCTGTTGATTCTTCTTATTTTTTGCTACTACTATGTGGTGTTGTTTTTGCTTCTATGTGGATCATTATGCTATTTTGTGGATTCTTCATGCTATTTGTTGCTACTATGTGGTGTTACTTTTGCTATTATGTGATCATGTTGCTTCTATTATTGATCTTTTTACCTTATGAAGAGCTTGAGAAACTTATTCATTATCATCTCGACTGTCGTTATGAAGTTATCTACTTTACTTATGTTGCATGTTGATCGATTTTCTATCTGGCAATGTCAATCTTGCTACTTGTACTATTGTACTATCTTCCATGCGTGCCTTATTTTCACATTGATTCTCTACTTCTTTGTTCTCTATTTGCACATTGACTCTTTATATGTGCCACCGCACATCAACTACTACTATTGCTTTGACCCAGCAATTCTGTACTATGGTGTCTACTACTATGATGGAAAGTTTATGATGAGAGAAGATGATGATTATTTGTATTGGTGATTTTGCATATACATGATGGAGTTTCATATACATTAGAACTTGGAGTCCTTTATCTACTTTCTACTATGCACATTGGTCTTCTATCTGACTGTGTTTTCTACTTTATGCTACTATGTGTCAGCACTCTCTGTCTGGTCTATGTCTTGCGCATGTTGACTCTTCTCTTATCCATGTTTTGTATGCACGTTGAAACTGCTTCTTGTGTTCCAACACTCTCTGGTCTACTTCACGATGATAGCAATTGAGATGAAGACCATGATACCTACATGTTGTTGTTTACTTCTACTTCGGATGCCACTTCATAATGATCAAAAAGCTCCTACTACCTACTTGCTTACCCACTTTGATATTTTCTTCTTGATCGGGAGTATTTGAATCATTTATTGTAACATTGAGGGGGAGAAACATTCTTGTGTGGGTTTGATTTATATTTTGTTATTTTGCTCTAATCTGTCTATTTGCAAGATGACTTGAGATTCTCTCAAGCTCCAGTTTGACGAGTCTATTTAATTAGTTAATTAAGTTGTTGGGTCTATTTGTAATATGGGCCCAATTACGTCTTGTCCCATTAGGGTTTGTCTTGATTCTGCAGTTTCTTCCTTATTCTATTTCTATGAAAAGGGGGCTGCCTTTCTATCAATAAGAAAAATATACACAAAGGGAATTCCCATCACGTCACCTTTCCACAATTTTCAAATTTTATAACACTGAAAGAAGTATATACATGTATTCTTTCAGGATCTAGTTACAGCATGAATACTAATTAAATTAAAATACTTCCTATAAAATATTTTATGAAAAAGTATTACATAATTAATAAACTTGTAGCTTTATTCCAATCATAATTGAATGTAGGAGATTTATATTAAACATGATTGACCCGTTGTGGCACCAAGACTCCCAGATTACGCTTAACCGGAATATTGATGTTGATGCCATCTGTAAACCCGATTCCGAAGTACAAATTCACAAATAACATTGTAGCAATGGAAACATGTCACAAGAAAACCACTAAGGAATTCCCATGTTTTGAAAAACATAACTAAAATATTTTGAGCACAACAAATACATATAAGACTTGCATGTATCCAAAGAAACAATACCCTAGCTAAAGGCATCCACACGTAATCAACCAAGTGTAATAAACAATTAGACATACACGTAGACATATATTATGATGGATAAGACTCCATTTATAGATAGATATGGATATTCTAAGGTGTGATTGACATGTGTAAAACTCCATTTATAGATAGACGTGGATATTCTAAGATGTGATTGACATTTCTAAGGTCCGACTTATGACATAACACTAATGATCAATCCATAAGTTAAATTCTTAAACTAACTTAGCTTAGTCGGAAACCATTTCAAATTTGTAAGGCGAAGCAAGAAAAAAACCTAGGAGACTTTTTATTTTCATGAAAAGACGTAAACTACTTAAACCAAAGGAAAAAGATACCAAGTAGACTTTCCAAATCATCTTATTGAATCAAATTCTTGTTACTCTTACGAAGCATTATTGACGCATGAATGTTAAAACATCTTATTACAATTCTTTACGTGGAATTGAAAGAAATTATTACAACCTTGACTATACACCGATCTATTTGAAAAAAAGTGAGAGTAAAGGAATAACTGAACTGCATTTACAACTTGTTACAATCTCCCTCGGCTCGATATGCTCGTTCTTGTCGTTAACACTAAGAGTGAATCAGCCAAATGAAACTCCCCTATTATTGGAAATCTCCCACTCAAAGTAGACAACAAGTATCAATGATACAATAAAATAATATAAGTGGACTACATTATTAATTTCTTCTGTCTTAAAGTGGCTTACAAAAACAAGATTAACTTTTTATATCACTTATAACATCAAAGACTCGCGTATCTTACAACTTCAAGAATTACAAAATACTCAACTTCTATTAGTGAAAAATCACTAGCTATATTTTTGGTCTTGAACTAACCAACCACATTCCATATAGCTCAATTCAACTAAATTTTGATTATTAAAATTATTACTAAAAGTCGAATAATTATAATGGTTATTGTATGCATGCCTAGACGAACCTACAGAACAACTTGGTTAAAAGAGTACACTTAATAGTACTCAGCTTATTTACGTATTGTCCATATTAACTTGGCTTGTACCAAACAAGTTAGGACTATATGCACGAATTCCACATAGGCCATTGTACAAGTCTTAGAGCTATCATGTCCCTCTAAGACAACCTACACCTCATCATGTACTAGGAAACTTTTGATGTAGGGTTAGGACTCACATTCTTATTATGGTTTTGCATCATGGGTTTGTAGAAACAAGCATAACCATGTCACACAAGGTCTAATAATATTAAATTCTAAAACACAAAGTTTTTAGGCTAAATGCATGTCACTTATGTTAAATTCTCTACTTACTAACTTGAAATGTAACCTTGATTGCTTTACTACAAAATATCCTTTAATCACTTACTTTCAAGGAAGTAGTGTTCCATCATCCATAATATTAAGGCATGACATACTCCTTCACATATTTATCACATGATTTTAGGAAAATTCTCATGATACTTTTATCCGCTACAGGATAATCCATTACTTCCCCATCAAAGGACATAATGGAAGGTCTAGACTCTTAGGAAATATGGTAAACATGACTTATACTTTAACTTGAATATTAATTATATTAAGAATGCAAACTTCATTTGAGAACCTTGATTGTATTAGTCTCACTCAATTACCAAATTTCATCTTGTCATTCTTATATAACAACACTACATCAGCAATAAGTATTATCATAACAATTACAAGACATTAGCTAACTATCTTGATAGAAAACAACCTAAAATATTTATTTCCTTAACTTATTATCTCTAGCGATTCATGCTTTTTGAGCCTCTTGTTTGTAATCAAGTATATATGTACATGACTCTTATGCTAAACATGAATTAATATGATTTGCTTACTCAACACCAGACGTGTCCTTACCTTCTTCACTTTTCCCTTGATATAATCTTACAAATTATTTGTGAGGAATGGTAACATGATTTATTATTTGTATTCTCTCTATTTAACTTTCTTGTTTCATGTAGAAAAAAATCATTGCTATTTGACGTATCTCACATACCAAACTATCTATAAGAAGTATCATTGTGAATTACTATGCCTCAACATAATTTAACATCATTTTTATACGAAGGTAGATGATATTAGATTGAATAACCATACAAAATTTATATTGTGAAACTAGATCGAAAACAGATTGCAAGCAAGGAAAATACAAGATATCAATGTGATTGTAAATACATAAGACACTTCTTCTCTTATTCCCTATAGTTTCACAATCGGCAGGATTTTGATAGAATCCCTCCACAGTTGTGTGCACCATTTATCATGTAGAAACCCAAGCTATCTATGTTGGGGATTCAGCCACCACAGAGACCTCCCATGACTATCCTCATTTAATAGATTGGTGTTGATAGAGGCAACCATCATTCGACTTTCAATATCAGTGTCGAGGGAAGCCTCGACACTAGTAGAAAACTAAAAGAAACTGAGATTCCGTCCAACCTCCACGAATGAAGGTGACACCTTAACGCCAGTGAAATAAGGCCAATGAACGGGGATTAATTGGGATATAGCTGAATGACTAACTAGTCAAACATCTGTCTACAACAAAATAGATTGCATTAAAATAAATGAAAAGAAAAGGCAAGGAAAGAACCCCTCAATGCATTTGTCTCACCCAAATATGTAGCCGAAAGCCAAGGCATAGTGTGACCCTAGTACCCAAAGGGTACTCAAACCATGACGGACACCCCTCACACCCTCCATGATGGTCGATGTGGAATTGACACCCAAAACCAAAGTCAACATACTCGTGGACATAGGACTCAACCACAATGGGACAGGCTGAAGTAGGAACATGGAAGCAGCAAGGAACCACTACCAGCCAGATTAGAGGAAGCCCACTATTGAAGAGGCAAACTGGAGCCCGGGGGAGTAGGGTAGAGGTGTGACGGCCCTCAACCCTCTCCTCTAAGCTAGGGCATGCCACCTTTGAGAAAATTAGGCTCGTTCTAAATGCCCTAAGGCTATCAAATTTGTAAAAATTACAACATTATCATCACTTAGCATAATATCATATGATGTAACATTCTACTTTCCTTTCATTTATTATCAATATGTAGTAGTGTATCTACAGGAGGCATTATTTTCCTACTTGTCTTATTATTTCTCATCATAAAGAATCTACATGCTTATAGGAAACATCATGACTTACTTCTCCTTAATCTTTTTATAAACATTATTACATCCTCATTAACTATAGATTCACTTGGTTTAAGACTTATCCTTACTTTAACATTCAAAGGTACCATTAATGACATTTTTCACTTGTCTAGGATCCTCAAGATATTATTCTTGTATTTTATTAAACTCAGAATAGACTACTAAGTTAAAAGTTAACTATTGTCATGTAACTAGTGTTTACTTATATTTCATACTCTTGGATGGTAAAGCCCCCTCTTAGTTGATGGTAACCATGCCTAGGTTTCTAATAGTGATCAATCCTTATAGCCTCTTTCTAGCAACTCTCGACTTTGTTATTGACCAACCAATCAAGACCCTATTCTAGAAACTCTAAGTGTAAACAATGTTCGAACTCTAAATATTATTATACGAATCTTACAAGAATATACCAAAATCTTATAGGTTAGTAGCAACACCTCATGGGCAGTACGGACCCCACCTTAGTCACCACTAATGACTAAACTAATTTTAAGATGATTGAGTTCTAAAACTTCTTTTATGCCCTCACATGATACTAGGGTTAGATTGTCGATAATATACCTGACTTGTTGATCAACCCTGAGCGTGCGCCCAAAATGTACATGCACATTCCCTAAGGTGAATCAGACTTTTAATTTATAACATGAAACCTTCAAGGACCCCCGCAACTCACTACGGGGTTGAAGTAGATATACATAGTCAAACAAAGGGACGTGGGGACATTTAGGATGCTTAAGATCTCACTCTTATGTCAGTTAAGCCAATATGGTAGTTGATATATGTAAAGAACTAGAATGAATCTAGCAAAATGATTACAAAATAAAGAAAAGAAAATAGAGTATGTCAAATCCTACTCATTAGAGAAGGAGTTCATGTCTATGTAACCATAGGTTGGGTAGTCTATGCACCCGTTCTCAGGCGTAGACAACCCTAGAACACCCTAGCAAGCATCTAACCTCCAATGTAGCATGTATCATGGTAACAGCTCTTGTGGGGGTCATCCCACTTTCTCTCACATAGCATTACTAAAACCCCATTAGTGATCCAAAACCTTTCTCAAGGACAATGGATCAACACCTTTGAATATCGTGGATACCCTATCAGGTCAAGAATATTTTGGGATGTTAGGATCAGTAGAACACAGACCATGAACCCAGGAGGGTTGAGATGAGCCCAACTAGGTTCAAGGATCATGTTAGATCTCTCCATTAGGTGTTCTGCATCGATCCTCCCCTGGTGTCAACTTCTCAGATTCTTATCCAAACTACCTTCTATTATCTATTTCTATATCTAATATCTTGATCTAGATAGAAATAGAGGTTCAAGCAAGAAAGCGATCAACCAAACCAACAACCATAACTGAAAAGGGAAGATAGAACAGATAACATACTAGATATAGAACAAACTACTTGATCAAGGTAAATGTACATAAACATGCCCAAAATGGGATACATAGCTAAGAAGGATCTCAACTAGCCACGAACAAGCTTAGTTGGCATTGAAAAAAGTTGGAAGAACATCATTTGCACATAAACTAAGAAAAAGAGTGGGATAAAGAGGTTGAAGAAGATATTTTACTCATAGAGGAGAGGGGGGATTTCTCTCCTTAGCCTCAAGAAGGGTTGGATCTCGTTTTTTGGGTCATCCTCTTTTATCTTCTAGACATATTGGCCTCCTTTCACCATAATTTTGCTCCAAATAGCAGCCTTGATAGATGTATGTAGGTGGAAGGTAGATGACAATGGTTGGAAGTGGATGGATGATGGTGGAAAATAGGGGTGGATGGAGGCCAACCAAAGGGGTGGATGTAGGGTGTTCTCTTCAGTCCTCTCGGACCTTAGAACTCTCCCACATAACTCTGGGAACCTCTCCAATCTAGCAGAACTCAAAATTAGAATTGGAACTCAGAACTGAAAGGGTCAGAATTCGGAACCCCTGCCAAGGTAGTAGGGGTTGCTATTTATAGGCGTAGGTGGAGTGTATGTGATAAGTGGTCGGTGGCTTTCCAGAGACCACTAAAGATATAAAAATCCAGCTATTACAAACTTTTAGGCGGTGGATCCGACTGGGTTCGGGTGGACCCTACTGGGTTTAGGTCTTTAAAAAATGTTCATTGATATTTTTATGATAATTGATGTTTTGTGAATCACTAACTTCTCAGTGTTTGTTGATGTCTTAGGGTTTGTTGACTTCTCAGTAGTCAATAATGATCTAAAGTTCCTGAGATAGCCAATTTTTATCAGTGATAAATGTATATTTATCCCTTTTATTTATATATTTTTGATATTTGTTTAGGATTATTTTGTTATTTATTCTCTTAGTTTCATAATTAATTGTGTTATTTTAGATTTTTCTCTTTAATTGGAGTTTTAATTCTATTTTCTTGAGTTTTGTAGGAAAATTACACAATTTGCAGCAGTCTTGAAATTCATATATACCTGCCACCAAAAGTGACATAACTCTTGCATTCGAACTCCAAATTGAGTGTATAAGTATTCATTAGAAAGGGAATTTAATTTCTTAAAATAAAATTCTATCATTTGGACCTCTTTTGTGCTTTTCACGGGAGAGAAATATGTTCGAAATTGCTTCTGTGAGAATATGCATTAAAGAGAGTTACATGGTCAAGATAATTAAAGACAACCAACTTTCGATTTGACCAGATCCATAAAATTTAAAAATTGGTCTCCCTCTAATTTTCCCCCTATTTTGAGGGCATCCTACCCCCTCCCCCTCCTATAAAAGGAGGGACTCTTCACTTGTAAAAGCATTCTATTCTTCATTCCATTTCATCCTATTTTTAGTTATAGACTACATCTTGTATAATGTTGGATCTTATTTTAGTTTGCATTTCTTCTAGTCTTGTTATGTCTGAGTAAATATCTCTAGGGTATGGGAGTAGCCCCTTAGCCCGTTTCTATTCAATATAATCAGTTATATTCCTCCATCGAACAAATGTCTTCTCTCTGTTTATGTGTCATTATTTGGATGATCTGATATATTCTTATGGAGTGATATGACCGTGGATCTCTGTAAGAACAAAACAATAGTCCCTTAATTACGATTATCATATTTTCGTCTTTTTAATCTTATTCTTGTTATAATCCTTGGTGACGCGACCACCTGAGCCTTGGGTTTGAACGCCAGTTTGAATTCACATACTTTTTGATATGATCGTGGATAATGGCATGTTGGACGGTTGGGCAATGATCTGTGAATGCCGGGACCAACGGGTTCACAGAAAGTCCGACCCTTATGAGTTTGTCCGTAAGGACATGTAACCATAAGGTCCTGATTTGACCCTTAGAGTTTATAATTTGATTATTTGAATAGGAACGTAGTTTTGGTGGTGATCTTCCGGTCCCCGGATCTTTATTTCTTGATTAGTTAAACTTTATTTCAGCACTTTTATTTTTGTTCTTAGTATTAACAACTCTCTCAAATCAGGATTTAATTCTTGTACTTGCGATCGGATTTAGATTTCGACTTTTCTTTTCCTCCGTCTCTTGGATCGATACCTATCTATACTAAGTTGACTTATTGTTCACAATAAGTTGACAACCGGGTTAGAAGGTTAAACTCTAGGACTTTTCCTAGTGATTGTTGCGTGTACAACGACGCGCATCAATCAGCCACTGTACTGGATTTAGTTAGACCCCCCAGGTACAGACCCAATGATCGTTGATTGCATTTTGTGGAAGCAGTCTTTGATCTTCATATTTTGTGGTCGTTGATTGCCTTGGTGAATCTTCGGCAATTGTAGATATTGGAAAGACCCATCGATTCCCAAGTATGAAGGACCATTGGATGTTGAGAATAAATGTCTAGCAGTTGCTGATTTGCACACAGATGCAAAAATCTAGTAATGAACATGTCGTGGTTTAGGTGAACTTGAGTGGTTTCAAGGGGCAAGAATCCATGGAGGTTTGACATCTTCTTGATTTTCATGCTTGCAAGTCCCAAAATTGGCTAATTGAGAAAAAAGACATAAATTACTAAAATAGTAACAGTTTAGAGTTATTTTGAGCATATTAAGTCTATAATGACACAAAACCACAAATAAATATTTAGCATAAATGAATAAATTTGGGTGTTATCAATTTCTTACAAGCCTTGAAGCATTCTAGTATGCAAAAAGCTATTTATGTTTTAAGTCTTATTTTACTTATTCATCTACATGTACATAACTTATGGATTAAACCCTAACTATTATTTATATCCATTATTCAATAAGAGTAATGATTATGATAAAGCAAAGGTAGGGGGTTTCTTTATACTTAAACGAGTGGGGAGCCTTAAACACTACTTAATGTGATACATGACATAACTTCTTATATGCAGTTGTTTCAAAAAAAACCAAGTTATACTTCTATTAGGATGTATTCTTTCTAACCATGCCCTAGATTAAAACTTCGAGTCAAGATTTCTTTAATCAAATATAGGAGGAATTTTAAATGTTAACAGGATAAACTCTACTGACTATCTATTTCATATTTCCTTAACCTATAAATACATATTTTAAAATTCTTAAGGATTTTTTAAGTGTCTTACATCATCACTAATGATATAGGTAATCCAAAAACCTTTAAATCCTTCATGAAAGACAACTTCCAGATCCTATTTACTAACCTTATAAGAAGATAATTCTTTTTATATTAATTATACATCATATAATAAGAAATACATGTATAAAATCATATGTATTTAACCAGTAAGATAATAGAAATCATATACATTCATTTGTTACTTCTTCTTTTGGTGTCCGAGAGAACCTATCTCGGGCAAGCTGGCATGGTAAACTCTCGAGGCATGAGAGGGTGTGGTCCGATAACCCTCCTCCTGTGCCAAATCAGTGTAGGTTGCCATTTGCAAATTGTCGGTGTGGTTCAAACTTGGGTCCTTCATTGGGACTTACCAAACTCTTACCATCCAGGCTACTCTGGTCGGAGACATTCATTTGTTCCTTCATTCCCACACATATAGAGAAATTTAGGTTTCTCAAGGACTAAAAGGTTACATAATGGTTGAAGTATTAATAAGTTGGTCTTAAGGAGTTTGAATTCTTAGAACATGATATTTATTCAATAAAGACTTTTAAATAGTAGTTTCAATTCTTGTCTCTTTTTTAATTTCACCCAAAAATCATACATATTTTTGGGTAAACAAAAGCACCTTAATAACTCAGAAGTCATCTGACATATATAAACGTGGAATAAACCCTTATCAAGTATACAAAGGTCAAGAAAAACATTAATGAATCATCAAATATAATATTCCAATGGAAGTCTAGTGCTTCTACATCGATCCTAATACCAAAAGGCTAGTAAAAGTGACTTTTCATAGGAAATTCATTCAATGACAATTTGAAACAGTGGTCATGAGTCGAAATCCTGACACTATTTTCATCTTAGTTACTCTTTGAAACTAAACCCACACAACCAAGCAACAAAGTAAATAAGAGAAAATCGAGGCCTTATTGCAAAAAGGAACTCAATATCTCACAGTGTAGAAACTAAACATAAGATAGAAAAGGATAATCCTGATGCAATGGTGCCTCAAGATGCATGTAGTTTTCTGCAACAAAAAAGCACAAAACATAACTAATATGTAACGAAATAGGAAAAACAAAAAGGAAAAGGAAAAAAAGCTCAATGTTGAGGAGGCAACTTAGGAAGGAGATTTGGAGACCCCAAGAGGCTTTGTGACCATAGGAGGGCACTAAAACATGCTTCAATTGACAATTTGTATTAATTATATTCTATCACCTATGAATCTGACCATTAGGGCGAGACCTCACAGACACAATGCCTGATCCCCAACTTTTGTAAATACTAAGAACCAAGAAGCCTAGGAGGGCCCCAAGGAGGAAATAATTAATACAAAATTTCAATTAAAACTCCTTCCCCTAGCCACCTCAACACTTGGGGAAACCCTAGACACCCTCCCGTATCGACTTAACATAAAAGGGATAGAGCAAAGTGAATCCTAAAAACCCTAGACATTCTCATATGAAACTCAATTAATTCTAGTTCAATGTAATTAATCATAAATATATGTAAATTTCTTAATAAGGATTAATATAGTCATTGATAGAAGTGTAAGTAGGTGAATTAAAGTCTTTTTGGACCTTCTCCAAATTTCACCAGAGTTAGGATTCACATCTAAAACTACATCCTTAAATTGGCCTATTCTCAGAAATAACATAAGGATCATGGTTATAGGAGAAGAAGGAAAGAAATTTTCCCCAAGGGTGGTAACATATAAAGATTAAGGTAACATTAAAACTAGAAAGGTTTGTCTCCATATTTAATCTAATATCCAATATAAATCATCCTTGTGGGGTCAATTAGGAAATAAATTTACTCTAGATCCCTAACTCACCCTTCCTACCCTCACCTTTGATTCCTATAGGATTTATCACGTTCTGTAGAAGTTGGATAGCTTATTTCTTATATCGACCATTCAAGCGCTTGGACATTTTTAGTCGAAGTAATTTGTCATCCCACTTATTACTTAGTTTGGCTATACATAAGCTTAGTTAATTAACT